>JAQJVK010000163.1:0-325464 GCA_035578135.1 Flexamia atlantica | reverse complement strand
GTCTTGATGACGTTATAATTGTTGTTCAACATCGGTATTACACATATCAAATTCAAAATGTCACTCACTTCCAAATACTGTATCAACTCATAGAAAATTACAGAAAAAACCAACATAGTCTCCGGTATCTTGAGATCTAGCATTTTGCTTTATATCCTTTTACTATTGTATCAAGAAGAAACACATTTAAATAAATAAGAACGATGCCGTGCACAATAGTTCACTGATCAGCATTGTAATGTTGTATAGTCTGTACGCATAACTTATTCACTGATGTAGTTCATATAACACATTTTAGTACACACCACTTAAATCAAAACCGAAAGCAAACAATTATTAAGAACCGATGAGATAAGTTACAAATCACAGGACGACACGATAGATACGACTTACTTCGAACGATAAAGATAGCAAAAAGCTCGGACTGCAACTATCAACTGCCAGGCCCTACTGGAGAAACTCCTTATATAAGCGCGCGCATGCCGGTGGAGCGGTGAAAGGTGGAACGGGAGGAGGGGGGGGGGGAGGGGAGGGGAGGAAAACCGATTTTCTATTTCTGCTGATGAATGAAGTCAATTGAAATCAAGATATATTTGATGTTTACAAAATATTTGTCATCGAAAATTAACTTTAATAATGTTTTTTACCGGACACACAAACAATCGGATCCCCGATTCATATTTTGATTCGTCGAAAAATTATCGCGAAAGATTCGTCGGGAAAACTATCCCGACATATTCGTCGGAGTTTTTTTGTGTTGGTAGTTTGTTGGAAAACTATTCCAACAGATTCGTCGGGGAAACTATCCCGACATATTTGTCGGAGTTCTTTTTGTGTCTTGAGTTTGTCGTAAAATTATCCTGGAAAATTCATCGGAAAATTATGCCGACAGATTCGTCGGGAAAACTATCCCGACATATTCGTCGGAGTTTTTTTGTGTTGGTAGTTTGTTGGAAAACTATTCCAACAGATTCGTCGGGGAAACTATCCCGACATATTTGTCGGAGTTCTTTTTGTGTCTTGAGTTTGTCGTAAAATTATCCTGGAAAATTCATCGGAAAATTATGCCGACAGATTCGTCGGGAAAACTATCCTGACAGGTTCATCGGAAAACTAACTATCGAGATTTTGGTATTTCGGAAATACATTTGGGTTCGGCAAAAGGCCAATGAGAGAAACTTCTCTTGTTCGGAAAACCGATGAAAAAGTATTTTGGATGTGTATCGAATTCCCGATCGAGAAATTAAAGGTTTGCTGCGGACCACAAGGCCAGTGTTGGGGTTTTCGTGTACTGGAAAAAACTGTTGGAATTTGCCTTGTGGAAAAACCACAGCGTAGTGAAGTACCTGAATTCGAAAATTACTAAATGTGCTATTCAGCGGGTATCTGTTAGCATGAGCAAAATGCCCGTAGTCCAAAGTTGGGGTTTCGTCAAGTTCTATTTGTCTACAGTTTGTCGGAAAACGATCCCGACAAAATTGTCAGAAAAATACAGACAGATTTGTGGGAAAACTATCACAACAAATTCGTCACAGTTCTATTTGTCGACAGTCTGTCGGAAAACAATCCCGACAAAATTGTCAGAAAAAATACATACCGATTTGTGGGAAAACTATCACAACAAATTCGTCACAGTTTCGTCGAGTTCTATTTGTCGACAGTTTGTGAAAAATAATCCCGAGAAAATTGTGGAAAAGATACCGAAAGATTTGTCGGAAAACTATCACAACAAATTCATCACAGTTTCGGCGAGTTCTACTTGTCGACAGTTTGTGGGAAAACAATCCTGACAAAATTGTCAAAAAAAATACATACAGATTTGTGGGAAAACTATCACAACAAAATCATCACAGTTTCGGCGAGTTCTATTTGTCGACAGTTTGTGAAAAATAATCCCAAGAAAATTGTGGAAAAGATACCGAAAGATTTGTCGGAAAACTATCACAACAAATTCATCACAGTTTCAGCGAGTTCTATTTGTCGACGGTTGTGGGGAAAACAATCCAGATGAAATTGTCGAAAAAGTACAGACAAATTTGTGGGAAAACTATCACAACAAATTCGTCACAGTTCCGTCGAGTTCTATTTGTAGACAGTTTGTGAAAAATAATCCCGAGAAAATTGTGGAAAAAGATACCGAAAGATTTGTCGGAAAACTATCCCAACAAATTCATCACAGTTTCGTCGAGTTCTATTTGTCGACAGTTTGTGGGAAAACAATCTCGACAAAATTGTCAGAAAAAATACAGATAGATTTGTGGGAAAAACTATCACAACCAATTCATCACAGTTTCGTCGAGTTCTATTTGTCGACAGTTTGTGAAAAATAATCCCGAGAAAATTGTGGAAAAAGATACCGAAAGATTTGTCGGAAAACTATCCCAACAAATTCATCACAGTTTCGTCGAGTTCTATTTGTCGACAGTTTGTGGGAAAACAATCTCGACAAAATTGTCAGAAAAAATACAGATAGATTTGTGGGAAAACTATCACAACAAATTCATCACAGTTTCGTCGAGTTCTATTTGTCGACAGTTTGTGAAAAATAATCCCGAGAAAATTGTGGAAAAAGATACCGAAAGATTTGTCGGAAAACTATCACAACAAATTCATCACAGTTTCGGCGAATTCTATTTGTCGACGGTTTGTGGGGAAAACAATCCAGATGAAATTGTCGGAAAAAGTACAGACAAATTTGTGGGAAAACTATCACAACAAATTCGTCACAGTTCCGTCGAGTTCTATTTGTTGACAGATTGTGAAAAACAATCCCGAGAAATTTGTCGAAAAAAATACCGACAGATTTGTGGAAAACTATCCCAACAAATTCATCACAGTTTCGTCGAGTTCTATTTGTCGACAGTTTGTGGGAAAACAATCTCGACAAAATTGTCAGAAAAAATACAGATAGATTTGTGGGAAAACTATCACAACAAATTCATCACAGTTTCGTCGAGTTCTATTTGTCGACAGTTTGTGAAAAATAATCCCGAGAAAATTGTGGAAAAAGATACCGAAAGATTTGTCGGAAAACTATCACAACAAATTCATCACAGTTTCGGCGAGTTCTATTTGTCGACGGTTTGTGGGGAAAACAATCCAGATGAAATTGTCGGAAAGAGTACAGACAAATTTGTGGGAAAACTATCACGACAAATTCGTCACAGTTCCGTCGAGTTCTATTTGTCGACGGTTTGTGGGAAAACAATCCAGGTGAAATTGTCAGAAAAAGTACATACAGATTTGTGGGAAAACTATCACAACAAATTCATAACAGTTTCGTCGAGTTCTATTTGTTGATAGTTTGTCGGCGACAATCCCGACAAATTTGTCAGAACAAAATACCAACAAATTTGTCAGAACAAAATACAGAAAGATTCGTCGGAAAATTATACCAACAAATTCGTCACAGTTTTGTCGAGTTCTATTTGTTGACAGATTGTGAAAAACAATCCCGAGAAATTTGTCGAAAAAAATACCGACAGATTTGTGGAAAACTATCCCAACAAATTCATCACAGTTTCGTCGAGTTCTATTTGTCGACAGTTTGTGGGAAAACAATCTCGACAAAATTGTCAGAAAAAATACAGATAGATTTGTGGGAAAACTATCACAACAAATTCATCACAGTTTCGTCGAGTTCTATTTGTCGACAGTTTGTGGGAAAACAATCTCGACAAAATTGTCAGAAAAAATACAGATAGATTTGTGGGAAAACTATCACAACAAATTCATCACAGTTTCGTCGAGTTCTATTTGTCGACAGTTTGTCGGAAAACAATCCCGACAAAATTGGCAGAAAAAATACAGGCAGATTTGTGGGAAAACTATCACAACAAATTCGTCACAGTTTCGTCGAGCTCTATTTGTCGGACGGCAACTGTCGGACAACAGTTTGTTGGTAAGCAATCCCGACAAATTTGTCAAAACAAAATACCGACAAATTTCTTCGAACAAAATACCGAAAAATTTGACGGAAAACTATCCCAACAAATTTGTCTCAGTTTCGTCGAGTTATATTTGTTGACAGTTTCTGGGAAAATGATCCTGACAAAATTGTCAGAACAAAATACAGACAGATTTGTGGTTAACCTATGACAACAAATTCGTCACAGTTTCGTCGAGTTCTATTTGTCGACAGTTTGAGGGAAAACAATCCCGATAAAACTGTAAGAAAAATACAGACAGATTTGTGGGAAAACAATCACAACAAATTCTTCATAGTTTCGTCGAGTACGTTTTGTCGACAGTTTGTGAAAAACAATCCCGAGAAATTTTTCGGAAAAAATACCGAGATATTTGTGGTAAAACTATCCCAACATGTTCGTTACAATTTTGTCGAGTTCTATTTGTCGACAGTTTGTGGGAAAAACCCCAATAAAATTTTTGGAAAAAATACAGACAGATTTGTGGAAAATCTATCCCAACAAATTCATCACAGTTTCATCGAGTTCTATCTGTCAGAGTTCACAGTTTCGTCGAGCTCCGCTTGTAGACAGTTCATCGGAAAACAATCCCGACCAATTTGTTGGAAGTAAATCTTGAAAAATTTGTCAGACAAAATACCGTAAAATAGGTCGGAAAACTATCCTAATAAATTAGTCACAGTTTTGTCGAGTTCTATTTGTCGATGGTTTGTGAAAAAACGATCCCGACATATTCGTTGGGTTTCCGTCGAGGTAGGGTTTCGATGAGCTCCGCTTGTCGGCAGTTCATCGGAAAACAATCCCGACAAATTTGTAGGAAGTAAATCCTGAAAAATTTGTCAGAAATAATACCGACAATTTTTTCGGAAAACTATCCCAACAAATTCGTCACAGTTTTGTCGAGTTCTATTCGTCGACAGTTTGTGGGAAAACGATCCCGAGAAATTTGTTGGGTTTCTGTCGAGGTCAGAGTTTTGTTGAGCTCCGCTAGTCGACAGTTCATTGGAAAACAATCCCGAGAAATTTGTCGGAAAACAGTCCATACGAGTTTGTAGGAAAACTATCCCGGAAAATTTGTTGTGGTTGTTTCAAGTTTTGCTTGTTCACAGGTTGTCAAAAAACAATCCCGACAAATTTCTCAAGAAAAAAATCCTGACAAATTCGTCAAGAAAAAAATTCTGACAAATTTGTCAAGGAAAAATCCCGACAAATTCGTCAAGAAAATAATCCTGACAAATTCGTCAAGAAAAAAATCCCAACTAATTCGTCAAGGAAAAAATCCTGACAAATTCGTCAAGAAAACAATTCCGACAAATTCATCTCGATTTGGTCGAGGTCAGGGTTTCGTCGAGTTCTGCCTGTCGGAAATTTGTCTGAAAGAAATCCCATCAAATTTGTTGGAAAACAACTCTTCCATATTCCTCGGAAAACTATCCCGACAAATTCGTCGGGGTTTCGTCGAGACCGGGGTTTCGTCGGGTTCTGCTTGTCAGAAGTTTGTCGGAAAACTATCCCGACAAATTTTTGCAAAACTATCTCGACAAATTTTGGCAAAACTATCCCGACAAATTTGTCGGAAAACTTTCCAAATAAATTCTCTGATATCTGTTGTAGTTCTTTCGCGTTTGAAGTCAGACGGTAAAAAGTCATGCTTTTGTCAGAGAACTGTCACAGTTTTGCCTGTTGAAAGTTATTAGGAACATTATCGCGGTTCCGGCAAATCGGTGATCTGATGGGGTTTGGCTAAAGGCCGAAGAGAGAAACTTGTATTGTTCGGAAAACCGATAAAATAGTAATTTCTTTGTGTATCGGACTCCCGATTGAAAGATAAAAATTTAGTGGCTCACTGCCCGCGAACCACAGTTGTGAAAAGGACGCAATAAGGCGTTCACCGGACACTATACGGTGTTCTCGAATGATGTATTTGTCTGTTCAGGGGTGTCAGGGATCTCTGAGGAGGTATACTGCCTTACTATCTGAGGAGGTATTTGTCTCTACATCAAGGTGTAGATTAGTTGTTCAAATCTAAACCATCCTTGCTTTGGTAATTGGGTAGGAAATGCAAAGTACTTACACTGTCGAGAATTTTTCGTGTTTCGAAAGTTTGTCGGGTTTTACATTTAGGTAATTTATCGAAGTTTTGTGTGTATGAAATTTTGTCGGAGCTTTGCATTTCAATAATTTAGTCAGAGTTTCGCGTTTCGGAAAGTTGTCTGAGTCTCGCATTTCGGAAAGTTTCCGGTGTTTCGCGTTTCGGAAGTTTCTCGGGTTTTGTATTTTTGAAAGCTGTAATAATTGTGGTGACCGCAAAGTAAAGGCGCCGTTGTTTAATGAATTGCAATAACCAACGGCACCGCAACGCCGTGACGTCCGTTGTGACGGTGCCCTTGTTTGTTGCACTGCATTGGGTTATAGTACTTTCATCTGAGCGTAATGGGTTAAAGTTAGGGTAATGTGGGGAGATGTTTGTGTTTCGTTTGATCTGAGGAAGTATTCGTCTCTGTTCAATGGTGTCAGGGATGCCAGAAAAAGTGTCACTTGGACATTTTTGCATCAATTGGTGTTCTGATTATCGGGGTGTAAGCGGGTTCGGATAAACGGGGTTTTTTTAATGTTTGTTGATAGATATTGACAACAGATCCGAACCGGGCCCTGGCAAAAATTTCTTTTTGCAAAACACTTTCCATTCCGCATACACATATGTATATATAAATATTTTATAAAAAATTTGCTCCGCACACCACCCCCTCTCTTGCTCCTTCTTTGAAGGAGCCATTATATTGGGTAAGGAGCAAATGAGTCGCGCGCGAATGATAAGCTGTGTATATACTTTTTGGACCCCCTCGTCGAGTGATTTTTGTCGTTTTCAAGAAAATCCGGCATTCTGATTGGTTGGAATTTTTGGCGGGAAAAATACTCGAATTCTATTGGTTGGTAAAATTAGGCCACGCCCAAAAATGGTGGGGGAAACACTCATTGTGTGTGTGGACATCAAAGGGGAAGGTCATGAATACAATCTATAACCTCCTGAGACCCAATGTACCTTTTCAGGGACAAATAAAATATGCGATTTTCAACCTTATTGTTTTCTATAGTTTATTCCCTATTGTCAAGATATTGATCTCGACTTTCAATGTCGACTGTAGGAATGTCGACGAAAAATAAAGTTATAAGTACAGGGTGTTAACTGGGTTTAGGCTCATTCAGATATCGATTGGTGTTCAGATTTCGCGTTGTGGAATGTCATGTTGCCCTTCATGTGGAGGTACGGATCACAAACGATCCAGTTCAAAAAAGTGTGCTTCCCACAAGAAACGGATCAGAGACGATGGAAACAACGACTTGGACCGAATATACACCGTGAAGAAATGTATCGGAAGTTTCTTCTGTCCTTTATCGTCGAAAAAGGATGAATTGTGGAAAGAGATCAACAGGGATGTGGAAGAGTTATCATCCATGCAAATCGAAATGTCACTGTTGATAAATGTCTTCTACAAATCGTATATGGACAGAATGTCCACCTCAGAATTTGTCAATTGCTTTCCTAAGATAAACGCTTTACGGTTTTTGCACGTTTTAAAGGGGTCGGATCCCAAAATCCAAGATCCTGACCATATAATCGACCGTTATTTGGCTATGAGGCCGTTTCCGAATTACGACTGTAAAAGCAGAAACCAATTGATGGTTCATATTGCAAAACGTTATGAAACCATCACACAGACCAACATCACTTTTCACGCCTTTTCAAGGATCAAACGCTATTTGAAAATGAAATTTCCAACGATAACGAAGAAGGAAGTTCACGATACTTGTTTTGACATTTTCTACGAAAATCAATCATCGTCTAACATCAAGAATCAAGAAATTGAAGAATGGTTCAATAATAATGGTAATGTTACGAATCGAGCAATCAACAAAGACTACTGGAAATTCATCCAGTTATTCTACAACATTCAAAAAGAGTTTACTTCTGCTGGGCGAAAATCGTTTGTTTTGTTTCCGATATTCAGAAACGGAGCGTCTCATTTGACATACGACAGTCTTGCATTGTATGAACTGTTACGGAGGACGGATCCAAAAAATGTCCCCGGATCATGGAAACAGTTCAATGAAATCAGCGCTAGTATCTACTGGAAGCGGTATTTCAATTGTCCTCCCGGTTTTGGATACAGCATACAGACGGATGGGATTCAAGTATCGTTATCCATCAATAAAACAAAACAATCGCATATTACTAAACAAGAAGGATGTCCGGTAAAAAAGAGAAAAACGGATTTTCAAGAAAATTGTACCGATATCGTGTCTGTGGATCCGGGTGCTATCTTACCTCTTGTTACTTGCCGCAAAAGAGAGCAGAATGATTTCATCTACCAATCACTATCTGCAGGACGCGTAATCTGTGATACCGGTGAATACTTTCGTGAGAAGAAAAGAAAACGGTGGACAAATGATATCGACCGTGAAATCCGAATAGATCGGGAGCGAATAGAAAAGGAAAAAAATATTGTTATTGGGAAGAGAAGTTTCGATTACTGGACGTTTACAGAATTCAAACTGAAATGGTTCAAACGCCGACAAGAGATTTACGTTTTACGTAGAATGAGAAGGTTGAAGTTCGACCGATACACGAGGTTTCAACGGTTTTTCGACAACATCGCCAAAGAGTACTTTACGCCTGAAGATAAAGTGATCGTGTACGGAGCCGGCGCTACGTTCATGAAGACCGCTAAGTTTCGCACCAGGAGAAAGTTTTCACATGAAAAACTAATATCAGCCCTACGGAGACGAGGACACAAAGTTATAGTGTTTGACGAGAGATACACAACTAAAAGGTGTAGTTCTTGCAACGAACAGAACATTTCATCAAATGTCGTCGTGTCGAAGACACCACACCGTTATGTCTACTGCCCAGTATGTCATAGAGGCGTGAACAGGGACAAAAATGGTGCAAAAAACATTCTGTTGAATTATGTCCGTTCGTCTTTCGTCGGCGGACAAGATTTTGAGCCATAAGTTTCAAAATCGTATCCTTCTCAGGAACACTTGGGACTGAGGAGGATAAAATTTAGAAAAAATTACGATACCTGTCTGCTGAGTTGTTCAAACCTCACCCATCTGTGCTGTTACATGTGGAGGAAAATGCACGGTATCCATACTGTCGAGCATTTGTCAGTGTTTCGTGTTTCGGAAATTTTTCGGGTTTCAAATTTCCGATATTTGTTGGAGTTTCATGAACTGGAAAATCTGTTGGAGTCGTGTGGAAAAACCACAGCGTAGCAAAGTCCCTGAATTGGGGAATCACTAAAAGCGCTTGTTAACATGAGCAAAATGCTCTGAGTCCAAAGTGGGAACACCATGAAGGCTTGTATCTGTTTTACCAAGTACTTTGTCTTCGGTGATAAAAGGTGGGAACCACGAGTTTCGCATTTTGGAAACTTACCGGGTTCCGCATTTCGGTCACTTGTCAGATTTTTGTCTTTTGTTACTGAAATTGAATGTAAATTGCAATGATTTGATCAGTTTTAAACTTCAACTTTCTTTATTATCTTGCAGAGAAACCCATGAGATCCCATAGGATTTTTTTAGTGCAATACAAATGAGTTTAGCATTACTTTGGTACAATGTTTCAAACTTTTCACTAATTAAACATGTACAATCTTTTAGGCTTGTCATTGATTAGTAAATAGGAGCTGTAATTGTGTTCAAATAGCTGTTCTAGAACAGCTATTCGGTCAATAGGTCCTGTGAAATTATCACCGGCGGTGGATAATTACAAATATTTAAAATATACTGTTCACATAGCTGTTCTACATCGTTATATGGAACTGTTACAAGGGTAATAAAAGACATAAAATATGAAGGCTACATTTATTTTATACTAAATATATTTACATTATTTACATCCTCTAGGCTACTTAAAGAATAAGTATTGACTTGAATTTAATTTGAATACTAGTAAGATGGATAGAGTATAGATGCAAATATTAACACTAGAGAGCTCGCGCGGGGTAAATTTTCTCCAGGCACGTTTTTAACACAAGAAAAAGTATGCGAAGACGCACCCCAGTGCTTTCTCCTCTTCAGTACCTTCCAGTCAACTCGTCTAGTGGCTGACCTGTAAGTCTAAGTTGATGTAACGCCAAATTTGTAACGGCAAATCACGTGTTAAGTCAACACTGTACTGAAATTGTAACATTACCAAGAGACCTAAGAACGCACATAAAGCTGCGCTTTAGGAATACTGCAACAAGAACCAATGCAACAACTCGGAAAAAAATGCCAGATGTGATTTCTAATCAGGAAATTTTGAAATTTGGACTGAAAAACTACCAAGTGCTATGCTAATTGCAGTAAAAGTATCTGCAAGGACCATTCAGTAGAAACTTGTGTTGACTGTTTTATGTGTGAGCAGTATGCTTTTCTGTTAAGACTTTCTACATGATGGAGTGTATATAAGTTAAATATAGTTGACATGAAAGTTTGTAATATGTTTCAAATTAATTGCTTGTTGTTTCATTAAATAAATACAATAAAACATAATGGGGTAAATATTTACCCCGCGCGAGCTCTCACGTTACAGCGGTAGGCGCGAGCTCTCTAGGGTTAAAAGTAATCGTAGTCGAACATTTTTTAAATAATTTTCAAAGGTATACCAGGTGTCCAGAAAATCTTGGCTTGTATTATAGTTGTAAATAAAAAATAAAAAGAATCAATTTAGAAAAAATATAAATTTTGAAAAAATCAATCAAAATTTGACATTAACATTAGAGTCATAATTTTTAGTATCCTTTTAAATTAAAATCCCATCTTTATGTGGACAATCTATGAGCAGCTGCTTCCTTGACCACTGCCTCGGGTCAAGCTTCAGACAAATGCAACATATTGTCTTGCATTCATCTGAAGTTTCTTCCTCGTAGGCAAAGGTTGAGCAGTTGCTCATTTTTCCACATGCATCACATTGTCTGATAATTTTATTTTTTGAGTAATCTATCCACCTTACTAGTTTCCCTGATGATGAACCCGACGAGAATCTGTTGGAACCCGATGAGAATCTGGATGAGGGATTGATTTGGTCCAGTCGTTTTGCCAACGTCCTGCTTATTTCTTCAAGATAGTCCGGGAGGTGTATCCCATACATTTCAAGCGCCTCCAATATTACACCTCTGACCTAAAACAAATGACAAAATTGTAATTGCTGTTGAATTGTATCGGTGTGAATGTGTGTGTGTGTGAATGTGTGTGTGTGTGTGTGTGTGTGTGTGTGTGTGTGCGCGTGTGTGTGTGTGTGTGTGTGTGTGTGTGTGTGTGTGTGTGTGTATGTAAACAAAGCTAGAGACGACACCAGTGGTCCGATTTTCATGAAATTTGGCATGTAGGTATAAAGCCGTGGTATCTCCAGGCGTATTTTTCATTTTTTTTGAATTTTTGATTTTTAAGGGTATTTACCCCATAAAAACCCATAAAAATGACAAAAATCCAAATTTCTCAAAAACGGCTCTAACGATTTTGATAAAAATGTCATGGTTTTTAGTGCTTAAGATAACAAATAAAATGACACCACCCGCATGTCTGTAAAAATTCAGGTTCAGAAGTTATGGGGGTTTAAGTATTAAAAAATTCATGTTATTCAAATTTCACAAAAACCGAAACTTTTAAAGAAAATATACTTGCAACCATTAAATTTGGCTTTAAAAACTAAATAATCTAGTATTTTGAATCATTAGTCTACGTCAACTGGTTGCAAAAATAATTGATATTTTAGTTTGGCGGTAAACGCAGTACGTTGTCCAATGTTATTCTTATGGCAAATATTTAGCTATGAGACCGTTTCCGAATTACTACTGTATAATTTATTTTTGGTAAAAAAAAACAACCGACTTCAAACGCTCTAAAAAGTATAAAATAATTTTATTTTATAAGTCAAATTTCGTAATATCCAAGCTCACGTATTTCAAGTCGGCGCGGCTCTATCAATATATGAAACACTCAACTGTGAGTAGTGATTAAATATCTCAGTTTGATCTCAATTATAATAATTGCGGGATAAAATTTCAGTCGTCAACTCGAACAGTTTGATTTAAAATACAATTTTTACAGTATTGTAGACCCAAGACCCACAAGTAAATTCTCTAGTCTAAATTTAAAACTCTCCTCTCTTATTTATATGAAATTAACACACAATTTTTATTTTAATGTTACATTCAAGTACCGGTAAGCCATACAACAAATACATTCTTCAAATGTTATTAAAACGTCTAGCTATTCTGCCAAGAAGATACATAACTAAGATGCAATATAGAGCCGCGCCGACTTGAAATACGTGAGCTTGGATATTACGAAATTTGACTTATAAAATAAAATTATTTTATACTTTTTAGAGCGTTTGAAGTCGGTTGTTTTTTTTACCAAAAATAAATTATTTCATACTTTTTAGTGGACGTTTTGTCTTCTATGTTTGATTCCGATTTATTCAATAATAGTTGTAGGATACCATTAATACTCCACTCCAGTTCATTTCGCTGATGACTCAATCACTTAATAGATTTCTAAACTGTACTACTGTATTTGCTGAACTCATTTTTTGGACAGGTTAGAACAGTCTCTTGTACAGCGAAGAATCAGGTAAATGACAATGTATATAGTACACATTATAATTTGTTATAGTCTCCACGTGTCCAGCTATTTATTACTTATGCGCTGTGCATATGGCCACATGTTTGAAAACATCTCATTTTATAAGGGATTTTAAAAGCCTATACATGTGCTTTACAGATCAGTCCTATATGGGCCAAATACATTACTGGCAAATTCTCAGCTTAATAGGTTCGTAATTTTCACATTTGACGTGCATTCAAAACCATATTTACATTGTAAAACAATATTTAAATGTTCACAGCATTTCACTACTGTACTGTGAGCAAAAAAATTATTTAAACAGTTAGTTGTTCTATATAACATAGATAAGCCACCAGACATTTAAAGATTTTGAGGGTGTAAAATTGTCTGACACCGAGTATGTTCCAGTTCTTCAACATTGACCGTTTAAGAGATATTAATGTATAGTCAATTTTTTTGTTAGCTCGAAACAGCTGATCTTGATCCTGCTCAATGCAAAATATTTTCAGGTGTATTTTTTTTTATTTTGTGTCTTTCTACGCCAGTGGCATTTTTTAACTGTATTTTAAGAACTGGAATAGATTGCCGCTGTGCTTAGCTCAATCTATTTATTAGTTTTTGCGCGTTTCTATCCTAAAGACACAAACAGATATATCAGACAAAGTTTACTATTTAATGTATTTACGCTTTTTTTGCTTTACAAACTCACGACCACAACATTGCAATTTTGGGAGAATACTCAAAACAATTTTTAAAGCAGATAAACTAAACATTAAAACCTTATCCCTTCAGCACAGCCTAGGAACATTTCTGAAATTCTGATACGCGGCGGTCATATTATGAATTATCTCACGTGCACAATTACAATCTTCTATTGAATTGATTGAACCCTCGAATTTGGCGACAGATTTTCTCGGACAGTTTACTGTTGAGGTTTTTATTACAAGATAACCATGTGCTTGGCACCTGGAAAATGGAAAATGAGTTAATTTAAGTACATTTGCAAAACTGTCCAGGGGCTCACTCATAAGATCGATCTAGTCTCGAATTACGATGCTTGCACGTTAGCACTATAAGTTGTCTAATAAGATATATAAAAATAATGTTTCGCATGTTTCAACCTGTGAAACACGAACTCACAATGACCAATGACTTGCAAAGCCTGTTGGGGATTTTTTCAGTGGAAACTGCAAGAGCGCTCACATATGACAAGTCACAAAAATTCCTCTTTGTACGACGATGACATTATTTTTTATGGCCATTTAAAATTAACTGGTGTGCTATAGAAGAAATCTATGATGGGCTTAAGTTCTTTCACAAGATCCAAGTTTCCGATGTATTTCTGAGGTATTCCTAGGCCACACTAAAACGTTAAGATTTAGACTTGCTCTTCTTCATTCATGTTTTTTGGTTTACACATTTTTTATTTAAGTAATAATAATCATAATGGAATTGACTGTGTTTGAATCTACATATAATTAATTCATAACCTAGAAGACAAACTGTTTTGACATTATATAGACATGAAGCAGCTGATCATTTGCTCTATAATTATAAATTTAGTTTGAAGGATGTAACAGCTGTAATAAAATAAACCTGACTTATCCCTGTTCACCTTAGCTTTGTTTTGTAAACAACAAGTATTTGAAAATGTTGAATATTTGAGGTTTTTTGGACTTTTCTCCTAAATAAATATTTCAATGAAACAAAATGTTATATATGGGACCTACGGGAAACCATTCCGGTTATTTTGGTAGTAGAATCACGTTGATTGGTAAAAGTATCGCAAAGAAATCGGTGAACATCCCTAGAAAAAAACAAAAAAAAAAACATCTCCCAAGACGAATTGAGAACCTCCTCCTTTTGTTGGTGGGGGAAGTCGGTTAAAAAGTAGAAACCAATTGATGTTCATATCGCAAAACGTTATGAAACCATCACAGAGACCAACATCACTTTTCACGCCTTTTCAAGGATCAAACGCTATTTGAAAATGAAATTTCCAACGTTATCGAAGAAAGAAGTCCACGATACTTGTTTTGACATTTTCTACGAAAATCAATCATCATCTAACGTCAAGAATCAAGAAATTGAAGAATGGTTCAATAATAATGGTAATGTTACAAACCGAGAAATCAACAAAGACTACTGGAAATTCATCCAGTTATTCTACAACATTCAAAAAGAGTTTACTTCTGCTGGGCGAAAATCATTTCTTTTGTTTCCGATATTAAAAAACGGAGTCGTATTTGACATACGACAGCCTTGCATTGTATGAACTATTACGGAGGACGGATCCAAAAAACGTCCCCGGATCATGGAAACAGTTCAATGAAATCAGTGCTGGTATATACTGGAAACGTTATTTCAACTGTCCCCCTGGTTTTGGATATAGCATACAGACGGATGGGATTCAAGTATCACTATCCATCAATAAAACAAAACAATCGGATATTACTAAACAAGAAGGAGGTCCGCTAAAAAAGAGAAAAATGGATTTTCAACAAGATTATACTGACATCGTGTCTGTGGATCCGGGAGCTATCTTACCTCTTGTTACTTGCCGTAAAAGAGAGCAGAATGCGGCACCATATGATCAACCTATATGCTAGTTAAGACCACAATTTTAGAATATTATCGAAAAAATCAAAAATTACTTACAGTGAATCCCGTGTCAATGGGGATGTTTACATTCCTCTTCACTAGTACTTCCTCGCATATGCTGTTAACTCTTCCTTTTCTCTCGTTGTACTCTGTAAACTCTTCCTCCGTGAACTTAGGACAGGTGCGTTCAAACGTTGTAAACCCAAACTCCTTAATCAAAAATTCACGTACGATGAATAAAATAACTCGCGTGTTCATTTTGGAACTACTCAAGCTAGTTGACCACACGATTACTGAGCAGGGTCTCTGTATCACCCGTATATATACCCGTGGTTCCCTCTCCGGTGGACGTGAGATGGGGGTTAGGGGGGGGGGGGGGATTTGTGAATTATTCGGAATCCCGAATGGTTTGAAATTGAAACGGGATTCCGATGCAAAGTCAAAGGACACTTCAGATCGGGGGCCCGAATAGTTAATTCAACAAGTTTTTGCGCCTTATCGAATTCCCGATTGAAAAATGAGTTTTAAATTTAGGGTGGCATGAGTCACACCAAGCCACACTGGCAACATTGCACTCCTCGCCGTGGAGAATCCGAGCCTTCCGCAGCGCGACTCCCACAAACCACCCCCCCCCCCCCCCCGTGCGTGGGAATAAAATCATTTAACAAATACTAGAGGACAGCGACATGTCAGCCCGGTACATACGACTTTATAACCTCCTGAGACCCAATGTACCTTTTTTGGGACAAATATAACATGGGATTTTAAACCTTATTGTTTTCCATAATTTATTCCCTATTGTCAAGATATTTATCTCGACTTTCAATGTCGGCTGTAGGAATGTCGACGAAGAATAAAGTTATAAGTACAGGGTGTTAACTGGGTTTAGGCTCATTCAGACATTGATTGGTGTTCAGATTTTGTGTTGTGGAATGTCATGTTGCCCTTCATGCGGAGGTACGGATCACAAACGATCCAGTTCAAAAAAGTGCGCCTCCCACAAGAAACGGATCAGGAATGATGGAAACAACGACTTGGACCGAATATACACCGTGAAGAAATGTATCGGAAGTTTTTTCTGTCCGTTATCTTCGAAAAAGGATGAATTGTGGAAAGAGATCAACAGGGATGTGGAAGAGTTATCATCAATGCAAATCGAAATGTCACTGTTGATAAATGTCTTTTACAAATCTTACATGGATAAAATGTCCGCCTCAGAATTTGCCAATTACTTTCCTAAAATAAATGCTTTGCGATTTTTGTACGTTTTGAAGGGGTCTGATTCCAAAATACAAGATCCCGATCAAGTCATTGACCGTTATTCAGCTATGAGACCGTTTCCGAATTACGACTGTAAAAGTAGAAACCAATCGATGGTTCATATAGCAAAACGTTATGAAACCATCACACAGACCAACATCACTTTTCACGCATTTTCAAGGATCAAACGCTATTTGAAAATGAAATTTCCAACGTTATCGAAGAAAGAAGTCCACGATACTTGTTTTGACATTTTCTACGAAAATAAATCATCGACTAACGACAAGAATCAAGAAATTGAAGAATGGTTCAATAATAATGGTAATGTTACGAACCGAGCAATCAACAAAGACTACTGGAAATTCATCCAGTTATTCTACAACATTCAAAAAGAGTTTACTTCTGCTGGGCGAAAATCGTTTGTTTTGTTTCCGATATTCAGAAACGGAGCGTCTCATTTGACATACGACAGTCTTGCATTGTATGAACTATTACGGAGGACGGATCCAAAAAACGTCCCCGGATCATGGAAACAGTTCAATGAAATCAGCGCTAGTATCTACTGGAAGCGGTATTTCAATTGTCCTCCCGGTTTTGGATACAGCATACAGACGGATGGGATTCAAGTATCGTTATCCATCAATAAAACAAAACAATCGCATATTACTAAACAAGAAGGATGTCCGGTAAAAAAGAGAAAAACGGATTTTCAAGAAAATTATACCAATATCGTGTCTGTGGATCCGGGTGCTATCTTACCTCTTGTTACTTGCCGCAAAAGAGAGCAGAATGATTTCATTTACCAATCACTATCTGCAGGACGCGTAATCTGTGATACCGGTGAATACTTTCGTGAGAAGAAAAGAAAACGGTGGACGAATGATATCGAATGATATCGATGATATTTCGGTGAAATCCGAATGGATCGGGAGCGAATGAAAAAGGAAAAAAATATTGTTATTGGGAAGAGTAGTTTCGATTACTGGACCTTTACAAAATTCAAACTGAAATGGTTCAAACGCCGACAAGAGATTTACGTTTTACGAAAAATGAGAAGGTTGAAGTTCGACCGATACACGAGGTTTCAACGGTTTTTCGATAACATCGCTAAAGAGTACTTTACGCCTGAAGATAAAGTGATCGTGTACGGAGCCGGCGCTACGTTCATGAAGACCGCTAAGTTTCGCACCAGGAGAAAGTTTTCACACGAAAAATTAATATCCGCCCTACGGAGAAGAGGACACAAAGTTATAGTGTTTGGTGAAAGATACACAACTAAAAGGTGTAGTTCTTGCAACGAACAGAACGTTTCATCCGATGTCGTCGTGTCGAAGACACCACACCGTTATGTCTACTGCCCAGTATGCCATAGTGGTGTGAATAGGGATAAAAATGGTGCAAAAAACATTCTGTTAAATTATGTCCGTTCGTCTATCGTCGGCGGACAAGATTTTGAGCCATCATATATTTAATTTCGTAAGGCGATTCTTTGCGTCAAAATTGTAGGCGTCAGGCAAGTCGTACAAAGATGGGAGAGGGCTCAAATTAAAGGTCTCTATTCCGTGATGGCGGGAAAAATAATGGAATTGCTTGAAATTCACCAGAAAACGAGAACTAACGTAAAATATCTGCCATTTAAAAAGCATTGGGATCTAAAAACGTCTGCTTTGTTTACAATAAAACATGTGTTGCTTATACTTGATTTAAAACCGCATTCTAGATGTTGATATATGGTTTATTTAAAATCCAGCAAAATAGGTTGAACGTACTATAACACATGACTGTTTTTTTTTACTTTTAAATTTTCCGTTTTTATAATTTAGGGATCTTAACCTTAAAAAGCCAGAGGAATTAAATACGACTGTTACTTTTACATTGTATCATGTAGTAGTAGCTGATGCTTATTTAAAGCTAAGTGATTTGTAACATTTACACAATCGAATAAGCGCAGGCTGTAGGTACAGAGCAGACTTCTTCATCATTTATTCTTAAGGCCCAGCTCTACCAGGTTTATGTGCGGTCGGAAATGGTCATAGTTTTGACTGAGGAACAACAGAATGTGCTGCTCTAAAAGCTATTGAGTGTAACGTCAACTTTAAATTTGATCCTACCAAAAAGGTTCACCTTTAAATTTGGCCAATCAAAAGTATATTTAATTTTGAATGTACCAAGACAAAGCAGTATTTACTCACTTGCAATCATGAAAAAGTGTTGAACGTAATGTAAAATCCTCAATATCAACTATTTACCAACTCATGGTCTCCAAACCTAACTTCCTTTATGAAGTGGAACCAAAGTCTCCAACGTGGAGCGTGGAGTCGTCAACGGAAGACCATGATTTCATCCTTATTTATTTTTGCTTATTATTATGGAAATGAAAGTGCTGCAGTCTGTGGTTAACCTGAAGAATTTCTTCAAACCATGTCCATATATTTACACTGAGAGAAAAAGCCGTATGAATCATACTTAAAGGGTGCTAAAACGAGGACAGACTGCCATGCTTATGGCATGGTGAAACACAATGCCGCTTATTTTCTATCATGGTATTTCCTACGTACTAACGGTGAAACAGACGTATTTACGTATGTAACGTACAGTAGCATGCTAATGTTGATTTACCATGCCGACTAGACTAAACATTTTTCTCGGTGTAATTGTAAACAAAGTAGACTGAGTTTGTTTTGAGAACGAAGTGTGGCGCCACTGTTCCAAAAAATTCAGTCCTTTACTATACTGAAGTAACGCACTTTCTTAAAATTCTGATACGTACTAGCAAATGTCAAAATATCTTTAACATTAAACTTTAAACGTTTAATTCTGTCAAACTGTTACCGAGCTGTGTGTGTGAAGGAAAAATTAAATACCCAGCATTTGTATTTTTTTTTAGGGGCTTTTGCCCCTACAAGCCACTAGTAAGGTTTAAAATCGTAACCTTCTCAGAAACATTTGGGTCTGAGGGGGTTATGGAACATCAAGACTATTCAAAAATGTTACAAGGGTAATAAAAGACATAAAATATGAAGGCTACATTTATTTTATACTAAATATATTTACATTATTTACATCCTCTAGGCTACTTAAAGAATAATTATTGACTTGAATTTAATTTGAATACTAGTAAGATGGATAGAGTATAGATGCAAATATTAAAAGTAATCGTAGTCGAACATTTTTTAAATAATTTTCAAAGGTATACCAGGTGTCCAGAAAATCTTGGCTTGTATTATAGTTGTAAATAAAAAATAAGAAGAATCAATTTAGAAAAAATATAAATTTTGAAAAAATCAATCAAAATTTGACATTAACATTAGAGTCATAATTTTTAGTATCCTTTTAAATTAAAATCCCATCTTTATGTGGACAATCTATGAGCAGCTGCTTCCTTGACCACTGCCTCGGGTCAAGCTTCAGACAAATGCAACATATTGTCTTGCATTCATCTGAAGTTTCTTCCTCGTAGGCAAAGGTTGAGCAGTTGCTCATTTTTCCACATGCATCACATTGTCTGATAATTTTATTTTTTGAGTAATCTATCCACCTTACTAGTTTCCCTGATGATGAACCCGACGAGAATCTGTTGGAACCCGATGAGAATCTGGATGAGGGATTGATTTGGTCCAGTCGTTTTGCCAACGTCCTGCTTATTTCTTCAAGATAGTCCGGGAGGTGTATCCCATACATTTCAAGCGCCTCCAATATTACACCTCTGACCTAAAACAAATGACAAAATTGTAATTGCTGTTGAATTGTAATTGCTGTTGAATTGTATCGGTGTGAATGTGTGTGTGTGAATGTGTGTGTGTGTGTGTGTGTGTGTGTGTGTGTGTGTGTGTGCGTGTGTGTGTGTGTGTGTGTGTGTGTGTGTGTGTGTGTGTGTGTGTGTGTGTGTGTGTGTGTGTGTGTGTGTGTGTGTGTGTGTGTGTGTGTGTATGTAAACAAAGCTAGAGTCGACACCAGTGGTCCGATTTTCATGAAATTTGGCATGTAGGTATAAAGCCGTGGTATCTCCAGGCGTATTTTTCATTTTTTTTGAATTTTTGATTTTTAAGGGTATTTACCCCATAAAAACCCATAAAAATGACAAAAATCCAAATTTCTCAAAAACGGCTCTAACGATTTTGATAAAAATGTCATGGTTTTTAGTGCTTAAGATAACAAATAAAATGACACCACCCGCATGTCTGTAAAAATTCAGGTTCAGAAGTTATGGGGGTTTAAGTATTAAAAAATTCATGTTATTCAAATTTCACAAAAACCGAAACTTTTAAAGAAAATATACTTGCAACCATTAAATTTGGCTTTAAAAACTAAATAATCTAGTATTTTGAATCATTAGTCTACGTCAACTGGTTGCAAAAATAATTGATATTTTAGTTTGGCGGTAAACGCAGTACGTTGTCCAATGTTATTCTTATGGCAAATATTTAGCTATGAGACCGTTTCCGAATTACTACTGTATAATTTATTTTTGGTAAAAAAAAACAACCGACTTCAAACGCTCTAAAAAGTATAAAATAATTTTATTTTATAAGTCAAATTTCGTAATATCCAAGCTCACGTATTTCAAGTCGGCGCGGCTCTATCAATATATGAAACACTCAACTGTGAGTAGTGATTAAATATCTCAGTTTGATCTCAATTATAATAATTGCGGGATAAAATTTCAGTCGTCAACTCGAACAGTTTGATTTAAAATACAATTTTTACAGTATTGTAGACCCAAGACCCACAAGTAAATTCTCTAGTCTAAATTTAAAACTCTCCTCTCTTATTTATATGAAATTAACACACAATTTTTATTTTAATGTTACATTCAAGTACCGGTAAGCCATACAACAAATACATTCTTCAAATGTTATTAAAACTTCTAGCTATTCTGCCAAGAAGATACATAACTAAGATGCAATATAGAGCCGCGCCGACTTGAAATACGTGAGCTTGGATATTATGAAATTTGACTTATAAAATACAATTATTTTATACTTTTTAGAGCGTTTGAAGTCGGTTGTTTTTTTTTTACCAAAAATAAATTATTTCATACTTTTTAGTGGACGTTTTTGTCTTCTATGTTTGATTCCGATTTATTCAATAATAGTTGTAGGATACCATTAATACTCCACTCCAGTTCATTTCGCTGATGGCTCAATCACTTAATAGATTTCTAAACTGTACTACTGTATTTGCTGAACTCATTTTTTGGACAGGTTAGAACAGTCTCTTGTACAGCGAAGAATCAGGTAAATGACAATGTATATAGTACACATTATAATTTGTTATAGTCTCCACGTGTCCAGCTATTTATTACTTATGCGCTGTGCATATGGGCACATGTTTGAAAACATCTCATTTTATAAGGGATTTTAAAAGCCTATACATGTGCTTTACAGATCAGTCCTATATGGGCCAAATACATTACTGGCAAATTCTCAGCTTAATAGGTTCGTAATTTTCACATTTGACGTGCATTCAAAACCATATTTACATTGTAAAACAATATTTAAATGTTCACAGCATTTCACTACTGTACTGTGAGCAAAAAAATTATTTAAACAGTTAGTTGTTCTATATAACATAGATAAGCCACCAGACATTTAAAGATTTTGAGGGTGTAAAATTGTCTGACACCGAGTATGTTCCAGTTCTTCAACATTGACCGTTTAAGAGATATTAATGTATAGTCAATTTTTTTGTTAGCTCGAAACAGCTGATCTTGATCCTGCTCAATGCAAAATATTTTTAGATGTATTTTTTTTTATTTTGTGTCTTTCTACGCCAGTGGCATTTTTTAACTGTATTTTAAGAACTGGAATAGATTGCCGCTGTGCTTAGCTCAATCTATTTATTAGTTTTTGCGCGTTTCTATCCTAAAGACACAAACAGATATATCAGACAAAGTTTACTATTTAATGTATTTAAGCTTTTTTTGCTTTACAAACTCACGACCACAACATTGCAATTTTGGGAGAATACTCAAAACAATTTTTAAAGCAGATAAACTAAACATTAAAACCTTATCCCTTCAGCACAGCCTAGGAACATTTCTGAAATTCTGATACGCGGCGGTCATATTATGAATTATCTCACGTGCACAATTACAATCTTCTATTGAATTGATTGAACCCTCGAATTTGGCGACAGATTTTCTCGGACAGTTTACTGTTGAGGTTTTTATTACAAGATAACCATGTGCTTGGCACCTGGAAAATGGAAAATGAGTTAATTTAAGTACATTTGCAAAACTGTCCAGGGGCTCACTCATAAGATCGATCTAGTCTCGAATTACGATGCTTGCACGTTAGCACTATAAGTTGTCTAATAAGATATATAAAAATAATGTTTCGCATGTTTCAACCTGTGAAACACGAACTCACAATGACCAATGACTTGCAAAGCCTGATGGGGATTTTTTCAGTGGAAACTGCAAGAGCGCTCACATATGACAAGTCACAAAAATTCCTCTTTGTACGACGATGACATTATTTTTTATGGCCATTTAAAATTAACTGGTGTGCTATAGAAGAAATCTATGATGGGCTTAAGTTCTTTCACAAGATCCAAGTTTCCGATGTATTTCTGAGGTATTCCTAGGCCACACTAAAACGTTAAGATTTAGACTTGCTCTTCTTCATTCATGTTTTTTGGTTTACACTTTTTTTATTTAAGTAATAATAATCATAATGGAATTGACTGTGTTTGAATCTACATATAATTAATTCATAACCTAGAAGACAAACTGTTTTGACATTATATAGACATGAAGCAGCTGATCATTTGCTCTATAATTATAAATTTAGTTTGAAGGATGTAACAGCTGTAATAAAATAAACCTGACTTATCCCTGTTCACCTTAGCTTTGTTTTGTAAACAACAAGTATTTGAAAATGTTGAATATTTGAGGTTTTTTGGACTTTTCTCCTAAATAAATATTTCAATGAAACAAAATGTTATATATGGGACCTACGGGAAACCATTCCGGTTATTTTGGTAGTAGAATCACGTTGATTGGTAAAAGTATCGCAAAGAAATCGGTGAACATCCCTAGAAAAAAAAAACAAAAAAAAAACATCTCCCAAGACGAATTGAGAACCTCCTCCTTTTGTTGGTGGGGGAAGTCGGTTAAAAAGTAGAAACCAATTGATGTTCATATCGCAAAACGTTATGAAACCATCACAGAGACCAACATCACTTTTCACGCCTTTTCAAGGATCAAACGCTATTTGAAAATGAAATTTCCAACGTTATCGAAGAAAGAAGTCCACGATACTTGTTTTGACATTTTCTACGAAAATCAATCATCATCTAACGTCAAGAATCAAGAAATTGAAGAATGGTTCAATAATAATGGTAATGTTACAAACCGAGAAATCAACAAAGACTACTGGAAATTCATCCAGTTATTCTACAACATTCAAAAAGAGTTTACTTCTGCTGGGCGAAAATCATTTCTTTTGTTTCCGATATTAAAAAACGGAGCGTCTCATTTGACATACGACAGCCTTGCATTGTATGAACTATTACGGAGGACGGATCCAAAAAACGTCCCCGGATCATGGAAACAGTTCAATGAAATCAGTGCTGGTATATACTGGAAACGTTATTTCAACTGTCCCCCTGGTTTTGGATATAGCATACAGACGGATGGGATTCAAGTATCACTATCCATCAATAAAACAAAACAATCGGATATTACTAAACAAGAAGGAGGTCCGCTAAAAAAGAGAAAAATGGATTTTCAACAAGATTATACTGACATCGTGTCTGTGGATCCGGGAGCTATCTTACCTCTTGTTACTTGCCGTAAAAGAGAGCAGAATGCGGCACCATATGATCAACCTATATGCTAGTTAAGACCACAATTTTAGAATATTATCGAAAAAATCAAAAATTACTTACAGTGAATCCCGTGTCAATGGGGATGTTTACATTCCTCTTCACTAGTACTTCCTCGCATATGCTGTTAACTCTTCCTTTTCTCTCGTTGTACTCTGTAAACTCTTCCTCCGTGAACTTAGGACAGGTGCGTTCAAACGTTGTAAACCCAAACTCCTTAATCAAAAATTCACGTACGATGAATAAAATAACTCGCGTGTTCATTTTGGAACTACTCAAGCTAGTTGACCACACGATTACTGAGCAGGGTCTCTGTATCACCCGTATATATACCCGTGGTTCCCTCTCCGGTGGACGTGAGATGGGGGTTAGGGGGGGGGGGATTTGTGAATTATTCGGAATCCCGAATGGTTTGAAATTGAAACGGGATTCCGATGCAAAGTCAAAGGACACTTCAGATCGGGGGCCCGAATAGTTAATTCAACAAGTTTTTGCGCCTTATCGAATTCCCGATTGAAAAATGAGTTTTAAATTTAGGGTGGCATGAGTCACACCAAGCCACACTGGCAACATTGCACTCCTCGCCGTGGAGAATCCGAGCCTTCCGCAGCGCGACTCCCACAAACTAGCCCCCCCCCGTGCGTGGGAATAAAAACATTTTACAAAATTCACAAGAACAAAAATAATAATAATGTTAAAATTATTAAACTTTCCAAAAATGTTTATGAACAATCCTAATATATTTCATAAAAATTTGAAACTGATTAGTTAGTTATTTTTTAATAATCTTTTATCGACAAACCCAATATCTTCCACTTTCTTCAGTTGACATTGTGTCACATGTCGTAGAATCGATTATGTAACAGTAGTGGCGTCATATGTGTGGTATAATGACCCACATCGCCACTGGTCAAGTACCCTCTTGTTACCTAGTCTACCGGGTTGAACAATATTGATCCGTAATAGAGCAATAAACTGTAACTTCCGGCAAACACTTTCACATGACCAAAACTCATGTTTAGCATGTTGAACGATTTGTAAATGCTCTCCGGTTGCCAAGGAAAGTCGCCAAATTTCATGATTAACACTTTTAATCATTTAACAATGCCGGTAAATGCCACCTAAATTAAATTTGGCAAGTTGCGCAATTTTAAAAGGTGCTCTGGGCTTCGTCAAACGCCACCAAAAAAATTAATTAAGCTCCTTAACAGTATGAAAGGGCTCCACGAGCGCCGGAAATTACCTCCAAGGCAAACATTTTTCACGTTGACCAATTTTAAAAGGGCCTCAGGCGCCGGCAAACGCTTCCAAAACTCATGTACTGCTTGTAAAATATGTACTCATGTATTATTGTAAAATTTTTTCCGGGTGCCAAAATAGTCACCAAATTGAACTATTTTAAAGGGTTACTCGGGCGCGGGTGTCGCTGTGAACTCAACACGGGGGCGATGGTTGGGTTTTAGGCGGGATCGGTGGTGTATTTGGAGGATAGTTGTTAGTCGACATCGAAGGATGGTTAGGGCTGTACTGTTGTATTTTAATATTTTTTCGATCTTGATTTACAAATCCTTTGCTTTTTATCACACACAACTTTTGGGGGTTGTAATGTGTTTTAAAAAATTCCTGAACATTTAGTCCGCCTACATCTTCTTGTTCAAAAAGTAAACGATTTTCTTGTCCGGAACTGATGTTACTCATAAACCACGAGCCGACACGATAGTACACGGTAGAGTTTTGGCTACTCATCACTTTAATTACTAATAAAAACAAGAAATTGTGTAGAATTGGTATACCTGGTGTTCAAAAAGTCCCGGATCGGCTTTGTAATTTTTTTAATATTAATTATTGACCCATGAAACTTATGACTCCTGGACACAAAATACTATTTTAGCAATTTGTTATTAAGTTTTTTTTTCTGAAACCAATATTTGAAAGATATGAAATTGAAACTTTGGTAAAAACAGGGAAGTTGAAATAGTTCCGACGACCGGCACCAAGCCACTAAGGTTTTCATTTTTCAATCGGGAACTCGATACACAAACAAATTACTTTTTTATCGGTTTTCCGAACAATGTAAGTTTCTATCTTCAGACTTTTGCCAATCCTGAAAAAGAGTTCCTAAACTTCGAAACCCGGCAAACTTGCCAAATGCCGAAACTCACTAAATATAACTGTCCCGCGAAGTACTAGTACATATGTCGGGACTCCGAGCCACTAAAATTTAATTTTTCAATCGGGAATTCGATTCACAACCAAATTACATTTATCGGTTTTCCGAACAAAAGATGTTTTTCTCATCAGCCACTTGTGAAATCCCAACAGATCTCCGGGCGACTAGTTGAGTCTTTGGAGGAGTCGGAGGCCTCCATTCCAGAATTATCTGAGACACATGGATAATGTACTCACCATTTCTCGACACCGCTGATAACCATATTGTTAGGATAAAATAGAATAGAATAGAAGAGAATAGAATAGAATCAAAGTTTATTTCCAATAATAATACATATTTATCCTCCTGAGACCCAATGTACCTTTTTTGGGACAAATATAACATGGGATTTTAAACCTTATTGTTTTCCATAATTTATTCCCTATTGTCAAGATATTTATCTCGACTTTCAATGTCGGCTGTAGGAATGTCGACGAAGAATAAAGTTATAAGTACAGGGTGTTAACTGGGTTTAGGCTCATTCAGACATTGATTGGTGTTCAGATTTTGCGTTGTGGAATGTCATGTTGCCCTTCATGCGGAGGTACGGATCACAAACGATCCAGTTCAAAAAAGTGCGCCTCCCACAAGAAACGGATCAGGGATGATGGAAACAAATCAGCGCTAGTATCTACTGGAAGCGGTATTTCAATTGTCCTCCCGGTTTTGGATACAGCATACAGACGGATGGGATTCAAGTATCGTTATCCATCAATAAAACAAAACAATCGCATATTACTAAACAAGAAGGATGTCCGGTAAAAAAGAGAAAAACGGATTTTCAAGAAAATTATACCAATATCGTGTCTGTGGATCCGGGTGCTATCTTACCTCTTGTTACTTGCCGCAAAAGAGAGCAGAATGATTTCATTTACCAATCACTATCTGCAGGACGCGTAATCTGTGATACCGGTGAATACTTTCGTGAGAAGAAAAGAAAACGGTGGACGAATGATATCGACCGTGAAATCCGAATGGATCGGGAGCGAATGGAAAAGGAAAAAAATATTGTTATTGGGAAGAGTAGTTTCGATTACTGGACCTTTACAAAATTCAAACTGAAATGGTTCAAACGCCGACAAGAGATTTACGTTTTACGGAAAATGAGAAGGTTGAAGTTCGACCGATACACGAGGTTTCAACGGTTTTTCGATAACATCGCTAAAGAGTACTTTACGCCCGAAGATAAAGTGATCGTGTACGGAGCCGGCGCTACGTTCATGAAGACCGCTAAGTTTCGCACCAGGAGAAAGTTTTCACATGAAAAATTAATATCCGCCCTACGGAGAAGAGGACACAAAGTTATAGTGTTTGGTGAAAGATACACAACTAAAAGGTGTAGTTCTTGCAACGAACAGAACGTTTCATCCGATGTCGTCGTGTCGAAGACACCACACCGTTATGTATACTGCCCAGTATGCCATAGTGGTGTGAATAGGGATAAAAATGGTGCAAAAAACATTCTGTTAAATTATGTCCGTTCGTCTATCGTCGGCGGACAAGATTTTGAGCCATAAGGTTTAAAATCGTAACCTTCTCAGAAACATTTGGGTCTGAGGAGGTTATACATTTGAGTACAAAAAAGGAAACAAAATTCTCACATAGGTCACATGACATCATGACTGACACAACATCGCGTGGAGTGGGGGGGGGGGTGGACAGCCACGTGTAAGGTCCCCCTATAAAAGAGGGCATATTGTAATGCTGTCCATTGTTAAGACCGCTTGGAAGACATATTCTTATCATGATTTTACGGTTTTAATACTTTACATTCACAAACTTAAAAAAACTTATAAACTTTATATCTTAAGTATGGCGGATCTTATTGATTTTACTAGTCCAATAGAATATATGTGTGTTAGTGAACCAGATGTTATTAATGACTCTCATAGCCTTATGGATTTTGACATAGTGTACAGTGAGCTGACAGATGAGTGCTTAAACCCAGTGACCAGTGAAAATTCAGGGATATACACAGTTGCGGATGGTCCGGTGCTGAGAACAGGAATATGCAAGAAAGAAGAGGTGCAGCAGCCAATTATTCTGGGAAGCAACCAAGACAGTGATGTAGTGGACAATGGACTAATGGAATTTTTTAACATGGTAAGTGGCCAGGATTCGGAGGCGTCAAATAAAAAAGACTCTTTAGAGAACTCCCCAAATACCCCTTCACAATCTTTGGCTGATTTGACTCAGTTAATGAACAAATGGGAACGTTATATTGTCTCTGAGATTTCCGAGGCCCATCTGAGAGATAGAGTTATTTTCATTGAGGGCTATTTTTGTGGAAATTTAATTTTGCAAGCCACTGCTTCTAATTGTTTTTCAACATTTGAAATGTGGGGCACTGTTTTTGACAGCCAACAAGGTGTCAATACAATTGAGTTTGTACCCAAGGATGAGCGAAGTAGACAAATAATGAAAAAAAACACTGCGGTTTGCAAATTATACTCCACATACTGGTCGATAAGTCCAGAGAAGTTTGTTGAATGGGTGTTGAATAATATGAATAGCGGTATTCCTATGATAATCAGTTCTAACATGAAAATGTTTTTTACAAACAACCAAAATGATAAAAGGTTCCTAAATCACTGTGTTATCATAGAGCCACGTGAAGCTGCTGTCTGTGAATGTGGAAAATACCCGGTTGCTATGAGAAATGATGTTTTCATGTGTAATGAACATGCAAGGAACCTCAAGACCTACGACGGAATTTCCCTTTATTTGCCCCTGCTAATTGATGTTATGATTAACCGCAGCTTTACTGATTTTCGATGTTTCAACTATCCGCTTCAATTCGCTGCAAGGCGAAACATGGGATTGCCGTGGTCTCCGGATGAACTCCAAAAATGGACATTGATAACGAGTGTACCTCACCCAAAACCAATTCTGGGATGTACAAGAAGTAACAAAGAACAGGAACTTCACAGCATTCTACATAAACCAACTTCTAAGGGGCACATTTGCAGCGGCTGCTTCCAAGATTCGCAGTTTCACGATGGGGGAACGACGCCAAGACTCCTCAAAATGAAATGCATTGTTCAAAAGTTGAAATTTTAGCAAAGGTTTTTTTTTGGTTTGTATTTCTTCAAAACTCTTTTGTGACATTAAAATTGTTTATGATTTTAAACGTTTTTGTTCATTATTTCACTCAAATAATCAAAATTTGCAGTTTTCTAGTTTTTGGTAGGTTAGGAGCACAATAAAGTGATCCTGAATAAAATAATTTTACAATAAACTAGCAGCCCGCGTTACTTCGTGACTTGTAAAAACAACTTGGTAAAATAGGCTTTAGTTTCATGTTGATTATATATGGAGTTTTGCAGCGTAAAATTCTTTTAATAACATAGATTGGCAAAGTACAAAGGTAAAAATTTAAATCCACCGTGTAAATCCGTTTAATTAGAAACATACAGGTACCTACATAAGAGTGATGCATGTATGAAGTAATGCATCAGGAAATGCACTCTTATCTAACATTGTCGACACAATGTGAATTCAGTGTTTCCGTGATGCGGGATGAATTATAGAGTTGGGTAACCGTATAGTTTCACTACTATGCATTTCGCTTTCACTATTACAAACTACTATTGCAACCATTCCCACTACAGCACAACTATTACGGTCTTTTGACTGCGGCCGCAGTCTCCTGGCTGTTGGGCTATTATGTCTAAGGAATATGTCGGCCTTAGTCAGTAACAAGACTACAAGATCGCGCCTCAATTATCCTTCAGTCATCTTTCATTCATCCTTAGCCTAAAATACTTACCTGGGTAGGTCGTCATTTCATCTCTAATGAACTAAAATAGGAACTACCAACAATAAACTTTGAACATGATTGAACATGACTGAATATGATTGAACATGATTGAACATGTTCATGAGAATTTCTGTATATAGAGTGAGATTGAATTGCTCTAGTTTATATATATAATAATGAGTTAGAAAGACCGAGATCTCAATGACGATTCCTGTCTGAGATCGAATTGACTGTCGTGTACTATTGAGGTAACGAGGTTGGAATAGCGTTAGAATAAGTATATATATATATATATATATATATATATATATATATATATATATATATATCTATTTATCTCTCTACCTATCCATTTATCTATCTATCCGTCTATCTATATTTCCATCCATCCATCCATCCATCCATCCTTCCATCCATCCATCCATCCATCCATCCATCCATCCATCCATCCATCCATCCATCCATCCATCCATCCATCCATCCATCCATCTATCCATCTATATATTTTTTATTATTTTTTAAGAGGGTGGCGGCCTCTTTTTACCTTGCATTTGCCCCCCCCCCACATAAGACTCAGGCCTGTGCGTGGAAGTTATCTATGTGTCTGTCTGAGTCGAGTCTGTCAGCACGACAACGGCCGTAAATATGGTCCGATCTTAATGAAATTTGGTACAGACATGTAAAGTGGTGATTAATTGGACTAGTGCGTAAATCAGGCCGATAGGAGTACCAGGAGGGGGTTTAAGGGGGATAAGCCCCCAAAAAATGGGGTTTTGGATTTTTCAAATAGAAAAATAAAATAATACAATTTTTCTTAGCTCCATTGAATTCAGCTCGAAAAAAATATATATATTTTGAATCATTGCTCTATGGCCATTGGTTACCGAGATATAGTAAGTGGTAAACACAGTACGTTGTCCCAATGTTAACCTTATAGAAAATAAGTAAAATTATATATATATATATATATATATATATATATATATATATATATATATATATATATATATATCACTTACTTCTCAACATATCTTATTAAAACTAGGTTTTTGGCTTCGTATAGATGAGATCTAATGCATTTTAGTCTAAACTCCCCGGAATTTCCATTTTAATGGCAGCAAACCTGCATACTCATTCCCAGTGTTATCCTCAGGGGAAATAAAAAATTCTATATCTTCATTATTTCATCCTGATAAAACTTCGTATATGGCTTCTTCTATTTAAGATCTACTACATGTTGAATTAAAACCACCCAGTTTTGACATACCTGTTGCAGCAAACCTGCATACTCATTTCCCATGTTAGTCTTAAGGAGATTACAAAAATATGTCAAATCTCACTATGTTGGGTGGAAAATATATTTGCATTTGAAATTCGCTGAGAATGCAGGTCTGCTGCAATGGAGGTATTTCAGGTATACTATTAAACAGAAGTCTCACACAACGAACGAAACAGTAACGGACATTGACCTATCAATACAGATTCACTTTGCTTCGATCATTCGTCAACGATTCGAAATGTAGAAAATTTGCTGATTGCAATTACCGTAAAGTAAACTTTGTACTCGTAACGTATTTAACAACTGAAGGGCAAGTATTTTTCTATAAGTAAAAAGCAACTGTTTTTGAAGGAAACCAATACGTTTCTTGGTTTTATTGTTTAATAACATTTCTATCAAAAGTATACAGTCAAACTGAGGATTTAAAATTCAACGTATACTCATGTATCCTAAAGTAGCCATCCTCAGTACGTCATCAGTATGTTATAGATTGTGTTAAATTTAACGATATTATGTCCAAATAAAACATAACTGTATTGCACGTGTTAATAGGCGTCAGGGGAGCCGTAATGTTACATGCGTCAGACTGTCTCAAGGGGTCCTATTGTATTAGCTTGTCACCATTTGCATATTATTGGCCCTAATCGATGATAATCACGCATTGTAGTTCTAACGAAGGTAAAATAAATAATTATTATATCAACATACATAACTCAATAGAGGTATGAACAGTGCATCAAGATCTTGACAAGTCCCTAAGAGTATTTTATACCTTAAAATTAGTATGTAAAGCTTCAGATCTCCGAAAAGCTTATTTTGATTTTATAAATTTCAAATTAGAATGTGGCCTCACTGTGTGGGGAGGTTCTTATTACACAACACTCAAGCCCCTATCAATAGTTCAAAAGCATATTATAAGGTTGATATAGAGAAACACTCGATTTGAGCATACAGAGCCATTGATTAAAGACCTTAATATTCTAACGTTAATGAATTTAGAGGTGTTTAAAGTGTTGAGGATTTTACTGTAAGAGTGGAAATAGACCTTCATAAAATAGACCAAGAGGAAACCTTAGGAATAAATTTTAAATTGATGTGCCTAAACCTATACGTACCCTAAACAAGAACTTTTACACATACTTAGCACCAACATTTTTAACCATTCACCAGACATTTTTGAAGAATTAACAATAATAAATGTTATAAATTATTAAAGACTTTCTTTCTTAACCATAATAATATAAGAATATTTTTCAATACTATTGTATAAACTAAATATGTCTTTAAAAAATTGCCAAGTTTTCCCTACTTCAGTGTTTATTAAACGAATTTTTCGGTTTTGAACTAATTTTGAAGGAGAGAATAATCGTTTTACCATTGGTTTGAGTATTATAATTAATTTTTGAAAGGGAACCAATATAAGTTTTCAAACTATTAGATACATTTCTTGAAATGGCGACCTTCCCAGGTAGGTATTTTAAGCCAGGTATGAATGACAGATGAGTGAAGGATAATTGTGGCGCGATCTTGTAGTCTTATTAGTGACTAAGGCCGACATGTTCCTTAGACAGGACTGTTAATTAATAAGCCCAATAACCAATGGCAACTAAGGGACCTATATTTTAACGAGGAATCCGAACAACAATTTTGCCTATTGGATTAGGTATTAAGGTATATATCGGCTGGCCAACCCCAAACCTACAGCTTGTAAGGTTTTGTTTAGGTTTGCATACAGGTTATTAACCACGAGACCCAATTTATTGTTCCTTTAAGCTTGAAAGCGTTCTGCACGGACTTATATATTTTTACTAAGTTTATTATTGTATATTACTGCATTGTATTGTGATAAAATATGTTGATGAGCAACATTTCATTTTAGATTAACATTAAAGGTGTCTTTTGTATACAAGTACATTTCTGAAATTGAGGTACAAAGACTGGCTGGTAAGTAAAATGTTTTATCCTAATATTTAACTTCGAACTACTTAAGATTTATGTAACAACTAACTATAATAGTGTATTTCGCAACTAGGGCCAAAAATGTGATTTTGCGGGCTCGGGATCTTGTTTTAAATTCGAGACGAAGTCGAGGATTTCAAACGATCGAGAGCTGCAAAACCCTTTCGGCCGAGGAGCTAACGGTATTTTTCACCACACTACAAAATTAAGCTAACCCTCTATAACATTTCAAAATCTGATTATTTATTTCATACACTTGAAAACAAAAACTGCGAGGTTATGAGAGTTGAAACAACTTATTTTGTCATTGTTGCTAAGGTAACAACAATATAAATCATATGATCGCTATTAGCCTGACGTCAGAACATATTGAATGTATGACGTCAATATTCAAATTATGAATTTTTAAGACTAAATGCCTATTCAAATGATATACACAGATGTTGTGGGGCTGAATTCATTAAGTTAGTTAGGAATATTTCTTTTATCTGTGAATTCATTTTATAATTAGAAACAAATAACTTGAGGGCTGAGTGACTTATCACTCGTTAACTCAACCATTTCAAAAATAGGATCTCTGGGCTCACGTTTAATCGTCGTTAAGAGTAGGTTCTATTCCGCTGACTGATAAAGCTTTGTTTTAAAATTACTTATGTTTCTGGTGACAATAAGGTTCAATGTGATGTGAAGTAGCTACGTTATATGGCTTTTCCAGAGGCACGTTCCTTGTATTATTATTAAATGTTAATCTTTTGAATGTTACTAAATACCACTCACCTTTCAAAACAAAGCTTGATCCCATATATTTCTAACTCTTTTAGTTATGATGATTCAACACTAATATTTATTATTTCATATTAGGAAGTACGTTGTCTTTTGATCGTCGAACTCGCCTGTTGTCTAAGGCAGAGAGCATACTTTTATAAAGATAGCAGCAAATTCATAAGGTTGTAACCGTAGAACTTAAAATTTAAAATGTATATTTAAAAGTTATGTTAGTTCAATTACAATTACTCCTTTATATCTTAATAGACACGACTGAAGAATATTTACAAAGCAATAATTTCTGTTTATCTGAGTGGATGGAACTTCTACATTCATGTCCGTGATTATTCATAGTCCAACAAACAAACAACATATACGGTGTTTTACTAAAGAATAAACGAGTTTCTGAGCAGTAAACTAAGTGATGTTTGGTGACAACCCCTAAAAATACATCCCTAAAAATCAGTTTTTTAGGCATAGAAGCGTATTGTATTTACATTAGCTTAATAATTAATTACTCCTGTTTATGAGCAGAATCTCATTCTTCTTTTGGAAGCCTCAACTCACGGTTTGATCAAATGTTTCCTCAAGAGAATAAATTTTATTTCATTGCAGTACAAATTGTTATTGGGTTTAAAATCAACCAAAACTGTTAAGGCGATGATATAATTCTACTAAAATTAAAGAAAAAACAGGCATGCTGGGTGTAAAGACCAATTTATTGATTACAAACAGCTTTCAATAGCAATGTTATCGGGTCTGGTGAAACAACATATTCACTGAAACTGGCGTTTTGATGTCATGAACGCGTGATGTTGTAGGTCATAACCAGTAACTGATAAAGTCGGCGCCATTCGGTGAATATTTGTTTTACCGTGATTGGTTATTTGCCGATTTGCAACGCAGTAAAATCGTTTATTGGAACCTAAACATGAACATCATCGGCGTGAGTATGTACTAGCCTGTATTTTAATTTGGGAATATTTGAGCAAAGTGAAATAAATAATTTAACGAAATCAATTATTTACAATTTACGATCAACGCACAAAGAATAATGTTACGTTAACGTAGCTTTAGCTAAACATAGATATTTGCATTAGGTGTTTGTTATGATTAGTGTGCTATTTGGATAAAGGGAAATACACAGATTTGACAAATTCTTCGCTATTAAGGTTGACTATCAGAAATATTGTTGGTAGAATATTTTCTCTATCGTCGATTATCCTAGGAAAATCAATATAATAAAGTTGTTTTAAATAATTATTTTAAGCTATTCAGCATATGTTTTGAAGCTATATGTGAGATTCAATTTGTTGGTGGTTGGTCACTCGACATTAAATATGTTAAAAATATTTTAGATAAAAAGGAAATTGTACTAATTGCTGAAAACCCTTAAGTAGGATTCCAATGCTGCATTTAAACCTATTCATGAATTGCTAGCCAAAATAGAATGCTTGATACATTATTGTTAAGTTAAAACGGTCATTCACTGGGGGGTCGGGATTCGCTACAGCACCTACCCTACTTTTTGATTAGATTATGTTTATAAATCATTCGTTACCAGGAGGCCGAGTTTTGCTCGGATAAAAAGAAAACAACCTGAAATGCTATACAGGGTGTTTGAAACGGATTGCGGACAAACCATTTGCACTACATAAATGAACAAAATCGTTCTCCACTAAATCGACTCCAAGAACAACACACACACACACACACACACACACACACAAATATATATATATGTAAAGATAATAATGAACTTGAGCAACCTTTTATCATAATTTTATTTAAAAATAAAATAAATAATGATAAAAGGGTGCCCAAGTTCATTAAACTTTTACAAATACTTTTAGCAGCCCTAAGTTGTGACTAAAACAGTGATATATATATATATATATATATACAGGGTGTTACAAAAACCAAGGACGTGTTCGAAACTCAGAATTTACAAATATTAACATATCTCATGATGTACATATAACTTTAAAGCTCTAACCAATACAAAAAATTTGGTGAAAATAGAATTCGCTCATCTTTATTAATTTCAAAATGGTGGTAAATGTTGGTAGCCGTGAAAATAAAAATTAAATGGCGAGATATTATAAATAGGACATCATTTTCATGGTCTTTCAAAAGAAACAACTTTTCAATTCATACCCTCCAATTTTTTGTAGTTTCGTAGTCATAAACAAAATACTCTATTTTCCCATATTAAGCCCACGTTAAGTAAATGTGCAGAACTCAAGTTTATTTAAGACCAGTTTCAAAGCCTCGAGGACGACACATTTAACATTAGCATTATATGGAAAAATGGAGATTGTTGTTTATAACTGCGAAACCTTAAAAAATGGGAGTTAGGTAAAAATTCAAAAGTTGCTAGTCTTCGCAAGACCTGCAAAATTGTGCTATTTAACATATATTTTGTCTTTAAGTTTTTTCTCAATTTTCAGGGCTGCCAACAACAAAGATCAAACGTAATCAAAAACTTTTATTTATGAAATGTTGGCACGTCTTATATTAAATTAATGCTAAGTTTAAAAGGATTAATAATTTTTTAACAGGATTTTTTTTTTGTGGTCCTCGATATACAGAGGATGCCGTAAATCCCAATATTTTTCAAGAAAGTTTCCGCCTTTTTGAAATTATTAAATATAAGTGAATTCTTTGTTACCAAGGTGTTTCTCTTGATTAGAGCTTTAAAATGGCGCATAGCATGACATATATTAACATTGAAATTTCTGAGCTTCGAACCCGTGACCCTCAGTTTTGGAAACACCCTGTATTTTAAAAATTTAAAAATATTTTTACGCTGTTACTTGGGGACGATTTATTGGGAAATGACTTTGTTTCACCTATGTCGGACTACCAGTTGTCCACAATCCGTTTGAGACAACTTAGGTGAGACACTCTGTATATGAATCATCTGTTCTGATTGAATGTGTCCACTTTGACAACTTGGACACTTTGAAGGGCTGTAGGACAGAACCGGATCCTCCCCAGTCTTGCAATATGCTCCAATCGATCACTCATGGCCGAATCCCCCATGAACAATATACCCCCGTTGCAGCAGACCTGCATACTCAGCGAATTTCAAATGCAAAACAACGTATTTCAAGCAAACATAGCAAGATTTGACATGTTTTGTTAAGCTCCATAAGAATAACATGGGAAATGAGTATGCAGGTTTGCTGCTACAGGTATATTAAAACTGGATGGTTTTAATTCAATATTTAGTAGATCTGAACTAGAAGAAGCCATTTACCTTCCATCCTTTTAAATAAGGCAGTCTACAGCACCCGTGAAAACTGGTAGTCTTTACTTGTAAATACTAGTTGTATTAAACTGTAGTTAAGACTTGTAAATATTTCAGTTGTTTTTATTGCAAGATAAACAAGATGTTTTATCAAAGAATGTATTATTTGACTTGGCCAATGCAAGTATTTGTTAATCTGGCTTAATAAATGACTTATGACTTATGACTTATGACCAAGTTTTATCAAGATACGTTGAGAAATAAGCGAGATATAGAATTTTACTTATTTCCCATAAGGTTAACATTGGGACAACGTACTGTGTTTACCACTTTCAATATCTCGGTAACCAATGCGCATAGAGCAGTGATTCAAAATACTAAATTATTTGTTTTTTTGAGCTGAATTCAATGGTGCCCACAACAATTTGATAAATTTTATTTTTCTATGTAAAAAACTCAAAAAACCCATTTTTGGGGGGGTTTATCCCCCTTTACCCCCCCTTCCGGTGGTCCGATCGGGCTGGTCCACGAATTCGCTAAAAAGCGAAAATCCTTGGACGAAAAATGTTTTTACCGTACACACATTGCTTGTTGTGGAGTATAAAATATGAGAGTCCATTCCATAAATTAAGTTTATTTTTCATCCCTTACATTTTTAATTGTATATAAGTTTGTGCTTTTTACATATTTTAAAGGTTGTTTGTGGAAGAGTTCGTTAAGTATTGCAGAGGTGTCAACCGTATCAGGCAGTCTGTGTGACCAATGTTTTGAGCTTGGATAGGAAATTGTTTTCTGTAGCTTCAATGGGATTGTAAAATAAAGCATTACTATATTCTTCTTTTTCTTCATTTACATCTTTCTTAAAATCAGAGGTAATTTTAAAACTAGAAATAACATTTTATGATTAACTATGTGCAAATTTTCATTTTAAAACATATTCGGTAAATATACCCGAAACTTACAGACAGACAAACAGGATAGATTCTCTCTTCGCTTAATGATATTTAAGATGGATTGTAGGAGACCGAATGTCCGTCTCTGAACTTCGTACTTCCCCCATTCCACTCAATACATGAGAAGCATTTCCTGTGTCCAATAGCGGGGAGTGAGAAGGCCCTTGGAGGCCCAATTACTTTAGGATTTCCTGCAATAAATCAGCCGCCACTATGGCAGTCTCTACAGATTATCGGTGGCTTCCTCTTAAAAATACTTTGTATCAGATATCTTAATTTTAGGTCTCTTCCAATGCAAAGTTTAGGATTATTCACTTTTTCAGCTTTTCTTTTATTTAATATAGAGCGTTTATGAAAAATATATATGAAGATCAACTATTTGAATTATGGCCAATAGCTATAATTAGATAACATAAATTATTTAGGGATTTACTTTACATCCAAGAGTAGCTTAGTAAATTGTTCTCCTTAATCGGTTTATACAACAAGAAAGTAATCTCTGGTCGTGGAATTACTAGAGAGCACCAGATGCTTCCGGCCAAATAATTAAAGGAAAATGAGAGGGGGATGTGAAAAGGGCTAAGACTTCTTACTTCCAGAGTTTTACCCGGATGATATCGACATTTTGTTTATTTATTATTCTTTTTTATTAATTTGTTCAAGGTCGACAGTATATGAGGTGTAGCACTGAATATATTTATCATGGATGTTTAATAGCATATTTAATAAATTTATTAATGCATAATTCAGTCAAATAAAGGAGTCTTACTTTGATTTTTAAATTAAACCAATGGTCTCTTTAATTTTTATTTGTTAATATTAATAATAATTATGCTTGCTAATAATGATAAAATAATTGAATGTGGGATAAACAGTAACATTGTACAAAACATTATAAGTCAGTGTTAGATCTCCTGTGGTAAAAAAACAACGTAATAATACCTTTAAACAATGGTGTAAAAAATGGTTACCTCACTGAGAATAGTTAAAGCTATAACAAATGTTACGTGGAGTGCCTCCATAATTTTCCTAAAAATATGCTCTCATAATAGGCAATATACTTTTAAATACTTTTAGTAAATTCCCCTCTTCTTTTACAGTATATGGCCCCATAAACACAAAACAAACTATATTTACGGCAACGCATATGCCCAAACCCAAATTATATGTTATCAACTATGGTCAAATTCGAGATTAATTTACTTTGCAATTTTAGGTCGACTGCATTCGTCATATTTTAAAATTACAAAATCCAAATATATGAAGCAGAGTTTGCGTTGAATTGTGGTTTTAAATTGTGTGTGTTTGCGTTAAGTAGTTGAGGATGAAAACAATGTAGGGGTGAACGATGCTAAGGTTCAAATCAAACACAGGAGAATTGACTCGGGTATTTATCAACCCAGGTCAATATTACCTCCATTATTACTTCAATAACTCAAATAGCTTCAATGCCAAACTAGCCGTCTCCTAATGCCATCCTTAAAGCTCTATCGAAACTTTGAGTGAATATAATCAAACTATGTTTGTTCATAAATTCTTTTGTTCTCTAGGTTTTTTCGAATTATAAAGACTAGTCTACAGTTCTAGACCAATTTTGATAATTTGGTTAGGGATGCGAAGTTTTTAAGAGGCCCAATTTATTAAGACTTCAAAACAAAATTTTATGTTAAGTATCACAGTTTTTGAGCAAAACCGTATGTAATTACTAAAGCAGACTTCCTACTTTCATTTAAATGTAATTATTCAATAATTAGTCACTTGGGTCTCTAAAGGCAATTGGTGGTTATTATTAATAGCATTTAATTGAGAAGTCTTATAATTAATTAGTCTTATATACTTATTCATTTGTTATTTGTATCAGTTCGATAAAGTAAAAAATGACAGTACTACAATTAAGTACTAAAATTATGTAAAAATACATATTTAAAGAAAACATGAACTTCAAGCTTTTGTTTAGGTCTTTTTGCGTTTTTTTCTTATGTTCTTCTAAAGTGATACCTTAAGAGACGTTGAAGTATTTAAAGTGACTTGAGATATTTCACCAACAATTAATCTATACTATTATAAGGAAGAGGTGGTTTCTGTATGTATCTATGTATGTATGTATGGGGCAAGTGAACTCGAAGAATACTGAACCGACTGGGTTGAAATTTCACACAGAGGTAGATCTTGATCCTGGGAAACATATAGGCCTATTCACTTCCTTAAAATCCCCTCGGGGTACGCCCCATGATCGTGCTTAGCTTCAATGTTAACATTTTATAACGATGTAAACATTCAAATGCCGAAATGTAAACAGCTGTGAGTACTACAATTTGACAGTTCAAAGAGCAGAAGTAAGATCAGCTGAAATTTTTATCTTGAGCGAAGCCACGGGCAACTGCTAGTTATATTATAATAGTAGCCTAGTTAAGTTTACTCCTTGAAATATATATTTGTACAGAAAATGACCTTAAACAGGAAAAACTATTCTAACGGTTCTGATGGGGTTCTTATTAATACAAGGGAAATTTTCTTAGTGTTTAGAAAAGGTGTAAGAAAAGCTCTCTTGTATTTCGTTGCCCAATGTTTGAAAGGAGCAATTTTTTAATTCATAGATAGTTCATTGGATATAATTTCGAACTTGCACAAATATTGTAACTATTTTCCCCAAATTTTAACTGGCAATCAGTTTTTCAAAGCAAGCTTGGCGCCTCCATGATACCCAGCCAAAATCACTACCACACCAATGTACTACTGTACCACCCAACAACAATGCTGCAAATAAACATACATAAATACATTTGAATACAATACAACATACCATAGAGCATTTATCTTATTGTATAGCTTTGTAGGATTTAACACATTCTTAACACACAGATTATTTTAACATTAATATGAAGTGGCAGATTGACATTATGGAATTGAAAGCATTGATCACATTAAACAGAATACATTTTTGTGAACCTATTGTCTCTTTCCCCTATATCACACTAGGCGGCTTGGCGCGTGGACTTCATCATGCTGCCTAAGTTAAATAGCTAATATAAACTCAAGCTAAAAAAAATCTCGGATAATTTAATTGCCCTGCTCAGCAACCTAGAGTAATAGGGGCCTATGGATATTTATTTTAAGTTACATTGCAATAAATAGTTATTCTTCATAGAAACACGTTTCTGTATTGTCCTTAATCAATCAAAACTAGTTTATAACATGAATTTATATATTGGAGTTCAATCGATGACAGCTGTCTAGTTTTAAAAATTTGATATTAAATAAGAAGTACTCACAGATATAACTATCGTTTATATCGGTTATACTATAGTTTTTTAAAGAGCGTAATTCCAATTTTTCCGATTTTCAGATTTTGGTGGAATATTTATGGAAGAAATCAGCATTGGCTAGACGTAATCAATGTGCTTTGACGTGGTTACAAACTGAGCCGCCTGACTTAGTGGATCTCCGGTGGATAACGCCACAGACGTAAGGTAGTCCAAGCCATATATCGCTCACTGTAATCTGGGCCTTCCTGTCAAGACTTGAGATATATCCAGGTTACGGTTACTCGATGTATCCTGCCCCTTACAACCCAATTCCAAAACGGAACTTTGAAAGCGGATCTTCAATTTAAACTGTTATTTGAAATATCTATTTGCTTTACTTCAGTATTTATACAGAGTGTCTTGTGGAATTTTACAGGTTGCTACATCGTTGTGGATAGAAAAGAGAATAGCTTTATTGGCATTTTGAAATCTGGGTTTAAGCGGTTTAAATACTGTACAGGTCCAACTCTGATGGTAGGGATATCTGATTCTCTGTTATCACGAGTTTATCAGCTTATAACAAGTGCGATCTTTGCGGGTACTTTCACTTTACTTTAAACTTAAAAATATTTTGAAAACACGAGTAATGAATCATCTATAAGTAATTACACCCATATTTCATGATTATTTTATTATTATAACTTCCTTGTTGATATATAAAACCAATAAATGTGGACGATTATTAAATTATTATTATTATTTCGGATGAGACTTTAGTATTTAAACACATTTTATAGAAAAATTGAAATACACTGTATCATGCTGACAGAAAGTAATGAATGCTTTCAAGACTTTTAACTTGGTTACTTATTAACTTGATAATTTTATCACAGATTAATATTCATGACAACTGTGAATCTATAACAACCAGCAGTATTTTCTATAACTTTAATTACAACCTTGGTTGTTAACTTTCATAAGATTGGAAAGCATCGATTACCATGAAGACCATGGAATAAGACACAATTTACTGACTGCTTGAACTTTTCAAACGAACTAACATTTGATAACATAATGTCGAAAACTATTTGGTCTAATATCTTATTAACATCTCATAAAACAATTGGTCGAGGAAACCCTCAAAGTCCCAACCCTAATCAGTTAGGTTATTTGTTTTGGTTTTGGTATGGTATTTCATTGCACAATTGCAATTAAAATAGTTTTAATGAAATTTAATCACATCGAATCGCAAATATGTACGCAAACGCAGAGTTCAATTTTGTTTAAAACTTATTACATTCCAGCGAGAGTTAAGGCCATAATCTCAAGAGCTTCCAAGAGGCTGATATTAAATTCTCGACGCCAACAAATTGTCGCCATCAACTTGAGGTTTTGTGCCTCGTTAATTTGTGCGTCGCTTCATATATACAATTTTGTCCACGCCTTAATTGTTTCTGGTTTACATGCAGTGACAAAGCCTATACGGCTACTGTCAAACAAATAATTGATTTTTTATATTATTCACAAGTCTGCATTTTACTGAGTGTTGGGGGAGTTTATGTATTTTTTTTAAATGTCTATATATTTATTTACTTATACATCTTCTAGAGAAAATGTGTGGTTCATTATTTAAATGATTTTACCAAGGTTTCTTATTCATACATTCTTATTGTACTACTTTTCATCCTGTCCTTGTTTTCTATCTTAAGATTTTATCCATTTACGAATAAATTCAATTCATTTGATGCATGAAAACCTAATATGAGCCTATGAAAGTCCTGTAATTGAATTTAATCTATATTACTTTTTTCATTCGTGTATTATGAGTACATCTAATACCTAATATAAATTTATGTATTTGGTTTAAAATTATGAAAACGCGACAGAGAAACAGGTGCAAGAGAAAACCTTTTAGATCGGGAATTGGAATATGAGTAGTGCGATTAAAGTGTCCGAATCCCAGAGCAATTTCAGACTTTCACATTCCAATTCCCCTGGGAGAGGTGAAGGGGTGGGGGGAGTGTCTAGGATGAAAATGACGTAGGTCTCGAGAGCGCGACTTTGATCTTTAAGCTAATGTGAACTCATATTATTTAGCATTTTTTAATGAAACTAAAATAAAACGGCGATAATTTTACTTTTAATGTTATTCCAAATACCGCTCAAAAAGAAGTTTGATTATGGTGCCAAAACATAATTAAACTTTGTCGTACAAGTTTGTTATATCACGCAAACAGGAGAGGACCAGTCTTAAACCAATAATTTGCAAAAATCGTAAATTTTAAAATCGTAATAATAAATTTGTTTGTGAATTCATGGTTACAGAACTTTGCAACATAATCAAACTTTTTTAATTTGTTCTATTGGATTTTGGTCAACTAATGGTTCTATGTCAACAATTAATATGGTTTCTGCCTTTACATAAGTTCTGGGATTTTTATCTGTTTTCTGTTTGTTATTAAATATAAGCTGCGGGCATAATTCTATATTTAAAGTCTATACATACAGACCAGAAAAGATAATCTATATTCAGTAAAGTCATATATTAATCATAACTTTACTGGACTGAATGTTAAGAGATTCGTTGCATCACCGTCTGCTATGGTGTTGTTATCATGATGCCGAGTAGGCTCTGTCATGATAGTCGGTCTTAGTTAAACTAATAGAAATCAAATACAAATTCAAATTTAATATAAGATTTGTATGAAAAATATGCAACGAATCTGGCGATTTTGCCATCCTTAATACTAATATCAATAAAATCTTGTCTTAATATAAAACACTTTTGGGCCATCATTTTATAATATTTAAGACATAAAAAACATAATAATAATAACATTGGGAAGTTCAAAATTAATTTAGTTAATTTTTACAGAACTCTGACAAAAAAATTGCATGTATCACAAGCCAAGCTTTTAGAGCTTGTTTAAAAGCTGACAAAAAGTTAATCGCTTTGATCTTTCCTGGAAAACTGTTGAAAAAGCGAATTCCTGCATAAGCCGGGGTTTTCTCAAATGATGCTGTTCTATAGAGAGGAAAGCTCAGCATCAATCCCTGTCTTGTATTGAATCTATGAAAATCAGCAACTTTACTTTATGACGACATATTTTTGAAAGTCAAATCAAAATATCCTGAATATAAAGTGAAAAACCTGTGAGAATATTGTTCTCTTGGTTGCCTACAAGGATGCCAAGGACAAAGACCAAATTTCTCAAAATCTATTTTGGCATTCAAGAAATTTTTCTAACAAGTGGGAATTCCCCAACTAGCGATGCCACAACGCAGTAAACTCTCATAGTATCCACGGTACACTTTAATAAGTACCTCATTGCTGCAGATTGGTTGAAGGATCCTAATGGCAAACAGAGCAGAATTTGTGCGACGTAAGAGATTTGATATATGAGTCTGCCATGAGGGGGTTTGGTCAAACGAGATTCTTAAAAACTTAATAGTGTCGAAAGATTGTAGATTAGGTATTCCCAGATCTGGGGAATCTCTTCTATTGAGTTTTAAATGTACAGAACTGGTTTTGGTCATGTTGGGTAATAGTCCATTGTCTTCAAACCAGATCTTAAACTTGAATAAAATATCTATCGACCTATTTTCCAATTCAGATTCTTGAAATTAACTCTTTCATCATAACTAGTCAGCTCTTGCAGTGGTTCAGTGAGAATAATCTTCTTGTTAACACGGAGAAGACACAGTTTGTTGATTTTAGGATGAAAACCCCTAATAGTTCATCTTTAGAGTCAACTTTTATGATTGGGGATTGTTTGATAGAATCTAGCCAGCAGACTAATTTCTTAGGGCTTATCATTGATTCTAGATTAAACTATTCATCACACATTGATAAGGTTTGTAATAGGTTAAGTAGTTGCGTCTTTCTTCTCCGTCATCTATCTTTTTTTGCAAATAAGGAAATTTTGATGGCGGTGTACTATGGATGTTTTCTTCCACATGTTACATACGGATTGGCAATTTGGGGTTCTGAAACAGAAAATCATAAGCAGGTATTCCGTTGGCAGAAGAAGGCCTTGAGAGTAATCTGCGGGATGAAAAGGCTGGATTCATGTAGGGGAATATTTTCTTCCAACAATCTTTTGACTTTTCCCTCCTTGTATATTTTAGAATGTTTGACCTTTTTGATAAAAAACAGACAACTTTATGATTTTCAAAATAATAGTCATTATCATCTCCGCAACCAATCTTCTCTTTCCATCCCACGTCACAATACGACACTCTATGAAAAACAAACCTTTTTCTCATCAATAAAACTGTACAACTCCCTTCCTAACAATCTGAAATCAGAGACCAATGTTGGCAAATTTAAAGAAAGATTGAAACTGCTCTTGATCAAAAAAGAATATTACAGTGTTCAATCGTATTATAATGACATAAGTTCTGCCTAATTTTATTTTTAATTCATTGTTTTACTTTGTGTTTTTTGCAATTGCAGTCACTTGCAAATATTATGACATATTGTCAATGCTATAGTTGTTATAGTCTTACGACAATAAAGAATTTGACTTTGACTTTGACTTTGACTTTGACTTTGACTTCATGATTGTCTTCAGAAACATGTAGATCGTTTATGTACAAAATGAATAATAATGGCGAGATTACACAGCATTGAGGTACTCCAAGCTCTATGAGCTTGTAAGAAGAAGAAAAAGAACCAGAGGAATTTTTTATCAAAACCTTTTTACTGCTTACTAGACAAAAATGATTTAAACCAGTCGAGTGCAACTCCTCTCACCCCATAATTAAATAGTTTGTTTAGAAGAACCGAGTGGTTTACGCAATCAAAAGCTCTAGAAAAGTCACAGAAGACACCTAAAGTCGTCTGTAACCTGTCCAAAGACTAGAGTAAGCGATTTGAAAAACCACACGATGCGCTGATGGTAGATTTCCCACTTTGGAAACCGTGTTAATTTTTGTTAATAACTTAAAACCGATCTAGAATGTCAGTTAGACGATTTATAACGATTTTCTAATAAAATTTAGAAAATGTAGAAACCAATGCGACAGGCCGATAGTTTGAATCGGCAGAATCGTCATCTTTTCATGCAGAGGATTTAGATCTAATATCGCCAAACACCTGTTAGAAGACGGACATAACATAGGAAATATAGGAGAAAATCTCAAGATAATGAAATGTTGTAAAAAGAGAAATGTAATGAATGCATAGGAAGAATTATATTTATAAAAAGAAAAATGTAAAAATAGAGAAAAACTGATTAACGAGCAAGTGAACTTTGACTCTAGCGGTACCTTCAGAAACCTGTTTTCAACGGAACTTCTGGCAGCCAATAGGATAAAAGGACGGACGCCATGATGGATCTGCCAGTCTCTCATTGGGCCTGATGATGGTTGGTGTGACCAACCAAAATAGATCGCCATTTTCACCATTTTTGTATTTTTACCATCTTGTATGTAAATAGAGTATAAGTGTAAATATATTTTAAGTGTTGTAAGACGTTTTTTATTTAAATCCAGTGAATACAACAACACGTATCATGCCAATCAAGAAGTTATATATTTTGTACAGAATTGCATGACATTTTTCTTAACGCTACACTTGATCTACCACAACTGGAGCTTCCAATAAAAAATGGGATTTCACTTTATTTACTTTTTTTATTTGGCACCAAATTCACTGTACTCTCTGGAACCTCCCCCTCCAAGCTCGCTGTTTCTCTTCTCCAACTGTTGTTTGGAGTCGACTGCAATGAATGTATTGGTGGAAAATCTGACATGGACCAGGGACTGAGTGATCTGAAAATGGTTTTCTGGTGTTCACATACACAATGGAGAGGCAGCACGGCATATGGCAGGATGTGTAGATGGTAGGTCGGCAGTGGCTGTTGTGATTGTTACCATCAATGGTAGATGTGGTAGTCTGATGTTCCATAGCCAAAGCTCGACACTTCACCGCTTAAAGACGGATGGTGAATTCAGTAAGGAGCTGTTTAATAAAATCTTCAAGAGACCATCCGTTTCTAGTTTCTCTCCTCGACCTTTGAAAATACGAGACTATTTCCACCGAAGCCCCTCTAGAGTGGAATTATCAGCTGCAAATTAAGGGTGTAACTGTACGCCAATGGCCCATAACCCAAATCAGTCTATTCAGCGGGCGAAGCTGCGGGTATAGCCTAACTGCTACTCTTAGATAAAATACACAACCAAATAATGTATACAAAACAAACACCATACATTACGTTTTTACAGATTATATTCATAAATAAATTTAATTAGCAGTTACCCGCGGCTCCGCTCGTTGAAAGGATAATCAACCTAAATAGGCTACAATAATATTACACAACTAATAGCAGTTGCCCGTGGCTTCGCTCACAATAAAAATTACAGCTGATCTTACTTCTGCTCTTTGAACTGTCAAATTTTAGTATTCACAGCTGTTTACAATTCAATATTTGAATGTTTACATCCTTATAAAATGTGAATATTGAAGCTAAGGACGTTTACGGGGCGTGGCCCGAGGGAATTTTAAGTAAGTGAATAAGCCTACGTCCTTTTCTGATATAGTGGCTCTATTCCTGCAAAATTTCAACTCAGTTGGTCTCGTATTTTTCACGTGGTTGAAAGACAGATATTCACACTAACATCCATACTTTCATAATTATAACATATAGGATAGGATAGGATAGGATGAAGGATGTACAATTACTTTCTATCAGTCAATGTACTGATTTATTTTAATCTTATAAGATATCACTACTTTAATAATTTTTAATCGTTCATTAGCACCCAAGGCAGCAGCTGGCGATCGCACTCCAGGTTGAAATGAAAGGTTGGAACGTTTCCCTACGAATTTGTCCCTTAAAATGGGCTCATGGTTTGAATTGGCTACCATTTGCAAATAAATTCGTATTTTGCAATTTAAATAGTTGTTAAATTTAAACGTAAAATCCAAAAACGCTATTAGGTACAGGGTGTTCCAAAAGGCGAATCAAAGTTATTCGCCGTTTTGAAAAAGGGCAGCCATATTGTTTTAAATTTAAAGTGACTCCAAAAAGCAGCTTTAAAAATAAGGGGAAGTCTCCCAGAAGCTATTGATCAGATTTGTAGGAAACAATTAAGGTATCGGTTCGCTTTAGATCAGACACCCGGTATACCCAAAGAATTAAAAGTATTTCTTTTTCTACCGAACCAATCGAGCTTGAAAGCACCAAGGTTCTGACGATCTTGTCCTTTGATCTGTAATTTCGGGGATTTTAGACTAAAACACATTAGATATTATCTAGATTAAGCCGCAAACGAACACATACGAGCCATGGAAATTCATGACATCAATGCGTCGGTGTCTTTATCATACACTGTGGTAATAAACATTTTCCGACTACTAACTCATAACTGATAATATTTTCATTACAGTAAATTAAACTGGATAAAACAATCACTCACCCTGAAGCAATTTTTATTTTAAACATATTCCCTGAAGCACTTCAAAGAAGAGATGATATTGCAGTTGAAATTAAGAAGAATCGATGATTCAAGCCTTGTTGAGACGACGAGTCATTGCAGGATTGTAAACAAGCATTCAGGAAGACAAAAACTTTAGCTAAAACTGGAAACAATTTACTGTCCTGAGCCCTATTTTTCATACTTATTTCTTAGAACTATTTCTTTAATTCAACTAAAGTAGGCCTATTCTTAGGGTAACAAAATTATCAATATGAGATATAAATTCAGTTCTTTAAAGTTCTGTAGCTAATTTAGAAGCTTCCTTTTTGATATGTAATCAGGATGGCTCAATTTACTCAACTATTCATAACACTTCAGGTCGAACAATACATATGACAAAATATGTATCTTAAACTAGTTTTGCGTTTGCTATCTGTCGGTTCGTAAGTTAAAAAGTTGTAAAGTGTATAGATCAAAAACACTTGAGGTATCATAATTTTAATGTGGTAAACTATGGTATCTTATGTTATCAGTTTAAGAAGGAAATTTATACGTTACACCAACTCAAAATGGTATCTAAGAGAAATGCAGTAATTACTGTTGTGTAAGTTGTAACATGTGATAAAATCAAGACTTAATGTTGTACTTCATATAACAGCCAAAATGCTTCATATAATGCCAATGCTTCATGCCACAGCTTAATGTTGTTCATATATATAACAGCCAATATTATCAAAGTCACATCACAAATAACAGAGCAGATTGAAATTATCATAAGTTACTACTAAAACTTAAATACTTTCAGTATCAATGCGTGCAAATGGTATTTTTCAGTTATTTGCCTTATGATTTTAACAAAGTTACATGTTTAGAATATAAACCGATGGTTCATGAACTATTTGTTTTCTGTATTTTTAAGGTTTACTGTATAAAGTTTTTAGTTTTAAAAAGGCTCTAAACATTAAAATGGCCGTTACTTTGACCTGGTAAAAGCAAAATATTTGTGTTCGTATCAAATGTATAGGATAGCCAGCGTACCGTAATCTTCACACTGTTTATTTTTAGTTTTAGACAGGAAATGAATTTTTTTTAGCAACATCAGATATAATTGATTGACAAATTAAGCAATGACAATGTAATCTTGTCTTTACATAATGCAAATCTTTTTAGCAAATCAGAACAGAGAGGCCAAGTAAACAAGCCTCGAGTTACCCGGGTAGCGGAGGGATGCTACATTATGTCCCCCAAATGTCTTTTTGAGTAACAACATCTTATATTACAGTTGACGGGGCATCCCACCCGGCTACGACGGACCCTCCGCTCTGAGCACCATTATACATATTAACTACAATCCCTTCAGTCAAGTAAATCATTCTGCACCATTCTGTTATAGTATTTATGCATGATTTTAGTGATTTTTTATATATAAATTTAGCATGTACTAATTATTGAAATTATTTAAATATTGATGAATTCAGTTTTTAATCTGACGTTTTAAGTTTACCATTTTATTCAAATCTTACTTTAAACCTCTAAATTTTTTATATTACTTATATTATCTAGAAAATAAAGGAAGATTGATGTAATTAGAATTATTTAATTTAACCCCACCAAGTAAGTTTCATTTACTCCCTAGAAATTGAACTATTTCTTTAAAGAAAATATTACCTTAAAATCGGTCCAACTGTTTTTCAACAGATAAATGCACAAAAAAGTAAGAAAAATTTAATTTTGATGTTTTCATAAAATCGAATGAAATTCAAACAATCTTAGCTAACAATTAATAAATTACAATGAAAAAATGGTGTCTAAAATGTAAATGTGAAACAAACTAAAATTGCTCCTTTTAAACGGAATGATAATTTAAAATTTTATAGTTGAATGACAACAATTTACGTAGTCATTCAATTTTGAAGTCACTTAGCTCCAAAGACTATTCAAACCATGACTAGGAAAAGTAAATACATCTTTTATGCCCTAGCCCATATAGCTTCTATCTTGAAACTGTACGATACTGTGATAAAGTTTAATATTCGTGACCACATCGAATAGATGTTATTGTTTGGTGCTGCATAAACAGTCGATCAAACATGTGATATCATTGTTCAGGTGGAATGATATCAATACCGAGCATATGCAACTCAGCAGCCCATGAAACTTGCTTGATGCAAATAATCCCCCTGGCTCAGAAACCTAGTCGACGAAAAATTCAAAACTTAACGCAAAAAAGTGCCCACATTTAAAATTTACATATTTTATTCAATAAGTCTCAGTGTGTTCAATCAAAATCCAACATAACGGTGTTTTTGCATTTAACTGCACTATCTGGAGTACATCCTCCATCCTGTAAAATTATGGTGTGATGTTTTCTTCAAAGACATTCAGTGTATTTTTTTAATTAGTTAATGCTCTAAATATATGAGTATACTATAAATTGAAAGGAGTGTTGTGATTAGGTCACTTGAGAGAAAAATAATGCAGTCGGTAAGTCTAAAATATTATTTTGTAAAATTATATCTATCAACTAATTGTCCAAAGTAACGTAAAATTCAACACCAGCAAAATCCTACAGTTATTGAACTCTATTGCAGAGGTGGGTATTTATCTTAAGGTATTTTTAATATTATAAAATGATAAAATTATCTTAAAGTAACAACTGTAAGTAAATGAAAGAGTTAACACAGGATGTTCAAAATGACCAGTTCCCCCGAAATGCTCAATCAACTGATGAAAAACATTTATTATCTCAATGAAGAGGGTGAGTTGATTTGATCACTTAATCCCCAAATCCCCAAACAATATGAGTTTCTAACGTTTTCCATCGATCGGGAATAAAGTTGCTCTTTAAATGAACTGGCGAAGTCCAATGAGTATCATCAACAAAGTGAAAAGATTATGACTTTTTCCATATGATATACTCTAAAAATTACTAGCTAATGTAGTCATGGATATGGAAAAATGTTTAAGATTTTCATTTAATTCAATAAATTTGAGGAAATTTACCTTTAAACACTAAATAACACATTACTCTAAGTTAGATGACGTATTATTTTGAATTTACTTGAGCTATTGTGTAAATCAACTAATACTGTCTTCGGGTCTTTATTATTTGACTAGCAGATTCAATATCACTTTCCAAAACTATTTTTACGATTGTTCTGGAACTTAAGTAATACAATCTGACGTTAGGGTCTTTGAATAACCACAATGTTGGTTCTTGACCGTTCTGTCGACCGTAATCTACATATTCAAGTCCACTGCCAACCAGTGGAACAAATGTATCGCTCTTACGGAACCACGGTTTACTGCATATGAAATGTAATGTCTAGCGGGCTTCCAGTATCGTACATGACATAAGGAGTATGTTATCAGAATAGTGATTAAATTTATTGCTACCAATCTTAAATTGTCTATAATACAACTTTATAGCGTCCATCCATATGAAGATCACTCACAGCATAGGTGAAATTTGTAAGAAACTACAAAGAATTCAAGAATTACTTTACTTCTATTAAATAAAATTACCTTTTTTCGGGAGCATACGGGAATAAATTAAGTAGGCGTACTATAATAACCCAATAATTGATGGGATAAAAATGTTTCATTCCTAATCATTATAAGATCTAATTCTTTAAAAACAAAACAAAAATGTATTCCTATGAAGTTTTAGATAAAAGAATTACTTAAAATGCTTTTTAATCGGTTATTGTATTCATTCAATTTTTCTTTATTTTTGGCTCTTTTCAGGCACCTTGAACTTTAGAAATTGAAATAAGTGAGCTAGTATCTCACTGAGTTAGTACATATTGACTTAGGGAAAATAATATGATAGAGAGCCATTGGGGGAGAAGCCTAATCATGATATTTTTTCATCTTTATTGATATTCACTCAGTGAAACAGTAATATGGCACTCAGATAAAACATTAAAAAAATTTGTACGCAGTGTGAGTTGTAACTTAGCTTGTAATAGAGCCATTTCACACAAATGATACTACACGAATACAGAGCTAAATTGTCTTCTTGCTTCGTGCATTTCAGAACTTAGGGAAAATGAAAGTCTAGCAATTGCTTTAAATGAGACTGCAAAAGGGCAATTTCATTTTATTCCTCTGTAAAGCTGCTTATTACATTGTTTATTTTTAATAGATCTTTATTTTTAGCATATAGTTAAGATGTTTTTGGTTATTGAAGAATTTTATTTGATGATTTAAATGTTCTCAATATGTAATTTAAATAACACTCAACTCTAGATAAGATTAACCAAGCATTTTGTAATTTTTGTTATGAATATGGTTATATATTATGTGGTAATTTCAAAATATTATTGAACTAAAAAAATCTCCATTACTCAATAAATGGGGTTTGCTGCCTCAAGAATATATAGATTTTTGAATTTTGTGCCATAAACAAGTAGGTCTCAACGAGATGAAGCCACATACCAAATTTTATTAAGATATGTTCAGAAATAAGTGAGATTTACAATTTTATTTATTTCCCATAAGCTTAACATTGCTGGGACAACGTACTGTGTTTACCACTCTCAGTATCTCAGTAACCAATGAACACAGAACAATGATTCAAGCTACTAAATTATTTGTTTTTCGAGCAAATATTCAAATTTATAAACCAAAATTAGAATATTTTATTTTTTCTACATGAAAAATTCTATAAACCCCATTTTTTGGAAATTACCCCCCTCACCCCCCTTTCCAATGGTCCGATCGGGCTGGTTTTTAATCATGTGGAATATTTACTACTTTACACGTCCATGCCAAATTTTATCAAGATCGGACCATTTTTGCGAGGGTTATCGAGGAAACAAATAAATAAGTATGTATATTTATATACATCTATATTGGTACATGTATATTTATATAGATTTGAATGTATGGGTTTTATGGCTTCTAAGGGCCTCAAAACTAAAAGTTATCATGGTCTCGGGCTTTGAGTTTACCATGAGACCTACAGTAATAGCTCTTTCCTTAAAAAAGAAATTCGCCAAAACCCTTTATTTAACTTACCATATATCAATTACTATTCAAAGTATCTTTATCAGAAGGTACTCAATAAATGCAAAATTTTGGCCTCTACAATTCTTGTATTTAAACTTTTTATGTGAGATAAACGGTTTTTATCTATTTGCAAAAGAATAAAAAATGGCCCAAAACTCTAATATTTTTGTGGTCCCAGGTCTAAAGCACACAAGGGAAAATGGGACAAACTTCAAATTAATATACTTGGATGTAAAACGGAAAGATTAAGACGATTCCCAGCTTTCCGGGAATTTTTTCCAGGCATGAACAATTTTTTATCTAATTTTACTGGCCTATTAGCCTAACGCTTAAGTCATTATCAAATGTAAAAGCTTATCGATTCTTCTTTATAGCATTTTCAATTTGCTTAACGAATCATTTAATTTTTTTTAGTATGGTCTTCCTAAATTATTGCTTACATTGAATGGATCAGAAATATTCAGAAGTCAAATTAAGAAGCATATTAATAATACGTCTTTATCGTTCAATTTTTATTTATTACTGATAGATATAGGAATGATCGTATTGTACCTTATTTTTTTACTCGATTATTTATGTGTTTTGCCAGCTCAACAGTTTATATACTTAAAGTCAAACTTTTTTCTTTACCACTTTGTTATGAGGTATTAAACTGTTTTTCATATATTTTTACCATAACATTATTACTTCAAACTCGGTACTGTATGTCCTACTTCCGTCTATTGTTCCATATTTTCCTATAACGTCTTCCTTGGCTTCTTCTTAGTATTGTTTTGAAAACCTATTAAAGCAAGTATGTACAAAATGGATAAATTAAAAATAATTTTTATATTAGATAAAAAAATACTTTATTTACTCTTGGATTAAACAATGTATACATTTATAAAACACGTCATAATGTATACTAACAAAATAAATAAAAGATTAAATTTATCTTTATATTATAAGTATTTGCCTATTCCAGCTAAGTCGCCCTGCAACTGATAATTTGTTTGCTTCTATCTGCATTGAGTATTTAAATTTATGTAAAACGATTATTCTGCCCTGATTGAAGTAGATGGTACCCGCCTTGATTATTGAATTTTATTATATTAGAATTAGAAATTAAAGCTAAAGCTGGTGGTGTTAAAGCTGGTGGAATTCCAGGTGTGGGGTTGGTTATGGTCACAACGGTTTAAACCTTTGCTGTCCTACAAATGTTAAAATATAAAATAACTGTTTAAGAATGGTTTCTAATAACCGTATTTGAAGTTATTCTTAAGGAAATTGGAATCATATATATCTCAATAATGTGACACACTAAAAATAATACGAGCACTCTAATACTGGCTCAGGTACATTTTCATAATTCATTATGCAAATGTTTTATCAACATATGATATTGCTCCACAGAATCTCCCTTATCAATTGTAATAAATTTGATCTGCAATATGAATACTAACTATTGTAAGGAATTGAAGAACTTGTCAACTCTTTACTGTGAAATGCAGTTTGATAAGAATTAGTGACTCTGTTAATTGAGTAATAAAATGCATATGGAATAATTTGATTAAAAAACTTTCTAGTACTACGAACAAGTTTTAAGCAAGCTTTATTGTAGGGAACCTGTTTTCTGAACAAAGAATTATATTTTATCATCCTGGTTAAAGTTAGTTTTGTTGGATATTGTTTTTGTTTTCGAGAAATTGTGAATATTTTTGAAAAATATTTACCCATTATTGTTTTATGCAATACTAAAGATCAATCTAATTACTGAAGGATATTTACTTAAAATTATGAATAATGTAGTGAATCCAAACTAACAGTAAAGGTTACATACAATATAAAGACACATAGGGATTATTATATATATTCGGTTAGTTATTAAATTATATTAATTTTTAATATTGTTATGAAAATTTATAATTTATTACATTATAATATTCAGTCTCTAGAGAAGTGTTGAAACGTTAGGTTTTTCCATTCGAGCTGAAGTCATTGCGTCCCGAGTTGTTGACAATTCTGCAACGTCTGACTCCGCGACACTGCGAGCATACTTAACAGGCCTTTCCCATTATCAATAATATCATCTGTATTTTTTATGAACCATATAAACAGGAATTCATTTTTGTTTGAAACGATTAATTTATTTACCACCTTCAAATTTCGAAATAAATAGGCTTGGATACCACTGGCTGAATACTGGCTGTTTTTATTTTTCAAACTTTATCCCTACTCAACTTTGACAGTAATCCTTATTAGTCGTTTGCATGTTGTAAACCCAAAACATAATCTCCCAGAAATTTGATTGAAACAAATATAGCAGAAGCTAGTTAATGATTGTTAATCATGGAACTGTAATATAAACCACTGAAAATATCAAAATAAAAAACATAGCACTAACATTTATTTTGAATTAATGCTAAGTGAAGGGAAAAGCTGGTGGCCGGTTCCAAATAAGCGTTGCATAACTATATAACATTTTTAAATGAGGATTAGAATATTTGCATATATTTAACGAAGTAAAACATATATAATAATGTTTCAAGTCGTAGTTGCGCAGCCGCACAGCAATGCGGAATAATATATAATATTTCAGTAAGCCTACTCATTCTTCAAAGTTCAATATTACCAAACTGACATGATATCCTATTGGATGATTGTATTTAACTTCCTTCATATAACATTTTAAGTGTTGTTTTATTAAGTATCTGTCAAACATAGACTATTTTTATTCTAAAATAAAGCCATAACTAATGAGAAAAGTAATTGTATGCATACGGAATGGAACATTACAAAGCTAGACAGATCAGATGAATGTAAAGGCTGCATACATCAGCCAATCTATGTTTAGCAGGGAGTCGATGAGGCAGGTTGACATGAAGGGTTGATAAGTTGAACAATGCACCGTTTAACCAACAGGAAACTGGTGACAACAGCTTTTGTTGTTGACAAATCAGCTGGTGATGGTTTTGGCGGGAGTTTCAAATTTGTATCATGAAGCTTTGGTCTAAATAAGCCATAGTCTATAATTATTGAATATTTTTGAAAAAATTACGTAATTATCAATACTTTGTTGGAAGGAGATACATCTTCCTGAAAATAGTAAAGAAATAAGTTTTAATTTATGCCTTTAATTATTGTTTTAATTTTTTCTATATATCAATAGTCACAAAACATTCAGTCACAGTTTTAATAGGTTTTTGAAACTTTATCACACTTTTTTAGTATAAAATATGTATATCAGCTTTAAGACAGGCTGTGAACGTTACAAGGTAAATCATACACAATTAAATAATATACAGTTTAATGAACGATTTTCAAAATATTTTCCAGTTACAAGTAATATTTTTGAAGATGTTAAAATTTGATGCGTCACATGGCAATGTAGTGCTAATTGATGCTTTATAGATTGGCGGATAAAATAAATTTATCTAGGGATATGGATTTTTCTACACAACGCATGATTCAGATAAGTTTCTGTTTTATCGAGTTTTCCCAGCATTTTATTTTTAATCAGATGAGAGCAATTAATTAAAAAACATGGAAGGAGTTATTTTATGATAATAATTAGATTATGAAAATCTCATACAACTTCTCTAAGGATTTATATTTACACTCGGCCGTAGCAAGTCAGCATCATTCCAAACAAGTTAACATTCCCAAGTCGGGTCGAAGTGGTTGTCGCAGAGTGCCGGCTTGACGTGACCGTATATCTCCTGCGGCAACATGCACTAGTCGCATGCAACTGCATGAAGATCGCACGATGTGTGCCCATATAACTATGTGTGTCTTGTGTATAACGTCACGTAAGTCGTCATTTAGGTTATCTACTTCGTTCACGTCTCCTTAAGCGGTCGGTCCACTAGAGCAATCACGAATCTAAGTTTCCCAGTCACTTCAAATAAAAAAAATTAAAAGTTACTTTAAATTATATGTATTTAAACTTTGAATTACAAAAAAAATCTTAACAATATAGTCCGGCCTATCTATGTCCAGAGTATATCTTTGATCTTTATGAAAATACCTGATTTTATTAAACAAATAACCGAACGCTGATTAATCGGAATATATCATGACATTTTTTAAACATGAGATACCAAAATTTATGCCATTTTTAGTTCTTCAAACTTTAGAAAAGTAATAAATATTACTTAATATTAATAACTGTTCCTTACCCTATTTATAGCTTTAATTTTATTTTACGTTTATTTATCATAAAAAAAACTTGTAATCTGTAATATGGGATGGCACTTCGCATACAAAGCTATAGTTTCCGGGTGAACAGCCACATGCAAGCCAATTTGCATTTATTAAATCCTGATATCAACATTTATGTACAATAAAATTATATGTTGGATAAAAGAGGATAGCCAACTGACCGAACACGCAGGGGCAACAGACCGATATGATACATCGAGTGCCGGGCAGACCCAGCCCTGCAGTGGATATGGTACGATATCATACGATAGATATGATATGAAACAAAGTATTAATTCTTGAAGATTTTATGTTTATCCTTATAGTAAACATATTGCTGTAAATTATACGTATAACAACTGGAAGCTAGTCTCATTAGGTTTTTATTTAGGTTTCAGGGTTCTTGTGTTATCAACCTAAGCCTAATAATATATTTGAGTAAATATCCTCCACATATTCCATATGCACAGGTAAAAAATTCCTTATAAAACCACTCAGACCTATCCGTAGGGTACCTTAATTTTTTCTTTGAGTGTTTCAAGTGTATAAATGACATGCTTTAAGTATAAATTACATGATATTTATAGCCAATGCTCGATACGTGATTTTTTTTATTGGATTCAAATGAAAACTTCATACAAAACTTATAATAGCCTATACTTAAACTTGCAATACGGTACTTAACACGGTATGTTTACCGATTTGTATTTAGATGCAGTGAGAGTGTAGATATAGATTATTTTTGGTGTTGTAAGTAGTTTTTCATTTTCATCCGGTCTTGTAGCTTAAAAAATTAACAACTTTGAAAAAAGCTTGTGACAAAAAAGATCCCTATTTGAAATGAAATTAAATAGAAAAATATTTTTTTTCAGGCAAAAGTTAGGGTCATATGATCTTTTCTTTCACCTAACCTGAGCTACTTAATTTCGAGGCCCAACCTATACTCGGGCTTCGTTCACGGCGACATACGCTGTGCCCCGAGCTATACTCGGGCTGAGGGTTCAAAGTGTTATCCTTAGCTTGCGGAGTTGCGGGCCTTCGAAATTTGCAGTTTCTAGTACATGAAATAGATAAAACTTACTCAGAAAGGTTAATCATCCGTAATATTGGAATACGTTGTTATTTTCAACGTGTCAGCTCTTTTCGACTAACCACATTAAGCTTATCTCCAATAATTCAAAGCATACAAAACTGTAGATTTCGTGGAGAGTGGAGCAAGGATGTTGATATAGTCACCTTTCTCTGTGATATAATTTTGAATTAGATTAGTGTACCAATAAATAAACAGCTCCTAAAGAAATCAGCCTCTTGGAAATCTGCGGTGGTCGTTGCTGACACAAGAAATCTTACAGCGTTGGATTTCAAGATAAAAAATCTAACAAACTAGATTTTTCCGCTATGGTGCCCTGTTAAAATAACATCAGTGACTTTTATTTGTTCTCTGATTTATACCATCAGATTAATGATATTTTAGTTTCAAGTAATGAATTATATTACCAGAATTTGAAAATAATAATTTACTTTAATAGATAAATACGCAGCACAGCCATTCCAAAATAAATGAGCCTGAGAGCAAGAAGATTGAAATCAAGGTTATCCTGTTCAATTTAGCGAAAACTCCTTCAACAATAGCAATACTATCTCAATCCATGTATAAAAAACTGTTAAAATTTTATTTTAATGATTTTTTAGTCCTCTTAACGGAAACCCGACCATTAAACATTCATTTTCGTTTATTATTTTGCTCCGTGCCTAGTTTTTGAGCCTAAATCAAGTTATTTTTAAGAGTAAAAACCGTTTATATAAAATGAGCGTATTGCATAAACTTTAACAGAAAATACTTAAAAATAAGTTATACCCGTATGTTATAACATAACAATTACTTGATTTGAAGCGCCTTTTCACATGAGTCCCATACGGAACCGGAAAACGTCCAAAAAAGTCTGAAGTAACCTTTGATAAACATTATAAATAAGCCTTGAGTGGTTATATATGTCTTCCATTCCTCTGTATGTTTAAAAACCTCTTTTGAAAATTCAATAAAATATTTTATCAAAACTGTGATGACCTTTCATTTTGTGGTGCCCCTTACGGAACTAGCCTACTTTTAATTTTTCCAAGAAAAAAAAGTGCTTGTAAGTTTTTAAAATGTATAAAATATTAACGGGAAAATTTACACAAATTAGAATTATATTTTATCCTGTAAAACCAGTATAAATATTAAAAAAAAAAACTTGTTGTGAACATGGTCTAACTGTCTCGCACGGAACTTGGAATGCCTGAGCAGATAGTATGTTGCTTTGAAAGTGGTCTACGAATTTTAAAACTCTCAAGGCTCTTTTATGCTGTTATCATTAGTCAGCCGTTTATTTTTTCCTTTTTGAACATCAGCTGTTTTCAGGGTTAACTCAAATACTTACTAATCCTTCAGCACTTACTAACACATGTTATGAAACAAATAAATCATCAATTATTATGTTTTATAAATTATCAACCACAAACGAGTAAGAATTTTATTTTAATTGTACAACCCAGAAACGATAAAGCAAGAAGGGCAAGTGTTGGGTCGATAGACCGCACCAAGTACGGTAGTGATAATGTCCTCGAGAGCTGTCGACACGCGATGCAGCAGCATTGAGCCGTGACTGTAACACAGGGTTGTAACAACGTATCAGATCAACGTAACAGCAACATTGAGCCGTGACTGTAACACAGGGTTGTAACAAAGTATCAGATCAACGTAACGGCAACATTGAGCTGCTACTGTAACGTAGGGTTGTAACAAAGTATCAGATCAACGTAACGGCAACGTTGAGCCGTGACTGTAGCACAGGGTTGTAACAAAGTATCAGATCAACGTAACGGCAACATTGAGCTGTTACTGTAACGTAGGGATGTAACAAAGTATCAGATAAACGTAGCGGCAACATTGAGCTGTTAGTGTAACACAGGATTGTAACAAAGTATCAGATCAACGTAACAGTAACATTGAGCTGTTACTGTAACACAGGGTTGTAAGAAAGTATCAGGCCAACGTATCAGCAACATTGAGTCGTGACTGTAACACAGGGTTGTAACAAAGTATCAGATAAACGTATCAGCAACATTGAGCTGTTACTGTAATGTAGGGTTGTAACACAGTATCATATCAACGTATTAGCAACAATGAGTGGTGACTGTAACACAGGGTTTTAACAAAGTATCAGATCAACGTAACGGCAACACTGAGCGCTGTTATTGTAACAGAGGGCTCTATCAAAGTATCAGCTTAATGTAATGGCAAAAATGAGCCGTGACTATAACGTATGATTGATTGTAACAAAGTGTCAGATCAACGTAAAGGCAACATTGAGCCGTTACTGTAACGCAGGGTTTTAACAAAGTAAAAGATCTACGTAACAGCAACATTGTGCCGTAAAAGTAACTCAGGGTTGCAACAAAGTATCAGATCATCGTAACTGCAACATTGAGCTGTTACTGTAATGCAAAGCTGTAACAAAGTATCAGATCAATGTACCAACAACATCGAGCTGCTAATGTAAAGCAGGTTTGTAACAAAGTATCAGATCAACGAAAGAACATTGAGCTGTCAATGTAACGCAGGGTTGTAACAAAGTACCAGAGCAACGTAACAAAGGAGGCAAACATCAACGTAAGATAGGAAAGTAGCATATCAATGAGGATTAGAAGAGCACATTATCACACAAACGTAACGCATGAATGTGACCATAGATTGTAATAAAGGAAGTGTTGCGTCCTTTTCTTTTTTGGCTTTTCATTATTTTGCCATAACATGTATACTTAACCTATGCAATATATTCTCTAAAAAACATTTCTTGGCCGAATAATTTTCCATTACAATGTTAAGTAAAATGCAAAATTATGGACCGCAAAGAGACTCATTTTAAGTAGCCGTTCTTTAAAAATCAATGCTAAATATGTTTTCAAGTAATCAAATAGTATAATAAAAAAAAACTATATAAAAAATCATGAAAACTTTCATTCTTACAGGACTTATGACGCCGTAATGAATAAAAAAATAAGATAAAGTTACAACGAAGTGGGTTAATAGACAGTTATTAGTCTTCGCTGAGTTTCCAAGGCCACTAAAACAAGCCAAAATCCAATATCACTGGCAAACGTGGCGGAAGAAATGATTCTCCTTATTGTTTATACCGAAGCCACATCGAGTCTTTTCTTACGCTTTACTAAACTTCATATCATTGATGTGGAGTTCGATTTGTTACAAACAAATAAAAGTTTGTACAAATTCTTGATCTTATGTTTTTATAGTATGTAGTTTTTGCATTTTCCTTACATTAATTGAACTTTATAATCATGATAGCATATAGCAACCTGTAACAAACCGTACACCTGTAATCCCTGATCGTAGCTGGACGTGGAGCTCGATAGAGTAAAAGTCAGTCAGTTACTGAGAATAATTGTTAGAGCATTATCCCTCTCTCATAATGTTTAAAATTTTGTCTACTTCATTTAACATCGCTTACGTTTTACAACTACGTGGTTCTCCAAAGAGTTATTTTTGCTATTAAAAAACGTATTCTTTATGTTTTACGACGTACGATGAGAAAATTATTCATTTTCTTTTCAAGTGTGGAAGTTTTCAGTGGGGGCTCAATGTCCCTAAATTAAACGTCTGTTTTCATTATTCTACCGTTATTCTTTCACCCTTACGCCTACTTCAGAATCGATTTGAAACAATCATGTTTCAATAGAGAACAAACTACGCTAAATACGAAAAATACATGTTTGACTTGCCTGGTGATTTCAAGTTAAAAATACCCCATAGTAATGTTTTTCTTATTATGTTATTCCAATCCCAACCACCGCCCCAGTGCTCGCTTTCAACTAAACAACTGCAATTCCGCCAACTCGATAACACCAGACCTTTGCTTAAGGCTGTTAATTGAGATCGATTCAGATTATCCGAGGCCAACAGCTGATCTTATCACGGGTTGCATGTGGGGACGCCGTGGAGAGGGGGGGGGTAGCATCGACCCAAGAGGCGCCGCGACGACCAGGCGCCACCTCCCCCCCGACCCACCCCTCCACCCCCCACCCCCACACTCGCGCTCCGTCCCGTATTGTTCTCTAATTGCCGAACTCTAATCAGACTAATTGATAATACAGAGCCATTCCCCGACAATCGCACCAAAAATAAATCTCCTCTTACGATTGTCCATTTGTGTTTGTTAGCTTTTACAATTTGCTAATGTGCCTCAACCCCTTGTCGTTTTACACAAGTGATGATTCGATGTGAAGATTGCCTTTTAGTGTTTGAGTTTAAATCTGGTTTCGTAAAATTACTAGAGCTGCTGAGAAAAAGTGGCTGGTTCCGAGGCAAAGTCGAGGGAATCGCATGACATAATTCAGCATCGACTTTAGGTAACGGAAAATTCGTGGCTGTTTGGATTTTCTCGCCTTTATCATTTCAAAAAAAATAACAAAATTGGCCGCACATAAAATGCATTTTACAAAACAATCTTCATGTGTAGTTTTCGTACGCTATTCACTCAAAGAGTCTCTACTGTCCTTAGGTACACAAGTTATAGTAGCCATTTTTTCAATAAGTTCTTAAAGAGGATTATATGTTTTTGAAGAATTATAATTCACCTAACTCTCTCCACTTACATTATGGTAATTTATTTCGTAATTTCATAACTTTTCGAAACGATCATGATACTGGTCACATTATGCATCAGGGCACAAGAGAGGTTGTACAGAGAGAAGAGATGTTTTTCGAGACAGTTTAATGTTGTTGATAAGTAGTTTTTTGGAAGTCACCTTTTCATAATGAACCCCTGTCATAATGATGAAGCCCTGTCATGATGATGAAGCCGCGGGCCCCTCTATACTAACGGTTAAAACAAGTAGCAATACCTTTCAAACAAAATTTTCCGTTAGATATTGTTTTATTCTTGCAATCATCATGTTTACAACGTAATCGCAAGTAAAGACTATGCTTACAACCAAAGCAAACGGGAGAGAGCGCCATGAAAGATCCACTTGGTTATTGGAGGGAGATTTGAAGGAGGTTTAAGAATATTGTAAATAAACGGTTAGGTTAAATTGAAGAAACTTAAATTTCGAGTAGGTTCACAAAATGTAATCATTATAGGTATTGCCTAACAAATATTTTAATCCGATGAAAGAGAAGTCGAATACAAAAAATTTATTTTAAGCAAGCCGTCGAACGCAGTCCCTGCAGCACAGAAAACCACCGCAACTGCGGGAGTGCTAATCCAATAAGGAACCCCACTTGAACTAAATAAATAAGTAAAAGGATTGTATTGATTAACAAGCAGTTCTTTCCTCCGGTCACACGTGGCCCCGGCAACTTAATTACTGCGCCCTGGGCGCCGGGGGCTCCGCGCCTCTGCCACATGGCGCCCTAATGTACTTAGACGGCAACGTCCGGCTGCGGGGACGCTTTCAGACTACATTGTTATCGGTAGTGCAGTCAGCCGCAAAAAAAGTACTTTTCCTACCACTGCATGGAAATAATCACATTGCCACACCTGTAAACAGTACGCAAAACTGTTCATTTCCACTTTCATTTCATACCCACTCGCTAAATCAGGGTTACTAATTAGGTTAAGGTGGTTCACTAGAGAGTAAACTATGACGTCAAACGCCACAGACCAGTTGCTATTGGTCAGAAATCCCATGAAACTCACCGTATTCTAAATTCTAGTTGCCTTGCTCTGAATCAGCTGATTTCACAGTCGGCGTTTCTATCTCAACTTCCGGTTCGTTCCAATAGATTAAGCAAACTTAACCTCAATGAATTTTTGTGTACAGGTTAGTTTATAAGTTAAACTGTTTAAATAATGATGGTATGAAATATATCGTGTGTATTACGAGTACAAATAGTCATTGCGCTCTTAATACACAAATAGCTATTATACGTTTCCTTGAAATGTAGACCTACCCAGGTAGATATTCTAAGCCGAGTTTGAATGAGAGATGAGTGTAGGATGATTGTAGCGCGATCTTGTAGTCTTGTTACTAACCAAGGCCAACATGTTGCCTTAGTCAGCTAGAAGACTAAGGGGGTAGTTTTTTGGGGAACTGGATATGTAACATGCTGGCTTTAGTCAGTAATAAGACTACAAGGACATTTTGCCTAGATAGGACTGTTCATAATAGCCCAACAGCCAGTAGTAACTAAGGGACCTGCAGTTTAACGTGGGATCCAAACCACAATTTCGCCAATCAATTACGAACTGGTCTAGTTCACTAGTGCGGTTGTTAATACCACATCAGGAAATATCACATCCACATGTCATCGCTCATAACTATCCCCAATTTCGTGATCTCCAAGTAGTTGAACTACAGGGCACGCCACCATAATCCAGTGGTGTAAATAATGGTAAAAGTGTGTACAAAATTCCCAGAAATATAGATTTAAATATCACGTGAAAAGCAGTACACACTCTGCAAGGCTGTCTTAGCTAAGTCGTCGATACTGTAGGTAATAATTATCATCTATGGTAGGTAATGAAGATCTACATAGTATAAAGTTTACATATTGGCTACCAGTCTGCATTTAAACTATAATAAGATAACTTTGAAGATAATACTGTTTATTAATGGTCGGTAATAAGGTTCACGAATGTTGTTTAAATCAGTGACGTCCGTGGGTGAGTACTTGGAAACTATGTTGTGGATAGTGCAGATAAATGACTTGCAGAAAATGGTCGGAAATGCATACCTGCAAATTTAGTGAAAAGCATTTGTGTTTGGCTACGGGACTACCTTAATCTACGATTTTTGAACTACATAATCTGTAAGCCAGATGAGAGTAGCGACAAAGGATTTAAAGTGTAAGACTGAGAAAATAAGATCAGAAAGGCTGTTAAAATTTATTATGATTAATTTAGATTTAAATTCATTCTATATTGGGAGTTGTTTTTTTAAGCATTCAATACAACTGAAACCCCATCTATATAAACCATTACTATTATTATAACTAATAAATGGATGAGTAGTATTTATTTGTGAGGCTGCTTTAAAACTATTTCTTGGGTAATCTGTATTACATCGATGATAATAGCCAATAAAGCAGATTCATTCGAAGAAAAAGTCTAGTAACCTAGGAAATCCAGTATGCCAGTTATTTTAGTTTATTTTTTAACTATGTTATGGTTAGTGAAGATCTTGCTGATAATTGGTAGTCAGAATCAAAGATTTAGAATAAAATGTAGAGCTTTAATGACCAGCTGCGATGCTGCTTTTAAGCTACGATACGTTATAGTTAGTTAATGCCTATCGAACTGATAAATTGCCACCAATGCAGATTTATAAATAAATGTTCATAGTAGTCCCATAAGTATTTTACAGTGGGGAAAAATATTCCTGCTACAATGGTTTGGATAGGCTATGGCATATTCAATTGCCTTATCTAGTAATAGGTGTTCAATTTTAATTTTCGGTAAATGTGTGAATTAAAATTAAGAAAAGTTAAAATTGGTTGTTAAGAACTTGTATTTGTTGTGCCATGTCGAACAGGATCATGACACTTCTACCTTTTAAGATTTTCTGATAAAAGTGGATTATAGACCATTTTCAACAATATTAAATGTGAATTGATAATACTACTTTAAAAATGCACGATCAGTGGATATAATGAGAAATAATATAAAATGTAATAGTAATATTTATTAAATTATCTAGAATGACTCTTCATTACTATTCCACTTTGTAAATTAAATTCACAGAATAACTGGTGGCAACAGAGATTTTGTTATTGGTTCAAGTTGACCCCATTGCGATAAATTTAAATTACTGAATTGTCTATTATTTTCTGAATCCAAACATTTCAAAAGTAAAAAAGGTCTTTAACACAACAAATATTTTGTTTTACATGCCAACAACGTTTTTCATTGTTACAAAATATACCTGTAATAGATTATGAATTCAAAACACATTAAACACATTTGTGCATGCGAAACTATACTTTTGGATATCTATTGGTTGCCTTACATTGATTCCCACTAAATACGCTATGCTACACTATGAATAGCTGTGCTGATGGTATTCTGATGACATCGGGGAAACTATATTCAAAGCACATTACAAGTCAAAGCGGGTCTTCACAAGGATCAAAAAAAGATGAATTGCGATGAGAGTTGAGTGTTTTCGGATCAAAGTTTGGTAAGTAAAATCGAAATGGAATAAAATTCTTGTAGGTAAAAATATCAGGAGGCAAATTCATTTGATATATTAATATAGGTCTATTTCCTAAAAATGAGTTTAAATTGACAAAGTTAATCGTTAATACTTAAATAATAGTTTTAGTAGTTTTTGTTCTGAAACATAGGTATCCAAACGATAAATGAAATTTTCAATTAAAAGCAGGGTAATGACATACTAAAAATATGTAAATTATGTAAACAAGAATAATCACAACATGGTTTATTGAAACATGAATTGTCAATGATATAAAAACAATAATAAAAAACAAAGACAGAAACATGTGTTAGCTAAATATTAAATATTTAGTTTTGTTACATCCTCTCTTCTTCGGAATAAATTAAATTTGTCATTTGGTTATATAGTCTTTCAGATAGTGTGGAGTAACTGATTTTCTTGATGGTCTGTTTCTGTATTGTGAAGCATTTGATTGTGAACTTTCTCCAGCTCTTAATTCTGTGTCGGTTGTTGGGCGATGCAATTTAGCCAGATGATTTGAATTTCGCCTGTATAAGGTTCCTTTATTTTCCACAATGTAAGATCTTGGATTTAATTTCTTCTTAATCATCGCATTTAAATCCCAATTCCTATGACCCATTTTCATTCTTACATTATCCCCAATATCGAATTCTGCTTTTGGTTTGGAACCGCGATCGCCATACACCTTCTCCTTCTGCCTTTCTTCTAACAGGCAACGGTGAATGTATTCTGGACTGATAACCTGTGGCAAGAGGAGTTCATCAGCGATTGGCACCAATGTTTGAGTTCTTCTCGACATTAGTCTTTGCACCGGAGAACCAAGGTCAGATCGTGGAGTGTTTCGGTAATTAAGTAGGGCCTCGTAAATGTCGGAACCATCTTGATTGCATCTTTTTAGGAGGTTTTTCGCGGTTTGGACGAACCTCTCTGCCAATCCGTTAGCTCTTGGAAAATTCGGGGAAGAAATTGACTGTTCAAAACCCCACTGAACAGAGAAGTTTCTGAATTCAGCCGAGTTGAATGGCATGTTATCAGACTCTAGTATAGCTGGGACACCGTGTACAGCAAACCATGACTTCAACTGATTAATAGTTGCAACATTTGACTTAGACACTTCGGCAAGCTCAAAGTAACCAGAGTAACTGTCACCAAGAACCAGATAAGTTTTTCCTTTAAACTCGAAGTGATCAGTAGCAGTAACTTCCCACGGCCTTCTCGGAATATGTTTATTTTTAATTGGCTCTTTGATTTCGGCTCTGCTCTGAGTTTGGCACACAGTACATGATCGTATGTAGTCAGTAAAGTCTTCAAACATATTGGGCCAATACAACGATTCTCTTGCTCTTTGGTAGCAAGATTGAATACCTTGATGTCCTCTGTGGATTGTTTTGATGATTTCTTTCTGCATTGTCTTTGGAATTACACCTGAAGGTGTTTTGAAAGCTGAGATTTAGAATTAGGCCAACCTTGTTGAATTATTTGAATTAGATCCTGTAATGTGGAACTTTTGGAGGTTTCAGCTTTAACTCTTAAAAGTCTTAGGGTAGACTGAAAAAATGGATAATACTTAGACGTCATTGTTTTCAAACATGTTAGAATCTCCAGATGATTGACAGTCCCTGCTCAGCATAAGGTATAAGGATCCTTTATTTTCCACAATGTAAGATCTTGGATTTAATTTCTTCTTAATCATCGCATTTAAATCCCAATTCCTATGACCCATTTTCATTCTTACATTATCCCCAACATCGAATTCTGCTTTTGCAATTCAGCTATGTGCATGTTTTTTCCTCTTATGTATACTATTTTAGGATTGTAGGGAATGACTTTTAAGAAAATCTTTTGAAGTCGAACAGGTGCTTCATCCAACTTTTTTTTAAATATTGTTTCGAGTGGCTGATGGTCAGTCTCTATTGTAAGTTGTTTACCGTAGATAAAACAATGAAACTTTTTGCAACCAAACTGGACAGCAAGAGCTTCCTCCACAATTTTAGGAAGAGTTTGTTCTGCTGGTGACAACGCTCTGGTAGCGTATGCAATTGGTCTATCCTGTACGAGAACTGCTCCAATTGAGTGCTGGCTTGAATCAACTGATAGTCGGACAGGTTTATTGGCATCATAAAATCCTAGTGTAGGTGCTGTTGTGATGGCTCGCTTAACATTCGCAAAGGCAGTTTCTTGATCAACTGTCCAACTAAAGTCACTGTCTTTTTTTAAAAGTAACCTGAAGGGATAGATCAGATCTGAGTAATTTGGAATGAATCTCAAAAGATAATTTAACATACCCATGAATCGCCTAAGTTCTTTGATGTTTGTAGGAGGCTGTAGTTGTTTTATGGCCTCTAACTTTTCTTCATCAACTTCAACTCCATTTGCACTTTTAACATGACCTAAAAACTTAATTTTTGTCTTTTCATATTCACACTTCTTGTCATTTAACCTCAGTTCAGCTTCTTCAAATCGTTTCTTGACAATTTCCGTAATCTTTCTTAGTTCAACTAATGTACTTGCATAGATGATCATCATCCATGGCACATTCAGTGTTTGGTACATCTTTTAAGATTCCACAGATTAGTGTTTGAAAGATTTCAGGCGCAGATGCTAATCCGAAGGGTAGACGTGTGAAAGCAAATCTTCCCGATGGTGTTGCAAACGTTAGATAATCTTGGGTTCTTTCGCTGACACGTATCAGCCAAAAACCTTTTTCAGCATCCAGTTTTGTGAAATATCTTGCACCACTCAGCTTTGCTAGTTTCTCATCCAATGTTTTCAACAGAAAGTGTCTCCTTAATAAGTTTTTATTGACATCAGTCGGGTCAAGGCAAATGCGCAACTTACCGTTTTGTTTCACTACAACTAGCGGTGATACAACCGGTGTCGGCTTGTCAACAGGTTTAACAACTCCTAACTTTACCATTTTATCTATTTCTAATTTTACATCATCTCTAATTGCAAAAGGTATCCTTCGAGCTGCGTGTACTTTAAAAACCGGATTTTCAACTAAGTCAATGTCATATATAAAACCTTTAATAGCACTCATTTCTTGATTACTATCTGTATTTTCAACCCTTTTAATCAAGCCTATCTGTTCACTTGTCTTGGCACCTAGTATGGGAGACACTTTGTCACTATCTGCTACTAAAAATTTAATTTTAGCTTCTTTTAATGTTTTACCAATGATAAATTTACAGTTTAATTCAATTTCACCCAACACATCAATGTAGTGTTTGCTGTAGGAAACTAAACGTTTAGTCGATGATTGTGAAAGTGGTGTTTTAAGACGATTAGCCAAATTTCTAGGAATTACGTTACAGGCTGCTCCTGTATCAATATTAGCTGAGAAATCAAAACTACCTGCTTTTACCTTGACAGTCCAACGATCGTGTGCTTCACCACGGTCAATTTCCATTACACTCAAATACTGTTCCACTTCATTGTCAGGATGTTCGGCTTCTTTCTCAACCTGATCAACCTGATCAGCCTGATTAACCGCTGAATTCTTAATACTAGACCTACAATACCTGGCAAAATGGTTAATTTTAGAACATTTCATACATACTTTGCCAAACGCAGGGCATTGCCTTGGACCATGATTATTACCACAGTTTCTACATTTAAAAATAGTAATCCTATTGTAATTTTTCTCTTCATGCGTAGCAATGCTTTCTGGCTTAGATTTAGTTACCTGATGGATACTTGAATGTTTATCTTCCAGTGATTCTAATTGTTTCTTTGTTTGTTCAGTAAGACGTTATAATTCTACTGCCCTACGTAGTGTAAGTTTTGGTTCTAAGAGAAGTTTTTCTCTTAGAGATTCATCCCTTAAGCCAATAACTAATTTTTCCCTAATTAGTTCATCTTTAAGAGTCCCAAATTCACAATCCTACGCTAAGTTTCTTAGCTTGGATACATACTCACTTATACTTTCTGTTTCACCCTGTACTGTTTTATTAAAAAAATATCTCAAGTAAATAATGTTTTTCTGTGGAGAAAAATAATCATCAAAGTGTTTTAAGACTGTTTTTAGGTCCTTTTTATCTTTGCTAGAAAAGAAAAACTGTTAAAGATTGGGATGGATTCATGGCCTAGGATAGACATAAAAGTAGCTACTTGTACTTCACCATCTTTCTCACCCAATCCAGATGCTTTTGCATAGAACTCAAAACTTTGCTTCCAGGTATCCCATCCTTTAGACTCATATTCTGAAATTGAAAAAGGTTTCGAAGGCTTAACTGACCTTTTACAAGGGTTCATTATTTTCTGACACCAACTAAAATAAGTAAATTATTTAAACAAGAATAATCACAACATGGTTTATTGAAACATGAATTGTCAATGATATAAAAACAATAATAAAAAACAAAAACAGAAACATGTGTTAACTAAATATTAAATATTTAGTTATGTTACAGACATGAGTTCAAAAGTCTTTCAATGTATATCTGCAAGGGTGTATTGAATTGATTAATAATTAATCCTCATTGAATCTTATCCATGAGTAAATACAAAAAAAAACCTACAAAGATGCATTTTGTTCTTAAATAACTATATTATTTATGGTGGCTGCTTTGCTTACAATTAAATGATTCATTTTCCCAATAACAACAGATGGCTTTGCTGATAGCGACTAAGTCTAGAACTCCAAACAGCTATTTTAATTAAAAATGTAATATTAAAGTTACAGTTATTATTAGTTTTCTATAATACATTATAGAAAACCCCAAAACTTAAGGCCGTATGGCTCTCTTATCAAGCCTAAGAGTTCCACAAATTTAGTATCTTGAGGCAAAAATCTTCCCAACTACACCAAACTTATTAAAATGGGTTCGAAATTGTTAGCGGAGGATTGATCAAGGAAAACCTAGCATATTACATAGTAAGATAGATTGATCTACTTCCGTTTGGTTTTGAAACTTTAAATAAATACGTCTACTTTATAGATCTGCAAAACAATAGAGTGTTTTTGATATATAAGTACAGAATTTAAATTTAAAACAGCAGTTTTGAGTTGATGGTGTTTTAAGCCGTGACCAGCTTTAACGCAAGGTAATTCCATAGGGTTTTAATGGTATAAGAGAATACATGCCCAATGTGCACTTGAGTTTTTGGGTTAAGTTTAATAGGCTGATAAAATTCAAATTAGTCTTTGCCACTGATTGGCCAAAATTAATTCTAATGATTATAGTCGTTCGAATGCATTATATTTATTGAACGCTTTTGCAGACAGTCGGTGTTTCAGGGGTTAAAATATTTCCCCTTCTAATATTTGAATGACAAGTCAAAAATATAACATTCTATATAGAAGTAATTCTTTGGGCCGCTGCTAAATTCATTGATTAATTGCCATGTTTGTTTCAGGGACAAAAGAATATGATTGAAAATATATTTTTATGCTAGTAACCGATTCATTTTTCTCGTAGATTTTGGCTACTAGGAAAGAGAACGGGCTATTTTCCCAATAAATATAAAGTTTTCCGTGATATTTTCCATAAATATTTTACTGAAAATGTCAATACGTTTTAGCCTTTTTGCAACACATAAACCACCTACATAATTTCGGTAAAAATTTAGTTTTTAATAACTGCCACTACAATGGTCGACTGTTTCTAAAAAAAAAAATAAAATTCTGTCAAATATCGGTTATTTTGTGCCTGGTTACGTTCATGTATTCCAAATACCCAATGCACTATTTCGAATTTAAATTAATTAGGTACACCCAGCATTGATACCTAATACAATATTTCCGTTTGCAAAATATACTCATAGTAGCGACTGATAGTACAGGGTATTTCGCACTATATGCGATCGCTGAATGATACTATAAATCATATCCTGACTTCTAAATATGAAAACAATAAAATCGCCATTTTAAGGGTGATGATGAATCTATATTACCTGTATTATTGGTTGTGATCAGGACTGAAAGTTTCTGAAAGTGGGAAGAAGACGAAAACTACCCGCTCGCTCCCCAGCGACCCGCGACGCATACGAAACTCGCTTCCCCCTCGGCGAGCGGCAAACAGTTAATATCCTCGTAATATGATTATGATAGCCGTGTCGTATCTGGGGTCTTGATACAGCCCCACACTCGCTTCAGTTATGATACTGATCATAAACTGATAAAAGATATCGACAGATCATATGAACATGAACATGTATTTTAGTCGTTTTTGCTCAAAGTTACCGTTGTTATTAAGTTAGATTGGCTTACATTTGTAAATTGTGCTTACATTATTATTGACAGCAAACTTCAACTTCTTTTTCTTCAGTTACTCTTCGTATAATACTTTACATAACTTTAAGGGAAGTATTAAGGAAATTCATAGGAAAAATGATAATGTGTTTTGTGTGAATGTTTCTTAGAAAAAGTCTAAACAAAAAGCAAATTGCGCTTTAAAAATTTACGATAGCAGAATATTTGTTATTAATGTTGAATTAGTTTGAATTTTCCATTCGCCTCTAGTGTTTTAAAAGTTAGGTGAACATGTATTTCAACTTAAAACTCAATCGTGGCAAAGTACCATTGTTATTAGTAATTAATAAACATTTGACTTGGACCCTTTTGTAATATTGAGCTAAATGTTTTCTTATTAAGTAAATCAAGCTGGATTGAAATAAAGCCAATGGCGTAACCTAGACACTTTGAAATATTGTATATGAGGTGTATTAGTCTGTTTTAAACACCAGAAGCGAGTCCAAATATTTGAAACAATAATAAATATAAAATCTCGGTTAATTAAAAAGAAAACTCTTCGAGTAGGCTACAACTAGTTGGTTTTTTAATATGTGGATAAAGAATCCATTACAATTATGGTTTTGCCCTTGATTAACTGTTAATTTGTGAAAAAGTAGATTTTTTAAATCCAACTACATAACAAATGGTAAAGTAATTCTACCTCCCAACAACTCAAGAGTACATTGAGTGAGCAGGAACGAGTGGAGTCCATCGAAAGTAAAGTTAAAGAAAAGCATTGCATCAGTGGGCAGAATTGTGGCTGGTGGTACAATGACTGTTTGTGCTGGATGGATGCCCCTTTCCTCCCAAACCTCATAAAAAAGTGACAGTGATGCTAATTCATGACATTTCCTTTATTTCAACTAAGTTTTTATTTAGTTATACAATAAATGGCTTAATTCGGTATAGCAAAGGTGTCAAATCGTTATTTCTCATGCATGACAAATAATATAATATTTATTATTATATCTTTAATTAATATTAAAATATCTTTGATTGATAATCATATCATTATATCTTTGATTAGCATTTATTTATTAAATCTTTATTCATTTACATTTGTTTAACATTGGTGTATACACTACTGCGATTGAGATTAAGTAAAAAACTATGTTTCATTAACATTTTAGTTTCGAGTTGAAATTGTTACGAGAACATAAATGTTAAGGAGAACAATATATAAGTTGATGCGTTTCTATTTTTCAAGGACTTACCTGATTCTCAGTAAGCTGTTAGGTATCAAAATGTGAAAATAGTTTACAATTGTTAACAAAGTATGTCAATAAGCATCTTTTCGCTCATTATTCACCTTTTAGTAAAACATTAACATTAAGAACTGGAATAAAATCTGTAAGCCAAACAAATGTCATGAGATAGGTGTGTTTCAAAATTCAATATGTAAAATTCAATAACATACAATACTAACAATTCGTCAACAGAACTTTTACAATGTTGTTAACAATTATTTCAAAGAGTATGAACCTCCGTTTTGGTTTTCCATTAGTTATAAATTATCACATATTTTAACATTAAAACAAGAGTTTTTATGTTCCAAGTTTACGTAAATAGCCGGAGAGCATTATTCTTGCTAATAATCATAGTTATTGGTCAGTTGACAGCTAAAATATTACTATATTACATAACTCGTAAACCTCTTGGTATGGCCCTCAGATCCTATCAATTGCATAAGTGACGAACAACGAACAAAATTTTCTGATGTAACAATGATTGATAGGCTGCGATACACATCCAGAGAGTGTCTTTCAATAAGGGAATGATCGATCATTCATGTTTCTGAAATTACAAAACAATCTTTGGTTTCTCTTTTTATCCTCAGCTGTAACATGTTACATAACAAACTAAATACACAAATGTCGCAACGGGGCACACTAAATTGAATAAGTATAAATGAGTAGAAAATAAATTAAGGTGATGTTGTTAGAGGGGATGTGCTGAGTGAGAATACCTACTTACCTTCATATTTCAATCATCTTTTGTCAAGGAGGTGTGAGACTGATGGCGTAAAAATACAAATACAAATTCCAATGACAATTTTTGAAAATTAGTTCGCTACTGAGAAAAATGTATTCGTGCTTACAAGGTAAATTGATTGCACTTGACACAGAATGTCTTTCACTTGCCTACACCTGCTCCACATCAGGAAGGAAGAAGGTAATCATCTAGAAATCTAGGATAATAGATAATTTCATTCAATACGGTGTCTAGGACGACTTATTACATAAGCTGCCCTAAAATCCCCTATAAATCCCTAAAACCATCAATACACACCGGTTTTTTCATGTGCGGTTGTAAGTATTCTTACGAAAAAAGTAATAGTAGTTTATGCAACGATTGTATAATGAATGTCTTTAAGCCACGAGTGAGATGTAAGTTAGAGCACGAGCGAAGCGAGTGTTCTAAATATCTCACGAGTGGCTTAAAGGCATAATACAATCGTTGCATACACTATTTTATCTACGACCAACAATATACGACAAAATTTCCCCCGAAGTTAAACAAAACTCATGACTTTTAATAATGATGGTCAACTAAAATTTGAGGTTAGGCAAATAAGCAGACTGAACCATGAATCGTTGTGGAACAATCAGCTGATGGGATAAGTCAACTCAAACATGAATCGTAATGCAACAATCAGCTGATGTGCGAATTGCGTAATTGTTATTATGACACTACTTCCGTCAAATGCCGAGCTCTCATTGGTCTAGAACCAGTACTCTAAAGTCGTCATTAGAGTACTGCTTGGTTTTTGGTGTTTTATGTATATCATTATAATGTTTATTGTAATACCATAATTGGTGCTTATTGCAATGGTCGTAGATAAAAAGATTTTTTCATACTGATAATAAAGACATTTCATTTAAAGTCTTGTTGCATTGAGATGAAAGCGATTACCAATACCCTCACTAATCACAGATTTCCCATATATTAGCTACAGGTACAATAATTATTAAAATAGTTTGTGTGTCGATATAGTTTTTTCTTTGTTGATTTTAAATTAGATAGATTCACAATTAATTTAAGTAAGATGGATGGAAGATTTATTTAGAATACAAGTAAGTAATCATAATACATGATAATATCAGTCACAGTATACATTAGGAGATAGAAACTCAGTAATATTTTTATTCCTGTTCTTTTGCTCTAGTTATTATAAGTTTAGCGTGATTCATTTTGGAAATATATTTATTAATCTATTAATTTGCTTAAGCTATTAAGTATGTGAAAACGGAAACATTACTACAATATATAAAATATTCGTATCTTTTGTAAATCGATTATCTAAGTTGCTAAAACATAAAGAAAATAAATTTATGTAATAGGTTTTTGGTGACTGCTAAATGAAAACAAAGCTTTATGTGACAACAGGTGAGAGCAGATAACGCTATTATATCAACTGATTAAAGTCTTAGTCTGGGAAATTGTACCTGGAACTAACGGAGATATAAATCAACATTGTCAACAGCACGGATGTGTCACTTTTAATTGGTTCGATGTGTAGAAATAATATTTATTAATGAATTTTCTCCTAAGCATCAGATCTCCGTGTTTCTTGTATTTTTATACATTTAAACCTAAATAATATAAATGTAAATAAGTTATATTACATAGAAAATTATGGTTTTGGGAACGTTTAAACTCATAGCTCATTACATGGAGAACGAAACTAACCTTGTGGAATAAATAAGGACTTAATTAGTTATATTGATTCATTATGTATATTTATATCTCTTTTTGCTACTGGGAAAACTAACATAATACAAATCATATTGCCAACTTAATAGATTATTATTGTTTTGATAAGAAAGTGTTGTAAGCTGTTGTGAAAACGATTATGCATCAAAGCTTTAGATGGAATACCATGGTACGAAGAATAATATTGATACAGTGCAGAAGTATAATACCTTTTTAAAGAGATAATTCTATCCAAACACATTACTCTTGAATTTGTCTTGATGCATCACCACGTTTAGAATTGAACCTTCATTTAAACTCGTATTTGAGAGACAAATATAAAGATAAAAAATATAAAGATAATATATAAGACGAATATTAGACAAAATATATAAGGTTAAATACAAGACAAATATAAAAATAGGTGGTTTAAGAAAATAGACAGTAGTTTCTAGAAGAAATATTTTAAAGGAGCGAAGTTTACGTAAGAGAAAGTTTTCGTATGGCGACAGATGGACGCTATACTTATGCTTTGTTTTCTTTTCTCTCTACTCGAACGTTTAGATTGTGTCGTTAAGAAAAAGATTATTGCAAACTAGAACATTGATTGTATTACCAGTTGGCAATGTATTTTTATGCAATAAAATTTTTACTATATCTTTAAAAAAATTTAAAGATATAGTAGATATAGATTTTAATTTAAAAGTTTTGTTAAGTGGGATCCGTATTACGTAAATAAAATATAATAGGAAACCCTTTAATTTAAAAGATTTTTACCCTTATAAAAGTATTAATTTAAACACTCAGTTGTAATTTAGCTAGTAAAATAAATCAAAATACTGTCTTTCAAGTTTTTATCAAAATTAGACTATCCCAATAATAAATTATGTATACAGCTGATTCTATTACTCTTCTGACATGCCAAGTGAATGCTGATAAAACTAAATAATTAATTATTACTTCTGACTAGTCATTTTATTTACTCATTTATCTCATTCTCTCCACTCTATAAGAGCGCCCGTTACTAATTAAATTATTTTAAGTTGCTCTAAGGGCGTGGCCCTCACCTTTGTCTGTTTTAGCGAATTTCCTTGAAGGAATAAGCTATTACGGTAGTACTAATGGTAAGACATAAGTCCGAGACCATGTTAACTTTTCATTTTGGGGTCCCCAGAAGCAAAAAACACCATTCGTTCGAATTTATATATATATATATATATATATATATATATATATATATATATATATATATATATATGTCTGTTAACACGATAGCGGCCGTAAATATGGTCCGATCTTAATGAAATTTGGTAAAGACGTGTAAAGTGGTAATCACTCGGACCACTCGGAGTTCGTGAACCAGCCCAATCGGACCACCGGAAGGGGGGGTAAAGGGGGATAAACCCCTCCAAAAATGTTTTTTTTTTAGTTTTTCACATAGAAAAATAAAATTTATCAAATTGTTGTTGGCACCATTGAATTCAGCTCAAAAAAACAAACAATTTAGTATTTTGAATTACTGATCTATGTCCATTGGTTACCGAGATATTGAAAGTGGTAAACACAGTACGTTGTCTCAATGTTAACCTTATGGGAAATAAGTAAAATTCTATATTTCGCGCATATCTCTATATATCTTGATAAAACTTGGTAAATGGCTTCTTCTAGTTCAGATCTACTAAATATTGAATTAAAACCAACCAGTTTAAACATACCTGTAGCAGCAAACCTGCATACTCACTCCCCATGTTATTCTTATGGAGCTTACAAAAACATGTCAAATCTCGCTATGTTGGATTGAAATATGTTGTTTTGCACTTGAAATTCGCTGAGTATGCAGGTCTGCTGCAACGGGGGTATTTTTTTCTGTGATCCGCTCATACAACAGATGAAGAGAGGTCACCTGGGGTGAAGCTTCTTCGTTTGTTTCGTGGATCGTCAGGTTGGGGGAGCGTCAGAAGCTCTCCACGTGATGGAACCGGAGGGTTTCTAAAAAAATTATAGTCTTAAAAAGCCTTTGCCCGAAAGACAGTTTGAATGTATAAATTGCCGGTAACTTTTCATTTAACCATAATACTACTTTCTTTCAGGATGTAGGAAGGACACGGTCGGCAGGAGTCGACTCTTTTATGGTAAAAATATTTTATGGCTTAAAATGTTGTAAGCCATTTTTTAGGGTAAAGAGAACTTTTTTAATTTTACTGAACAATGAAGCGTAGCTCTATAATGGTCCTTAAATCTAAAAACAAATATATAATTTTAAATTATTTTTTTTTTTTCTAATATCTAATAGTTTTATTGTAAATTGACACGTAACAATAAAAACGAAACTCTTATTTGGATCTTAATTATATCAAAGTAGTGGTAACACCATTGGTGACACTTTACAAACATGATAACTGTAATATTGATTTACAGCTGTAAAACAAGCTGACAAATAACTTGCTATTGTAAATAACATTTTACCCACAAAAGCCTTTTATACATAAAAATACATCGATTATGTTTAAGAGGTAGGAGCTTTATATAAATAGAGAGAGCGTAAAGACATTCAAGAAACTGCACATTCAGTAGTATAAAGTTTCATGTGCCTCGGAGGTCCCCTAAGAGCCATTATTCTTGGTTTGGACTCACCCTTCTCTTAAATATCACCTTTAGTCACTGAGTATACGGTTTCCTTGTTTAGAAGACCACCCTTTTCAGAGGCATAAATTATACAATAAAATATTCGTGATCTACGTTAATATTAAAATCACAAAGATAAAACTACATAACTGTTTAAATGGTGCAATTGGAAAACATTAATTGTACTAAAATAAGTAAATAAATCAGTAAAACAATAAAAATAAATCAGAAAACATATAAGTAAATAAATCTCATAGTTAAGTATTAAAACGATCTTTTTTGTTGAGGAATAAATAATAAAAAAAATGAAAAGAACTTTCGACATTAATTTATTAAAGGAAGATGTTTACAGTGTATTGGCCAATCATCAAGAAATAAGAGAAAACATCATGCGTAAATATGTTATTACGTGAAAGTTTTTGCAATTCATCAGGATAAATTTTGATAATATAACTCAATAAAATATAAATATACTTAAAACTTATTATTACGTAAACGAAAACGAAAAATATTGGACTACTCAATTAATCAACAGTATTTTTTAAAATTCATTCCAAAATTGTTGGCTGTGTCATTAAGTCTACACTAACGTTAATATCTTCTTTGAGCAGTAGCAGTCTGATGTTTGAAATATAACCTACACAGTACGTGAGAAACATCCACTTAAATTACACAAGCAACTACAGTTTGTTTTCAAGAACTGGTCATAACTTACCCTGCGCACTTGTGATTTACAGTAAATTTGAGTATGAGTTGATAGAAGCAACAAAAAAATAATTAGTTCATCAATTATTTCTGACCTCTATAAATAAAATTGGAAAACTGTGTCGTAAAATGTATAAGAGGATCTTATTGACACTTCGCCTTATTGTTGAAAAGGGTTATTGCAAAGATTATTCGTTGTAAAACGTGTGAAAGGGATCCTAAGGAATCCAGAAAGCACTCGCGTGACCGACGTGGGGGTCGGGAATTAGGGCACATTTTCTGCATGCAAAGTTCGAGGAAAATTACTGTTGTTTACTACAGCAATAGCTGATCTAGCTTAAACATGAACTTGGGGTGTTTTTAGCAGCAGTTTTGTGGAGTAAAGGTAACTGTGGCGAGTCTGGAAAATAAGCCTGATAAAGAAAGTGCAACAATACTACTTATTACAGTTGAAATGGATCTGTAACAGTGAGGCAGTAGGGTGAATTACCCCAGGCAATGTTTACGTTAAAAAAATATAAAAAATACTATTGTTTGTTAATTTAGTTTTTAAACCATTTATCCATGTTGAATTACAAAATTTAACGATTCAACATTTATGATCTTAATTGGGTATTATAACCTTGATTTTCGTGATTTCAAGTAATCCATTAATTAATTGAAACGATAAAATGAGGTTTGATGCTTTAGACTATCTTAAACATAATTTAAATATATTCGAAAACATAAATACATTTTCTTACAAGGAATATATAATACCTTTCTTACTAGGAGTAAGCAAGAAGCGCGTGAAAGTAACGGATTACAATTTCAAGGGCCTTTTAAACTATCCATTTTAAACCAAAGTATTGGGATTTTCGCCCCACAAAAAGGAGGTTAAGGCGTCCCGAAATACTTCTTCAACTAATTTGCCAGTCAAATCTTGAAAATTACATATCTAACAACGTTAAAGGGAATCAATTGTTTGTCGGTAGAGTGCTTAGTCCCAACTATCGATCGTTGATTCGATAACTTCAAACCGATCTTTGTGGTTCAAATAAATCGGTTGTTCTTCAAAACAAACACTCGATATTTCGATATTTACAACCTTTAATCATACGCTACTAAATAAAACCCCTTCAGTTCTCTTAGCTACTTTTATTAAAATACAAAAGGCACTTAACAAAATAAACGTAACTGATTAAACTAGTTAAATAACCTGACCGGAAACGATCGCAAAAATCAATGTTTCGATAATAAATATGAATGTTTCGATTATTTGTAATCCAATCAATATTGTTCGATCACTTACCTCGAATTAAATGTCTTACCTCGTCTAGGATCTTTTTGGTCCTAGGACAATAATAATCATTAAATCATATGTTATTATGCAAGGACTAAAAGGAACAAATTTTGAATCCCAACGCATGTGACAAAAACAGCTGTTTTTGAAGCAGTATGACAAAAAAGTTATTTCAAAGAGTTTCAGTAGCTAGACAGAAAATGGCTTTTAAAAGGTGTAGTATCAAACGTAATCGTAGAAGATGTAGCTACACAAAACTATTAGACAAAACGTTAAACATCCAGGCCTAATTAATTAATACACTTTATTAATACTACTACACTACTAAACGCCAACTTTAGAATTCGTCTCCACTTTTAAAATCGATGTTCAAATCGATGTTTTCTTATTTGATATAATGGATCTTTTCCGTTATACGTATACCACTGTTTCGGGTTTGTTTTTTCAAGCTTGATTTTGGTAAGTTAGGCAACCTAACCTAAACTAACCTAACCTAACCTAACATAGCCTAACCTTACCTAACCAACTGCAACTGGGACCACTAGACGGCCAGACGCTGGCTTATTGCGTCTAAACAAAGATAACGGTAGATAAGATAACGAAACCGCAGGTAAAATATTCTTACAAGGAATTTCAACTTAAAAACTATGACAAACTATTATTCGACCTAGTTTATGGTGTTCGGTCAAAAATCAAGCTAGAAGGGTAAATTTGGAATGGTGGTATGCGTATATCGGAAAAGATCCGATATAATTTATCGAATTCTTTAATGACTTCTTTGAATTCTTTTGATCGAATTCTTTAATGAATTCTTTATATTTTATTCTTTAAAGTTTTAAGGACGCCTATTAGTTTTATTGGTTTTAAGTACGCCTTGTTAGTTAAAAGTATAGTTGGGTTATGATATTTTGGTAACCTTAGAATATACCTTAACAAGTTTTATTCACATAATGAGACTATTAGGTTTCATCACGTTAGTTTAAATTGTAGTATGGTTATGAACTACTGATTAATGATGTCTGGATTATAATATCTATCGTTATAATGATTAACATAATCGAGATTGTAAATATCGAAAAACATCGATTTTTAGCATAGATTTTAAAGATGGAGACGGATTCAAGTTTCGCCCTATTAAAAATAGAGATACATAGAAAATTTCAAAGTGGATGTGATGTTCCTTGTTCGTGTAGGCCTACTTACTTACATTTATATTTTTTGTTGTTGTAGCTGATGTAAAAGAGTATTCTTAAGTTTGATTCTATGAAGAAATAAATTGAATCAGCAAACAATATCATGGTAATATACACTGTTTGAAATTGGATGCATTTAACTTTGTTAACACCATTTTTTTATGATATGGATTAGTTGTATATTTTCTAATGCGGGAACACTTTAAGAGATAGAATGTGTTCTTTGGAACGAAGAGGGGAAACTGCGGATGTAATTAAGGTTCCTCCCCTGAGAACGTGTGCTGCATACTGGACCTGCCTTCCCCCCTGGATCCCGACAAACTGATAATGTCCTGGTAATTCTACGATGTTGACATTAAAACATTAACTTTAGTACTCTTACATGTAATTAGTTCAATAATTGAATGAGCGGGTCAGGTTTTCATTGTGTAATTTGCAATCATACTGGCTCAAATCTGGAGTGTAAGCATCATGTAAGCATAAATCGAATACAAACTTAGTAATCAGTGAGAACTTTCTACTACCTAATAATAGACTGGGGTATTTAGATTTTGTCAACCAAGGAACCTCAGCAAGATGTTATTTGTAAGTCACTAAACATCCTTTGTGTAACCTACAAATATTACTCGTAAAAACCCGCAGAAAATGTATATCGCTGAAATATATTTCTTATAATTTGAATTTTTTCAAGTTTGTGGTATGTTCTAGCACTTTACTACTGTCTGGAATCACTGCCGGTTTTTTCTATAAACTATATAAGTTAAGTTTATAACTACAAAACAGAAAATCAAACAGAGGTTTTTAAATTGTTTAATATCGTGTATCAATTGTGAATTAAAGAAGTTTGGCACCAAGACACTAATAGCACGTTAAATCCCTCATCTTCCTTTAATTATTTTGCAGGAAACATCTGGCCCTCGCCAACGATCCCATTGCCTGAGATTACTTCTACCACTGCCTTGTGTAAGTAAATCGAAACTTAAATTTCAAATTAATTTCCTATTTGAAGGTAGAGGCTCTAAAAGAAAAGCGTTTCACAATTTTACTTAGGGAGTGTGTTTTTTACTTGTCCTAAAAATGTCATCGAGGTTAAGGCGTAAGATATGTATTCTACTATTATTACATTAACTAAGCGATTCTTTTAGCTTATTTGGTTTATTTTTACTCATCTCGGAAACTGTCATAACTATTTAAAACACACTTTGTTATGAGATGTATTTTTGGTTTATATGTGCACCTCTGGACAGTTGCATTTCTTGCAGAAACGCGAAAAGAAAAGTTATTTAATTATATTTTTCTTCCAAGCAAAGCTCGGACAACCAGCTTTGCTTGGAAGCTTCTTCCGTTTCTTACTATTCGTAAAAATACAAATCCTGAGGTGTTTTGATAGCTTCTTTTCTGCTGATATGTATGGCTATTTATGCAGCATTAAATAATAATAAATTTATGAATAATTCAATTTGTTTGGAACACAGTAAAAACTCTGCTACTTACGATGTGTTTTGAATCAACTTCTCCCCAAGTCGTCAAAATATCATCAGTGTGAATCGAACGTTTAGATTATCAACAGAGTCTCTTGCGGAGGAAAATATACATTACAAACATTATCTTGGGAATATGTGTATGTGAAAGCCATAGCATTCAGTTTTTATTCATATGATTGAAATTTACTTTAAGAATAGTTTGGATTGGTTTAGTTAAGTATATAGCTTATTCAATAATAGTACATGGGTTTCACAATAGTATATTACGTTACTAGGCCGGAAAGTACTGTTTACCGGACGAGCATGATAGTTCCCGCGCGAGCGAAAGCAAGTGCGGGATTTTCATACTAGTACGGTAAAACTTACCGGCCGTGTAGTGTACGATACTTTTCATCATACTACTCAGAAAAAAACCTACTTTAAATTATAACGTAGTCCTTGCTTAAACCAATACGTTTCTCAATCCTTCAAACCTAACATACATCAAACTAAACAAACATTTGCTCCTGCTGCCAGTGCTGCCTCTACATTTCTCTAATAAGTAACCAATAAAAATACGCATTGATCGTCGGTTTGCTGGAAATCAGCTGACTGTTTACTTCCGTTTCCTGTAATCGCAGTCCGGCAAAATTTTGCAGTTCGGAAAAAGTTTTTGCCGGACTAGTAAGGCAATGGGTAACTTTCGAGCCAACAATAAGGAACAAAAAACTGATGTTTCTGAGTCAATATAATGAAAAATACATAAACGTCGTTAAAGTTAGTTCCCTACATAAGTAAGGGACTGTGAGTGGAGTACGGGCCAATATTATAGGGAACATATCAATAAAAAATATATTTTGAATAAATTAAACAGTGTTTGAATTTAAAATATTCATTCTTCTCATCATTGTGACGTTACTTTTTTTCTCGACCTTGGAACAATGAAATATTAATAGCAATACAAAAGCTAAGCAATCTGCCTAAATATTCCCTTAACCTGTTCTCTTCTTACATATAAAATTATTGAATTTTATTAATAACTTCTAAAAATGAAATGAAGAATTCGTTCATACACCTAAACCTACTGGCTTTCGTTTTTTTAACAAGCAATAAACTATAAAATCTAAGTGAAATATCATAATAATTAGATGATTTTGTATTTCCCATTTTTAGTGTTATGAAAGGTGGAATACATAAGGTTCATACCTTATGTATTATGTATATGTAAGGTGCATACTCAGCGAATTTTAAATTCGTGAAACATAATTTATCGTTATCAAATTAAATCAACATGTACATAAATAAGAATGCAAAAATATTCTTTATAGCATAACATAGAATAACATGGGATATGCAGATTTTCTTCCGAATGAATGTGAACATGGGGTATATTTTAGGCTAGATGAAACCACATTCAGAGTATTATTTAGGTATGTTGGAAACACGTTAGTTATAGAACTTTATAACCAAAGTTAAAAATTGGAAATGGGTAGCCGAAATTGGCAAGTGGGACGAGGGAGTACTCAGGTTTCCTAAAACTTAAAAGTATCAATGAGATTTTTTAATTCATAAGATCATGACTAGACAAAGTTGTACAGTATTAGTTTTTTATTAAATTTTTCGAAAATAAAGCAGTAAACAAAATTAGTTAAGTGTATTATTAAGAACTTTTTTCTTTTAATTTATTCATAGAGTAATAATAATTTACAATAAAGGTTAACATTGGGACAACGTACTGTTTTCACTAATGATTTGTGGGATAACCAATGGACATAAAGCAATAATTATAAATATTAAAGGCTTAGTTTTTCGAACAAAATTTAATGGTACAAAATAAAATTATTTTATTTTGTTTATTTTGTTTTGTTGTTATTATTTTATTTTATTTATTTTTTAACGTAAAAACTAATACGTCGAACTCTTCAGAAATATTACAACTATACGCATCTGTGCCAAATTTCATTCAGAGTGGATCATTTTAACGCGAGTTATCAGCTTAACTGGAGTTAAAAATTCAAAACTAAAAGACATTATGGTTTGGGCTTAAGACTTAAAACCAACGGTATTAGCTTCTTCCCTTCTGGGGAGATGCGCTAATATGCATCATAATATTATTAAAAACTTAATTATACTACGACAGTCAATCAGTTGATTTTGTATACGTACAAATAGATGAGAGTGAATAACGACCTATTTCTGGGCTAACTAATAGAATTGAATATTCTTTTCTACAGTTGACCTATTAAGTGAAGGTCCTCCTAACTAAACTCTTTCATTAACTGTAAACAAGCATTGTCACAGGCACAATACATAAATAGAAAAAAGAGCATTTTTTGCTTTTATAGATGAACTAAGAACATAGAGAAAAGATCGTTCACAAGCGATCAATACGGCGGGGACGGCAGTATGCAGCTCTCGTCCCATGTACTTTTGGATTCCGCTCAGCTTCGACAGCGTCCGTTGCTGGATCCTTGAGAGATGGCGGGTGATAGAGTTCACCTTCAAATGTACTTTTAATTACTTTTACTATTAGAATCAACCTTAAGTTATTTCAGTACCACCTTTTTTAAGTTTATTTAATTTATATTTAATATTATAACATAAACAATTATGGGTCAGGATAGAGTTTTTTATGTATTATAGAATCTTTTAATATAAATATGAATTATTTTGAGAAAAGGTTTTTAAATTTCATACCTAGAATCAAAAAGTAAAATTACTTCAGGAAACCTCTTTAAAAAATAATAAAATACGCTTTTAATTGTTAAAATAAATTGTTTTTAGGACAATGAAAAAAACGAACATTAATTATAATTTTCGAGACATTTTTTAAACTAGCTCTATAAAATTCATGATATAGGTAAAAATAATAACAAGCATACTTTAAGAATAAGTTTCAATTCAAAATATAAAGTGCATGATTATTACGTGAAATGCTTTAATGCATTAACTGAATCAATACCATGCAAATGTGGCAATGTTCACTTAAGTCACTTCAGTGCATCTGTCTTCACAATTTACAAACGAGTAAACCTCAAATGTTTATGTTAATAAGTAATTTCATCAATATGGCAGAGAAAATAAAAACTATTTTATTCTATGATTTGTAGGAGTTTGATTTTTTCTTTTCCTTTCGTGGGTATTCATAGTTTAGCGTTTCCCCGTAACGTGTAATTAAAATTTTTTACCATGTTGCAGTATAAATCAGAACACTTAGTTTACTTTTGATGTACCAGCCTTTTATAACATTGGGCTTTCTCATTTCATAGCTATCCATCATAACTGTGTAAAATATGAAAAGTTATTGAAATGATGATTGCTGACCATTCTGTTTTTTTTTGTTTTTTTTCATTATAAGCATCTTAAATCGATCTAAGAGATATTGTTGTACGGTATGGTTCAATGTGTTATGAAGCTATAATGTAGAACAGTATATTTTGAAGTGTTTATTCTATCTGATGTATTTGTAGATTCGAGTTTACGAAATAAAATCTCTTTATAACTTTAATGTTTCATCGTTAAATATTTCTCATTAGAGTATTTCAAAAACATTGCTTTAAATGTTTTTAAACAGAATTATGACTTACAAAACTTGAATGAGTAATACTGAAGATTGATTGGCTTATGAGTTCCTTTGGCTGACACATACTTCGAATATGGAATTGAAACAAAAAAAACATTAAAACACTTTATCTTTATTACATAAAAAATCACAGCGTCAGTGTTTCATAAATTTAACTGTCATGTTTGATATGTAACCCGGCTTGATCTCTCTCTGCAGTATGCAGGATCCGTCCTCCCCAAGTACTTTTGGATTCTGTTTAGCTTCGCCGGGAAGACGCTTTTGGATCCAATGAAGATTGGAAAATTTCAGTGGAAAGAATTATGTGAACTAGTAATGTTGTGATTTCATTGGTTGTGTTGTACATTGCACTGGAGTTAATTCATCTTGAGTTTACCAATTATGTTTAGTTATCTTTCTCATGGTCATATCCTCTAGTAGAATCTAAAATGTTAACTTTTATCAAATTTAACTATTATTTGACTATTATCGTATATTTGCTAGAAGATAAGGTATTTTGATGGTTTGTGAACGACATACATGTACAGTACAAGGTGAGTCAGACCACCCGTGCATTTAGCTTAACGGTAAGAAATTTTAGCTTAGAAACACCAAATAAAATTCTTCCTTACTAATTTACTTAAGAAGATTCCAAGAAAAATATTTTCACCACCATCCAAACTCAGGATGTTCTTCCAGAAATGAAGGCCACTTTTGAGAATATCAAGATTTTCATACTTACTCGCATAAAATAGTTAATTATTTCAAAGGTGTCACTAAAAAAAACACATTTTGGGGAATGCAGAACAAAATAATTTTTAACTAAACTATTGTTACCTAAAATAGCAAAACCATTATTAACGATCCCCATCCTTTTCAAATGAAACGATCCCCATCCTATTATGAAATGTATCAATACAAAATGTTAACTTTTATCAAATTTAACTATTATTTGACTATTATTGTATATTTGCTAGAAGATAAGGTATTTTGATGGTTTGTGAACGACATACATGTACAGTACAAGGTGAGTCAGACCACCCGTGCATTTAGCTTAACGGTAAGAAATTTTAGCTTAGAAACACCAAATAAAATTCTTCCTTACTAATTTACTTAAGAAGATTCCAAGAAAAATATTTTCACCACCATCCAAACTCAGGATGTTCTTCCAGAAATGAAGGCCACTTTTGAGAATATCAAGATTTTCATACTTACTCGCATAAAATAGTTAATTATTTCAAAGGTGTCACTAAAAAAACACATTTTGGGGAATGCAGAACAAAATAATTTTTGACTAAACTATTGTTACCTAAAATAGCAAAACCATTATTAACGATCCCCATCCTTTTCAAATGAAACGATCCCCATCCTATTATGAAATGTATCAATACTTACCTAATGTCAACAAATGTTTAGCGGTTTAAAAGATACAGGGTAATCCAAAAATTTCAATACAGTTTACAAAAATGGCCGCTATTTTGAAATCTATTCCTATCATTTAGTTTGTTCTGTATAAAAATGCTAATAATGTAATGTTAACCTTATGGGAAATAAGTAAAATTCTATATCTCGATTATTTCTCAACATATCTTGATAAAACTTGGTAAATTGCTTCTTCTAGTTCAGATCTACTAAATATTGAATTAAAACCACCTATTTTTAATATACCTGTAGCAGCAAACCTGCATACTAATTCCCCATGTTAATCTTATGGAGCTTACCGAAATATATGACAAATCTCGCTATGTTGGATTGAAATATGTTGTTTTGCATTTGAAATTCGCTGATTATGCAGGTCTGCTGCAACGGGGGTATTTTTATAGTAGTCGTATATTTTCAAGGTGTGTTTAAAACGGTGCCATCTTGGACCCACCACAGTAGTTATAAATAATTTTGGGGAAAATTTGGTATTGTATTCTATTAATTAGGGCCTACAACTTTATTTTAACTTTCTTTATTTCAATCTACACTGTTTTTATAAGTATTGCCTCTGACTCCTCGTCAAGTTCCCTTAGTGGAATAGAATTATTGATATACCAATTTTCGTCTTGGAAAATATATTGATCTTTAATGGATATATATTTTGTAACAGTTCCAGTAATTTTTATTACTATATACTCATATTTACTTGAATCACTAAACTTCAGATGCAATAAAACTTATTTCTTTCTAGTTACTTGAGTGTTATTACATTTTTACAGTCACGAACTCGTTTTACAAATTGACTTTATGAAACGATCTGAAAAAGAAGCATCTATACCCCTGTATTACCAGGACATTATCAGTTTGTCGGTACCGGAGGGGGGGAGGGGGGCAGGTCCAGTATGCAGCACACGTCCTCAGGGGAGGATCCTTAATTACGTCCGCAGTTTCCCCTCTTCACCAATATCTCTCCGCGAAAAAATTCAAAAACGTTATAGTTCGTTTCTTTAAAAAGTCACAATTTTTTATTAAATTAAATGCTTTTGAAATTCATATTATTTATTTTAATAGTATAATGTAATAGAGAATAAAATATTTCATTTTTGTAAAGATTTTTATTGAATAGATATGAAACTATATTTTGATTTGTTTAAAAAACTGGTTCTTTGGGTTAGTTTATCCATACTGTGCGATTTAAAGTACATAATGTAAACTATATCATGTAAAATATATCAATTAAGAGCGATTTTTCCCTTTATCATGAAAATGAACATTTTATACTGTTTTCTACCCTATTATTTTCAAGCAAAGAATAAAATACTTTACCCCCGTATAATTAGTTAACAATATCAATGATGATAGACAGGTGACGTGTAATATTTCACTCATCCTCTAATGCAAAACAAGGGGACTTAAAATTATGTCACTAAAACAATACAAAAATAGTATATTTTATAAATTGTAAAAAACACTCCTCGAATAAAATAAAGATTCTCTGGGTGCAAAAATAAACAATGACTAATCGTAGTTATAATTTGATTTTCTTCATATCGCTTCGGAAAAAGACAGCTTACAAACGTGTGTTTAAAGACGAAAAAAGGTTTTCCGCCCTGAGAAGGAAAAATAATTACCTGATTTCCATATTAATATGTTCCAGTTTCGATATAGTAAAACTGCAAATGCGAGATATTCAGCGTCGATGGTAATATATCACATGTATTCAGAGTGGTAATCATTTATTTTTATCGGTTGTGATTAATTTTTGCATTGTTGTTGGTTTAGTTTATGTGTAACTGACTTCTTTTAACTTATCTATATACTCATTCCACGTTCACCTTTCGGTACAGGCCTTATGGGAGATAGCTTTCCTATTACCTTTGCTGAGTGTATTTGTTTACTAAATCCGAATCATGTGATGGTAAAATCATCAGCTGATTATTATTTCATATCGGTAGTACAACCTAAATTGTCATTTGAAACACATGGATTATGAAAATTCCATACTGAAAGGTGAATGTGGAATTGAGTATAGATAGTTCAATACGTTAGCTAACACTAACACAAATAAAAAAGACAATCAGCTGACTGATTTTAGCTGCTACACAAGATGAAAGCCTCTTTGGCAGAAATCTTTTAAAGATAAACCATCCATAAAATCCTATTTCGACTTCGACTCAAACATGCGGTCCGACCTCATACGAAACGCGTAATTTTCAACCCTAGTCTTGCAATATTCTATTTCATTCTTATAATGTGTTTAGAACTGTGCAGAACACGTAGATCTTTGACCATGGTGACGTTCTTGGTGTAAAATGGTTATGACAAGTTTCTTCCGAATTATTCATAAATACTTTTAATGAAGAGTGAAGGCTTCCACGGTCGTCTTCACAAGATGGTAACTTGAAGTCTTCTGGGATGGACCGTGTGGAGTAGTTGAATTTCACTGCCGACGTTTCGGAGACGTTACAGTCCTCCATCATGAGGCAAACACTCGTCGCGCACAACGCCCAATAATCGTACTGTTGGAGCAGTCCGCGGCCTCAGCTTATATATCCCTGCCTCGGTGATGTTTCCTCAGTAGTCCTGCTGGCACTTGGGCACAAAATGACCTTGAGCTTGACCTTTCACGTGATCGACCACGTGATCGGTGACGTCATCAAGATGGCGGTGTCCACGTGTGTTTTGGCGGGTATTTGACGTCATCAAGATGGCGGCGTCCACGTGGGAATGTGTAGTTTGATTGTTCGCTACCAGATGGTGTTATAAAAATGTTACCGCTGTTGCCGGGATTCGAACCCCGGTCTCCGAGTTGGTGTGCTTTCGCACTGACCACACGACCAAGACGCTGTTGTCCGGTCTTAGTTATTATTGTGTATAAGTGTCTTTGATTGGCATATTTATCTCTGAAGGGTCAAAAAGGTCAATCTGATTATTTCTTTTGCCAGCACCCATGTGGCCACGTGTTCTAACCTAACTCTTTTCGACCACGTGTGTTTTGGTACGCTTTTGGCGTCATGGCAGCGCCCCGTGTGACCATGTGTTCTGAACTTTCGCGCGTTTTTCGATCCAAAATGGCTGCGCCCATCGGACCACATGGCCCAACCACATTTTTGGCACATTTTTTGTCACTTGATTAATATATTATAAGTTATACATATGAATTCATCGTTATATGTTTTGTATGTAATGTAAATTATGTCACGCTGACCCCCCAGTACTTTCATAATACCTCCCGTACTCATGGTGCATGTAATACTATATAAAGTGTGTTAGATTTCTTAAAAACTTTTAAAAATTCCTAAAAATGTTGATATCTCGAAAACGGTAAGTCCTACGCCATTTTTGAGGCCAAAAATCACCTACTACGTAGTGTAGGTGCCCCCCAGGCGGTACTTACACATATGACAGGTCTTAACTAGGATGTTGCGGGTTGCATCTTGAAAAATGAAGGGGCAACCAGTGTGTAAAAATTCAAAAAATCATATCTCCCGAACGGTTTGAGCTATCGAAGTGAAATTTGGTATATGGACACACATAAGCAAAGGCAAAAAAATAAAGGTACCTGACATGTGTTATGCGGATAAGCATCCGAGAAAATGAAGGGGCTATATTTTAAAATTGTATATTTCAGAAGGTGATTGTCAGATATAAACCAAACTCGGTATACGGGTATATAGTAGCCTAACCTACATATTAAAGTGAGCGCTGCGGGTTGCATCACACAATTGAAGGGGCTAAAAATATATATTTCCGACCATGTGTGTTTTGGCGCGCTTTTGGCGTCATGGCGGCGTCCATGTGAAGTCTGCTGCCTTTTCCCCCAGCGTTACCAACTTATGTGCATGTAGAGTGTAGTCTATAGCTATTATTACGTCACGTTTTGTGGACACCCACGTAGTAGGACCATCTTCATTATTTTTCTCACAGTGTTACCAATATACTGTCACACCCTGGGAGATTTCTCCCGTACCCTCCACAGCACTATCAACTGTTCTGTACATTTGCGATTTTTCTCGCAGTGTTACCAAAGTGTGATATATTGTCATACACCCTGTTGTGTGAATAAGAGCGAGATTTGTTTGGTAATAACAGTAAGTTATTTATTTAAAAACAAGTGTAAACTGATACAAATTTCAAACGATTCTATTGTGAAATTGAAATGCTGTATGGTTGTACTCCTTCGCCGGGTAGTACGAACAGCCCGTAGCAGTCCTTCGCAAGTCGCTCCAGTTCGGCATCCTCCAACGCCTCGCCGAATTTGGACGGCAGGAAGACTGAGGTGGTTAGGTCCTCCCCCTGGATGTCGAAGACGACAGCAGCTCTACCGAAGCGTGTTGCAACTCTCCGTGCCCCGACGATGATTTTACCTAGTTAGTGACCTTGAAAAATTTAAATCCCCTCAATAATTGCATAACTGTGGCCATTTCGACTGCTGCCCTCGCTGAGGTAAGACATCTCTGCTCTTTTACCATAACCTCAATTTCAAGCATAAAGACTTAGAATGTCTAGCCTTACTGCTTTTGTATTTAACAACCAACCAGTAATGGTGATATTTGATAGGGAAAATAGCCCCTGGTTCAAAGGGAAAGATGTAGCTGAAATTCTTGGTTGTGCTAGACCTAAAAAAGCAATAAATGACTGCGTCAAATCAAAGTACTGTAAGACACCACCGGAAATAGGGAGCACCGATTCGGTGCTCCCTTTGAATACCCAACCTCATACAGTATTTATTAATGAACCCGGTTTATATCAGTTAATTTTTTCATCCAAACTTCAAATTGCTGAAAGATTTCAAGACTGGGTATTTGAAGAGGTTTTACCTTCTATTAGAAAACGTGGAGAATATAAACTAAGACAGGAAAATGCTGAAGTGTTACAATCTCTTTCAAAGTCTCTTCAAACTAACTATCAACTTAATCAAATGCACTCTGAGATGAAAGCTGCTAATGATATAATTTGTAAAGAAAACCAAACTCTAAATAAAACTCTAAAAGAACAGACACCAAATGTGGCCGTGTTCCCTGCTGATGATAATCTAGCTCATGTTTTTTGTGTTTTGATTAGAGACACCCTTCCAAAAACTCATGGAATGTGTGAGTACAAGTGCATCCGCACAGCAAAGAGAAGTTTCCAAACAGCTCTAAAAAAGGCAAAAAATGAGGGCTTTGAGCCTTGTTTTATCAGATCCCCTGTCCCTAACGGTATTAACATTTTAAATAAAGCAAAGGAATTCATGGACAACAGTGGTATGTACTATGAGACTGCCTTTAATAATGTATTAACTCCATACAACTTTGTAAATGTAATTGAACTTATCATGAAACATAATTAAAGTAACCCACTGTGTGAGTGTGAATCAAGGGTTTAGTAGATTGAGGCGCCCCAACCTGAGGAGGGTTTGGGCTACTCCTTTGAAAAACCTGGTGTGAGTGTGAAACAAGGGCTTAGTAGACCGTGGCACCTAGAACTTAGAAAATTCTAGGTTACACTTTCAAACAGCCCAGAGCGAATGAAGGTCCCTGGCGCGGTGTAAAAGCCCGTAAACCTGAATGAAGGTCTGGCGCTGTGTAGATAGAAACCCGTAAACCTGAATGGTAGGGCAAAGTTGATAGTCTGGCTCCTGGGTCATTCAATCAAACTGCCTGGTGGGGAAAATTAATTATAGTGTAAACACATGCAGGAGCAACTAGCTTATTTTTGGAAGGCCTTCACAGGTCATAGCGGTGGCGGGGTTATGACTATTTAATAAAAAAACTCTTTCTTTGGTTTGCTCAAAGGGAGAGAACATTAGTTCATACTGAGTGAAAACCAGCTTTTCTGGACTGGCTCATATATGGAATAATGTTTAACCTGGGTATGTAAACACGAGTGGTCTCAAACCCCACTCAAGCAAACAAAATTACTACAACTTACTTAGCTGGAGTAACCTGGATTTATGATGGCGTAGACTGGGTTTCTAGGAGGTAATGGTGGTGGGTGAGTAATAATCTCTGCGTACTCTGGTTCCTTCCTATACATGACACAGGGAGACGGAGGGTGTTGATCCCTCAGGCAAGTAAATGTAAAGCCGAAACAGTTCACTATGCACCACATTTCGTTTAGTACTGACGTAGTTGCTACAGTTATCAACAGGGAATATGGCGTTCTGTTTGATAGACTCTCTGGCGGACAAGCTCTTTGTTCTAACTGTATTTGTCGCAAGTATGATGTTTATTTATTTGATGCGTGTTACAGATGTAAGTTTATTGAATAACTCTATAAAACTAATGTTAGAGAAATAAATAGTAACATTATTAAAATGGACGCAAAGAAAGCTATAGCTGAAGAGCTGCATAGACCAGCTAGGAGAAATTATCCTAGGTGTAAAGTTACTTTAAAATCACTCAGTGATCTATATCAAGCTAACCTCGTTGAAATGCAGCCTTATGCCAAAATAAATAAAGGGTACAGGTATATCCTAACTATGATTAATTGTCTATCTAAATTTGCATTTGCTATTCCCCCCAAGGACAAGTCTGGACTCGAAGTCTGGTGGTCCTAAGACCTACGCCTATCTTGTATGGTCAACGAACAGAAATCGTCTAGTTGAGGTGTGCAAAATTAAAGGATTGACTCTGAATTTGAGCACGTCTCAACATTTGAATTTCGCCAAACTCAAAGAAATGGTTCTAAGTGAGGCGACATTGACTGTTGAGACGACTGAACGCAGAATAAGACGCACTAAAGACAAGGAGGCCATAACGATCCAAGAAAAAACTGTTCAAAGTGACAGGACCAAAAAGGAGACATGAAGGTGACTACGATACCCTGCCTTACGGCTACCGCAAACGCCCCAGACTGTCCTAACCCTCCTGTGCTACCCCTGTCCATTCCAATAATACATACATACAACAACGACAACAACAACAACAACATCATCATCATCATCATCATCATCATCATCATCATCATCATCATCATCATCATTACCGTCGTATATAGTCAAATTTTTATTTTTGTGTAATCAAAAACATTTTGGCGGTTTTTAGAGAGCGCTTATCAACTTTTAAAATTCAGCGCTACTCAATGCCCCTTAGAGTCATGTCCAAAGTAGAGTCGATGATTAAAATATCTGTCACGAATTTCATAAGAGGATTCCTACCACCACCACCAAGGATCACCGGTATGGTGGCTCAGTAGATTGAGTGACCCAGCTACAAACCTGTGTGACTCCTTTGAACAGCCGTGTGATGATGGATATGTGTGGGTCTAGTAAACTGAGTGACTCAGCTTCAAACCTGTGTGACTCCTTAGAACGACCATGTATCACAAGAACCTAATAGATTGAGTGACTCAGCCTTACACCTGTGTGACTCCTTTGAACGGTCAAGTGATGGCGAAAGAGGGTACGGTTAAAAACCCTGCGTGGGATTAGTAAATTGAGTGATTCAGCGTTACACCTGTATCGCTCCTTAGAACAGCCGTTGAGACCAAGGGTTTAGTACATTGAGGGGCTCAGTTTTACACCTGAGCTCCTCCCTGGAATAACCCGTTTGAATGTGAAAAAGGCGATTCGAGGTGGTGGCGGTAGTGTCTCTCTCTCTCTCACGGAATTCCTGACCCAATAGACGGTCAGAAGGGAGGTGAGGCAGCTCACCACAGCATACAGCGTAGGCAGGGGCTGTATGGGTATTATGTAGCTGTTATCGTTCACGACAGTAGCCACGGTAACGTTTACAGAATACCAGGGGGGCGGAGGCGGCAACTAGTTTGTTTTTGGAGGCCGTCACGCATCTGCGGCGGTGGAGGGGCCGCAGAATCCCGGGGTTTAAAATAAAAAAAGTCTTTAAATCCCTTCATTATAAAGATGTATACGAGAAAAGCCATAGCTGAAGAGCTGCATAAGCAGGCTCGGAAGAACTATCCCAGACGTAGGGTCACCCTTAAAGGGGTTCATGACCTTTACCAAGGGGATCTGGTCGAGGTCTAGCCTTATGCGAAACTAAACAAAGGATACAGATACATAATGACTATGATTAACTGTTTTACAAAATTTGCCTTTGCGGTTCCGTTAAAGGACAAAACCGGGTCGGAGGTAGCTAAGGCGTTAGAACCTATACTCGCCAAACACAAAATGAAAAATTTACAGACCGACGACGGTAAGGAATGGTTCAATAAACATGTGAGCAAATTAATAAGGAAGTATAAGATAAATCATTACTCCACATATTCGGATCTCAAAGCTAGTATCGTGGAAAGATTTAATAGAACATTAAAGACACGTATGTGGAAAATGTTCACTGCACAGGGCACACACGAATGGTTGAGCAGTTTACCGGATATCATAAAGTCCTATAATAATACCAAACACAGGACTATTGGAATGAAACCTAAGGACGTTAAACCGAAACATGTTAAAGACATTCTGGCAAGACTAGATAAGGTAAAAACAGTCGCTTACAAACCTAGATATAAGGTAGGCGATAGTGTGAGGATAAGTAGACATAAAAAGGTGTTCACCAAGGGATATCTACCGAATTGGACGAATGAGGTGTTTAAAATTTACGCTGTCAAACCGACTAAACCTGTCACATATATATTACAAGATTACAAAGGAGAAATACTCAAAGGGGGATTCTATGAACATGAACTTAGTCTGTCTAAAACCGGTGATGTTTATCTGATCGAAAAGGTCCTGAAACGTGATGGAGACAGAGTTCTCGTTCGATGGTTAGGTTTTGATAAATCCCACGACACTTGGGTCCACAAGGACTCTATAAAATAAATATGCATTCTTGAAAACCAATCATTGTAATACGAGATGCATATAATCAAACACTCGTTTAGGTTGCCCATAGAGAACTTTGATTCCTTTGTCGGCGCCGGTATGACGACGCGGAAAAGACACGGTCCTCTCCTTCCAAACACCATGCGTTGTATTATATGCGGACCGTCAAACTGTGGGAAAACCAATGTTCTTTTCAATTTACTTTTCGATGCGAACGGGTTAAGGTTTAAAAACGTTTACGTATTTTCAAAATCTCTGTATCAGCCGAAATATAGGTTTCTAGCTAAAACAATGCCCAAAGAGATAGGATATTTCGCGTTTGACGACAACTCACAGGTGCCACCGCCTAGTGAGGCTAAATCTGATTCAATCATGATATTTGACGATATCGCTTGTGAGAGACACGACAATATACGGAGTTATTTCACGATGGGTCGTCACAAGGATATAGATACATTTTACTTGGGTCAGACCTACAGCCGTATCCCAAAACAACTGGTCAGGGATAACTGTAACTTTTTGATAGTATTCAAACAGGATGATATGAACTTACGCCATGACAATGTCAATACAGATATGACGTTTGATAAATTTAAACAGTTATGCGGTATGGCGTGGAAAGACAGTCATGGTTTTGTCGTCATAGACAAAGATAGTGATATTGATAAAGGTAGGTACCGCGCAGGTCTAGACAGTTTCATTCAAGACTTATAAAGATGCGTATCTACACGTACAACGACCTATGAGGGTTTAATGCGAGACTGCATAATGTAAAGTCAAATTTGTGCACGTTTTGATCCCCAAGTATAAGTACGATATTTGCGCAAGTACGTGATCCCCTGGTTTGACAAACGGGAAAACAATATTAACACGGGTAAAATTTCACTACTGGAGTTTCATTGCTGGACATTATCAAGTATTTGCGAACACACAAAGAACGTGCCATGTTTTTCAGGCAGGTAGAACTTCCATAAATTAATTTACGATCAAACATAGGGGCAGTAGAAATCATGAAGTCAAACAAGAAACATCTCACGTTACGCATAGCCAAACTGAAAGAGGCTATTAGGCGTAAATATAACACTTTTAAGACCGGTGTTGCTGATACTGAACGGTTTTTTGAAACTAAATACAAACCGATAGTTAAAGAGCTTAAAAAGTCCAGTTTTTCTCCGAAGGAAGAGTCTTTAATGGTGCCGAAAAAAGAAGAAGTAAAATATGATGATGATGATGATGTTGATGATAATGATGGTGGTGATAATATGAGTGGAACTGATGTTGAGAGTGATAAAGAGGAAAAGTTTATCGATGCGCCAGAAAATAATGATCCATTACCATTACCATCAACGTCGCCATCGCCATCACCGTCACCATCACCCGAGCCTCAGAGAATGTCAAGCAATACGTTTATTAGAACCAACTTTGAACATCCTTTAACTAGGCAATATATGGATCTTTTCATGAAAGACCGTGGAGGGAAATTTACGAAAATCGATCACAAGTACGGTCCGAGGTATGAGGACGGAAATACTTTAATGGTTGGTAATAAAATACTAGATTTTGATAGGAACGGTGATATACTGATCGGTGATAAGCGATATGACGGGACCGAAGGACTTTACGAATTACTGTTTATGAGAACACCTGACGAAAACCTGTTCAATGAGGATGATTTAGACTCTTACAAATCTCTTTTAATCGAGTCGAGCACGCACAAAAAGGGGTATACGTCTGACGGTCCGGTGAATAGAAATACATCCTATAAGTACAGAGGTGTTATTATAAAAATATTCCCTGTTCCTAATAAAACAGGATCAGGAATGCACTGGAAATCAACAAAATCCCGCGACATTGTCCACTGGGATGATCCTAACGAGCTTGTGGACCGTTTGCGTTTACTAGTCATGTCCGCCGTGACAGGGAATAATTCACATACGAATGAGATACTTAACATCGTCGAAGAGTTGAAAGAAGGCGGATTTATAAAAGGTGTAGGAAACAAACGTTTTCAGACATTGTTAAAATGAACGTAGACAAGTTCGGTCGTTATAGTTACACTGGCTTGACCATAGATAAATTTGGTCGCCACACGTCAAAAGAAAGGATACGGTGACCTAAAGGTGAGGGGTTTAAATTGACAACTGACGGCAGTTATGATATCGGAAATAAAAGATTAGTTAATGTTTCAGACCCCTTGTCCGAAGCGGACGGTGTTAATTTAAAAACTCTACAGACACATACAGGTTCTTGTTTAAAACTAAACGATAACAATGAGTTTTATGATGCACAAAATAGACGGATCGCTAATATTGGCGATCCAATTAGTGTGGGTGAGGTCGTAACTAAAGGGTACATTGATTCCCGCATCCCTAAAAGACTAGATCCCACTTTAAGTTATTCTTTTCACCAATTCAGATTACAAGATCTAGCCGCGCCCATAACCTACGGAGACGCTGTAAATCTAAAGTATTTAACAGATAATGCATTGACCAGAACCGATGGTACGACTGGGTGGGATTTTAATCATCTTCGATTGACAAATGTGGGTAAACCTCGAGATGATGGAGATGCCGTAAACAACAAATACATGCACAATAATACGGTGATTAAATCTAGCAACAAGGGTTTTAACTTTTTGAAAAGTCGGTTATTGATGGTAGGATCGCCTATGGACGATTTGGATGCTACTAACGTTGCATATGTCAAAGAGAATTCGTTGCATAAAACGAAGGACGGTAACTATGATGCAAAGTCCCGTAGAGTGATGAACCTCGCTAATCCGAAAGAGATGGACGACGCTGTAAGTAAAAGATATCTCAAGACAATCATAAGTGATCTAGCGTACTTTTTATACAAGTCCACTCATAAAAAAGGTAGGAGCCAGCCTATACCTCCTGAACAGTGGAAAAATAAAGTGTTAGAGTCAAGTTGGGAGGATCTATTTAACGATGATCACGCTTGATGAACGAATCATTTATAAAATGGCTAGGCGCAAAGCAACATCAAACATTCGAAAGAGAACTCTTGTGAAAGGAGGAGGTATTTTCGGTTCAGCGGTTAATAAAGCTATTGATTTACTACCTGTAGAACTTCATATACCTGGTTATAATTTTTGTGGACCCGGAACTAAGCTCAAAAAGCGATTAGCGAGAGGTGATAAAGGTGTAAATCCTTTGGACGAAGCGTGTAAAATTCACGATATAGCGTATTCGAAATTCAAAGACTCGAGACGAAGACAACAAGCTGATAGAGAGCTTGCAGAAAGGGCTTGGCAACGATTCAAGGCAGGAGACGCATCTTTAGGAGAACGAGCCGCGGCTTGGACAGTTACGACAGCTATGAAGGCGAAAACCAAATTTGGAGGTGGCCGGAGGCGGCGGCGGAGGAGCTGTGTTAAACGTAAAACCCCCGCCAAAGGTAGAGGATTATATTTGAGACCTTATCCGAAAAGGGGAGGTGGAAAAAAGAAAAAGAGAGTAACTAAAAAAACCGTCTATCCCGATAAAACCGCTCACCAATTATGAATTAGATTACTACGCCGCTAAGCTAAATGTACCTCACTTTAGAGGTGTGTTCATGCGAGACACTTTACCCGTCAAACCAAGAAAGAACGAATCGGCTATAGTGAATTTGGACTCAAATAGTGGCAGCGGTACACATTGGGTATGTTATATGAAACTTGGAGATAAAGTTTTTTATTTTGACAGTTTTGGTAATCTCCGTCCTCCTGTAGAAATCACACGATATTTAGGGGCGTCAGTGGAAATCAAGTATAACTATAACAGACGACAAAGTTTTGATTTAGTTATTTGCGGACATTTGTGTCTAGAGTTCCTAACTAATGTTTTCCCTTAGCGGAACCGGTCCCACTATCAGTTGCGAGGTTTTCCCACCGCTCGACGTCAGTAAAGGTGACTGGGAAATAGGACTAGTCGGTCTGACCACGTACAATTCGATTCCGAACATCGAGAAGGATATAAATGATAAGTTTTACTATGGAGACGGCAAAGAACTAACTATCCCCGAGGGATCGTACGAAATTGATGACATAGAGGAAGAAATAAAAAAGCATGTACTTATTAGTTTGAAAGCCAACAATAATACGTTGAAGGCCGAGATGAAATGTGCAGAGGATGTCCACTTTGACAAGGAAAATACGATAGCGTCTTTGTTGGGTTTCGAGAAACGGGTGTATAAGAAAGACAAGTTACATGTTTCTTCGCAAACCATTAATATAATCAAAGTAAATTCAATCAGTGTAGAATGTAATATTGCTCGCGGTTCGTATCATAACGGTGAGGAGGGACACATTTTACACGAGTTTTATTTGGCTGTCGAACCGGGGTATAAAATCGTTGTGATCCCCAATCCAATCATTTATTTGCCTGTTAACGTTCAGCGAGTAAGTAACATAAGTGTTCGGCTTAGCGATCAAAACGGAGAGCCTGTGAACTTCAGAGAAGAAATAATATCATTGAGGTTACACTTGAGGAAGCGTCAGGATGGGTCTGGTATTTAGGGAATCGCCAGTTACAACACCGCTCATTATTCAGAAAGAAGCGGGACAATTAACATCGTTCAGCGTGAAATTTCTAGAGTCATTAGGATTCAAAGTGAAAAATGTTCGCCATAGAAAGCGCAGTTGAGTACGAAAACACCGTCATGGGGTACGAGTATCACATGTACAAACCGTATGCGTCGTGTACATTTAAAAATAATGATGAAATTAGAATAGCCGTCAGTCAACAGGACATCATAACCGCCCCGTTTGAAAGCACATTACATATTAAAGTAAAAATTAATGGGAAGAAAACAGGGGGTGATGCTGACGTCTCACTGGTCAACAATGCTATTGCATATCTTTTCGATAATATCCGATATGAGATTGGGGGAATCGAGGTGGATCATACTAAAAATCCTGGAATCACCACCACCATAAAAGGACTTCTTTCAGTACGTGACGTTGAAAAGGATAATTTGAAAAATGCCTGCTGGTTAGGAGCGGGAGAAACGCTAAAAATTGACAACGATAAAGAATTTACATTTTCTGTTCCACTCAGATTGTTGCTCGGTTTCGCCGAAGATTACAAACGGGTGTTAGTGAACGTCAAACAAGAGCTTATCTTGCTACGGTCAGCGTCTGACCTCGATGCTATCGTATCATCCGACGCGACCTCTTGCACTGTAGAGATAACCAGTTTATACTGGCGTGTTCCTCATGTCTCGGTCGTGGATACTTTCCGCTCAAAACTTTTGCGTATGATCGAAAAAGACACGGCCATACAAATACCCTTCCGGTCTTGGGAATTGCACGAGTACCCGTCTCTGCCAAAGACTACACGACAGTCGTGGACAGTTAAGACGACATCGCAGTTAGAGAAAGCACGATATGTAATACTAGCATTTCAGACAGATAGAAAAAATAAATTGTCAAAAGATATGTCAGCCTTTGACAGTTGTACACTGACAAATGTAAAGCTTTACCTAAACTCTCAATACTATCCTTATGATAACATCCACGGTGATATGACTATATATTATGAAATGTTTTCCAGATTTCAAAAATCCTATTACGGTAGAGACACGTACCCAAGCGTCAGTTTGGACACTTTTAAAAGTACAACACCACTTTACGTCATCGACTGTTCCAAACAAAACGACACAATCAAGTCTGGACCTGTCGATGTGAGGTTAGAGTTTGAGACAAAAGAGTCCATTCCCGATAAAACCACAGCGTATTGTCTCATTTTACACGATTCCCACCTGGTGTACACTTTACTCACAGGTTCGATGAAAAAGGTCATGTAATCACAGAGTCATAGGTGGGGGGTTAATAAATTCACCGGTGACCGGAGCACTGTTCAGTCTTAAACATGGATCCGTGCGCTGACGATGTGTCTACTTTTAGCTCTGATGACGAGGAGGAGTACTTCCAACTTGATCCTAAAAGACCGTGGAGGGACGATATCGGCTGGATTTATATAAATCTTAAGAGAAGGGGAAATATTGTTCGGAAAATTGAATTTGACGGGAAACCTTTAAAGTTAGACGTGCGTTCTAATGGAAAATTTGATAGGCTAGAAATGGAATTCATCGATGGCGGGGCAATGGAATTAAGTGGGTTTACAATACCGGAAATTGTAGAGAAAACACGCGCACTTTCCAAGTTTACTAAAATGACCGTTTTAATGTACACAGCTTGCGGAACGTGTGACCATGAAGACTTTTGGTTAGACGACAATTGGGATGACGAGATGCGTCCGGCCATTGATTTTAATGATATAGATTTATGCGAAAGGAAATATCTCGATCACATAGTTGTAAAACTTAAAAAGACCATTCCTCCTGATGATTATACAGATAGTGACACAGAGGAGGAGGAGGAGGAGGAGGAGGAAGAAGAAGAAGCAGAAGAGACGGGGGAAGGAGAGGGGGGACCTGAGGTAAAGAAAAGGAAGGTGAACTAGGTGATTCCATGTTAGTCGTCAAGATGGCTTCGACAGTTGAGGTTCTGAAGCATAATTTTGCGGTCTGTAGAAATTATGTTCGGAACAAAATTGCGCGTGTAAATGTTTGTAGAAATCATACGTATCCGGATGGATATTCGTGGTTTGTATCGGATGTTGAATCGAGTTTGTTTACCGATAGAATACGTACCGGATACTTTAGCAAAATGTTAAACACACTCCAGATCGATGTAGAAGAAGGCAAAGCGTTGATAGGTACTGAAGATCTAGAGCACATTCTCGACTGTGTAATTCATTATGATCAGTTTGATACAATAGAAGTGTGTCTTTTTACCAGATTCGGAACCAGTGATGTGAAACAGTACGAACTTAAGAGGGGAAATATAGAGATAGAGGTGGATGAATACGTAACTCGTGCGGAAATTATTTTCAAAAATAGATTCTCATTGGCTACAGCAAAAGGAGTGGGGGAAACCAGCAGCCCTGAGGGTTACGACACTGTTAATACAGTTAAATCGGCAAAAACCCTCAGTTGCAGCCATGACGTCGACCAGTGCGGAAGTGGAGTCTCAACCTTTGATTACACAGGAGGAGGAGGAGGTAAGTACGGACACGGACTTGATACGGTTTCCACCGCGTAAGGAGCCTATCGACGCGTGTAAGGGGATTTTCCTAAAAACCGTTAACTTTTTAAATCCGGAACTAACGAAATCCGTGATTGTCGGTATTTTCAAAAACAGGGAAAATAGTCTGGGCGTTTTATTCACGGGGCGAAAAGGATCAGTGTACTGGTCATATGACACGTACAACCGGTTCTCGGTTCAGTTTGTAGATATTAAAAATGCGTTAGAAACTAAAGCTAAACTGTATTGGCGTAATGACGGAGGCGAGGAAATAAAGGTGAAAAACGTTTTTGGAAAACCGTGTGCGTTCCTTAGCGATGGGGAGCATACTTTAACACTAGATCAAAACGAATGGGCTCAGTTTATGGCCATCCGCCCTATAGTAAACAGGGAGCTTGTCGATCTATTTTACTATGAGTACTTGATCCGTGAATACATTAATACTGTTAGTGTTTCACTCGATGTGACACCACCTGCGGACTTGCCCGAACGTTTTGTCAACCGGTTGTACGACGACGTAACGATTGAAAATGGCAGCCATTGTGGAATTTCACGGGTTCAAGGACAACCATAACCGGTTTATCGTTAAGGAGCTGGCGGTTGTCGGTAAGAATTTTCAAAGTCAAGTCGTATTCAAATCACCGTTTAGTTTTTATTTTTTAAATGAAAAAATGCGGCGCACCGCAAGATGGCTGACGCGTAATTTTCATCACATAAAATGGGACGATGACGGTATCCCGTACAGGGAGCAAGTCATACGTGATTTATGCAAACCTTTTAAAGTAATATATACGAAAGGTCTTGAAAAGGTGAAATTCCTACAGGAGTTCCACCGAGACGTCCGGGAAATCACTTGGGATCGTGGTGTTCCCTGTAATGATATACACTGTTTGCTACCTCAGCACAAAAACAGTGATGTGAATAAATGTGCTCTGTACAGTGCAAAGTCCTTTCAGCAAAACCTATAAAACTCCCAGACACGAATTAAAAGTTCTCATTTGCGATGGAAACAGCGTGGCAACTACTGTCCCGGGAGCCAAAGGCTCCTGAAGGCGTTATGACCGATAGTTTCATTATGAAATTCAGTCGGCACTTGGATTGGAATTTGCTGTCTGATAACTATGATTTTTCAATTGATATGCTTAGAATGTTTCTTCATCGTGTTGTCTGGGCTAAAATCTTACGGAAGAAACTGTTTTCTGAATCGTTCCTGAGGGAAATGGCTCCCAGTTTTGACACGTCAGCCTGGGAAGTCCTGAGCAGATATCAGTTTCTTTCTGAACAGTTTATTCACGACTTTTCAGACAAGGTGGATTGGGATAGTATCGCTTTGTATCAGAGTGTAAGCGGTAAATTTTTAACTGACCACCGGTATTTAGAAGAAAACGATGGGGCCTCTGTAAGTGATTAGTAAAGGGGCGGGGGTGCTCGGCATTCAGTTGAGGGTTCACCCGTGATGGCTTGAACGGGCTTTCAGAGGACCGTGTAAATAGTTGTGTAAGTAGTATACCTCTGAGGGTGATTAGTAAAGGGGCGGGGGTGCTCGGCATTCGGTTGAGGGCACCCGCGTGATGGCTTGAACGGACTCGAGGAGGTTGTAAATAATTGTACATAGCATACCACTGGAGGTGATTAGTAAAGGGGCGGGGGTGCTCGGCATTCGGTTGAGGGCATCCGCGTGATGGCTTGAACGGACGTTCAGTGGTCGTTAAATAGTATTGTAAGTAGTATACCTCTAAGGGTGATTAGTAAAGGGGCGGGGGTGCTCGGCATTCGGTTGAGGGCACCCGCGTGATGGCTTGAACGGCCTCGAGGAGGTTGTAAATAATCGTAATAACTATACAGAGCCTGAAGGGAGGTAGCAATTTGGCATTTGGTTTGGCTACCACCGTAAGTGGGCGTTGTTGGGGCCCCTTACCCCAGAGGTTAGGACTACTGGTGAAGCTCTGGGTAAACAAAAAGAACGCGCCGGGACCCTGTACAGTCTGACCTAACCGGTCTACTGTGGTGTGGAAACCAGGGTCACATAGATTTTAAGAAAATAGGTTAGCGTCTCTCATTCACACCGGGCTGTTCCAAGGAGTAGCCTCAATCACAGGGCGAAGATTAAAGCCCCCCAGAGGTTAGGACTACTGGTGAAGCTCTGGGTAAACAAAAAGAACGCGCCGAGACCCTTACAGCCTGACCTAATCGGTCTACTGTGGTGTGGAAACTTGGGTCACATAATTTTCGGGTGTAGCATTTTTTAAAGAGTTGACTACCATAATAAGCGGGCGAGGGTTGGAGCACTCTATCGTAGAGGATTTGTAGATCTGTAGGCAATGTTAAAAATGAAAAGCAAATGATTAATCTAGTTTACTGTGCTTGGGACTCGGGTCGTTTAGGTCAAGCTGTGATGATTGCGAGAGTAGCGATAACGCTCATTTAAATAGAGGGTCATTGAAAGCGTTGGTCAGTGTGCTCGCAATGATTTCACCAACGGTTGTCATTATCCTAGCGATCACAGGTTGTCTGCTGGCCTCACCTCCAGACAGAGTTGTAAGTATGCTGCGTGCGTGCGTGATGCAAGTCGTGTTTGTGTGTGTGTGTGTGTGTGTGTGTGTGTGTGTGTGTGTGTGTGTGTGTGTGTGTGTGTGTGTGTGTGCGCGTGTGTGTGTGTGTGTGCGTGTGTGTGTGTGTGTGTGTGTGTGTGTGTGTGTTTGTGTAGGTGAGTTTTAATTCTAATAAATCTCTTATCTTTACAGGAGACCAGGATGAATGATTCGTCGGGTGATGAAGAATTGTTGATGGCTGTGCAGAGGGTTGAGGAGCAACGGTCGCCGTCCGTGATTCGCCCTCAGAGTCCAACGGGGTCTCCCGACCCATTTGAATTCCCTACCCGAAACCCATATAGGCGATTAGATGGAATGAGCCTGGGAGGTCTCCATAGAGGAACACGACCAAGACAGGCGCCCTCTCCAGACATGTTTGCATCTCCGGAGGCAAGACAGGAGGTGGTCGGAGGAGCTATAAGACGCTCTCCGCTGCGGGACATCGGGAATCTTCCTCGTAATGTAAGCAAAATAATTAAGAAGGTAAATCTATACTGTTGTATATATGTTTTTTACATCCCCTATATATTACAGGTTGATCTTCAAAAAATTTGTTATAGCGTGTGTTAACAAATAACTTTACTGATTGTGTTTTTTCCAGACTAACGGTTCATCAGCTGCTGCTACTGCGGGTCCGTCTATCAGCACCCGACCCGAGACTCCCTTACGTAGAGTGCAGCATGCACCTACTCCGCAGAGAATGCAACAATATGGCACGCTCGAGAATATGACACCTGACCCCATCGGCTTCCCTCTTAGACAGACTCGAAGGAGACTGTTTGACCGCATGCCACCGGTACGTATTTTTCGGTTAGGGGTTGAAATATATCCAGTCTTGGGATTTTAATAACCGGTTGATTTTAAGCGTCATTTTGTAACCATTTTGTTTTTACTCCAGACTGATGCGGTGTATGACGCGGCCCTCCTATCTCTCCAGAGAGCCGTGAGAGCTGTGGCGACGCATGAGGTGCGGAGTCGTCTGTGTCGCTGGAGTGTCTGCCAGCTGTGTCTGCGTCAAATTGACGGACTTTATTCTGGCGGCGACACGGCGATTGGGGAGCATTTGCGATCAGGCAGTTCAAGGGTGGATGAATTGTTTCGAGTAAGTTTACCGATAACTACTAACATCCATGTCCTGCATCATCCGCTTCAATGTGTTTTATATTAAATTACATGGATTTTCTCTTCATTTTTAGAGCGAGACTGCGATATTCCCCCCATGGCAGAGTCAGGAGGCAGTCAACATCCTGACCGAGTGGATGGGCATTCTAGCCGGGGCATTGGGGATGTTAACATACTTTTACATCGAAAGTAGTGACCAAGAACGCTTGGCTCTTGCCCCCAGTATCTTTATTGAGCTATTTAACCGCCTTAGTATACCCCTAGGCACGGACAGTGAGGCTATGTCTCAACTGGCTGAAAGCCGGGGGGTTACAGGATACAACCGGCCCCAAATGACGACAACGCCTATTGATGAATTTTCTCCGGTAGAAACGTGTAGGGTATGTATGGACAGGAGACCGACAGTTATGATCAGACCTTGCGGGCATGTATTCTGTCGATCATGTGCACTGCAAGTTTACGTCTGTCCTGTCTGTAGGGGCACGGTGTTGGGGCGGCAGCAGCTATATTTTTAAATTCAGTAGATATAATTAGTAGACTTAGAGTTTAATATTTTTATCAGGTTTTTAGGTAACTTTCAGTATGTTACATCATTTAACGGTTTTTAACCTTTGTAACCTTAGATTAGATAAGTTCAGTTCACTTTAATTACATTCTCAAAAACTTTGAACTTTCCTCATGTTACATCAATCTATTACGTAAATTCCCCCTCTACCCCGGCTGAACCGGTCATAAAAGCCGTCCCACCACACAGCCGGATATCAGTATCACCTCGTCAGCCCTAGGAGTCAGAAGGCCTGCGATTCCCGTTGCTGTTAGACTGTTTGGACTTCTCCTAACTACTACTACATTGTAAGTAACATGTGATTTCTCATATGCACGGATTGGGGTACATGCTTCTCTAACAAGTTAATTTTAACGCTTTCTATCCCTTATATTTTGTGTGTATGTGTTTATTTGTGAATGTCTATGCATGTACGTGTGAATATATTTTCATGTAACCTGTTCATATACTTAAAAAATCTGTTCGGTGTTACAGATCATGTCTCTCGAAGCGAAATTGGCTGCCCTATCAAAGCCGTCCTCCAAGACGATCAGCATCAAAGACCTGGTGGGGAGAGGAGGATTCAACATAGTCGGCGCCAGGAGGGTGGTGACCCGATTTGGCACCGCCGTCGTTTTGGACATCATCTCCGGTGATCCGACTGAAACATCGTCAGTGTTCCTTCCTGCACGATTTGCCGATCTTCTCAGCGATGAAGACCTACAAGCCATCATCAGAGACTCGTACACACTAGAAATTACACAAGAGCAGACTGCCGCTGCACCCAGTATCAATATTTGTAAAAATTAAAACCTAATAAACCTGTTATAGTACTCACTACATCACTTGTCCTAATTTATCCTTTCAGATCTTAGTTCGTATTTACTCTAGAATACTGTTTAGAAAGTGTAAAAGTATCATGTGATCACAGAGGCTATCAGAGGGGTTCACTTTGGGTAAAAACCAAGATCTTGGTACAATTAAACAAAGGTATCTGACTAGTAGACCATGGTGTAACATATAAGCATACGGGAGAAAACTCCCAGGGTGTATGACAATATATTATATGTTGGTAACACTGCGAGGAAAATCGCAAATGTAAAGAACACTGGAGAACAGTTGGTAGTGCTGTGGAGGGTACGGGAGGAATCTCCCAGGGTGTGACAATATATTGGCAACACTGTGAGAAAAAATAATGAAGATGGTCGTGGATATCCACAAAACATGATGTAATAATAGCTGTAGACTATACTCTACATACACATCAGTTGGCAGCACTGGGAGAAAAGGTGGCAGACTTCACATGGACGCCACCATGACGTCAAAGGCGCGTCAAAACACACGTATGTTCGGAAAAACTTAGGATAGAAAACGTGCTCACATGGACGCCGCCATCTTGATGGGTATATAAGTTGGTAACACTGGGAGTAAAAGCGGGAAAACATATATACGACGATATATTGTATGTTGGCAACACTGTAAGAAAGAAATGGAGGCGGTCCTGCTACGTGGTTGTTCACAAAACGTGACATAATATATAGCTGTGGTCTACACTCTATATACACGTAAGTTGGCAGCACTGGGGAAAAGGCGGCAAAATTCACATAGACGCCGTCATGACGCCAAAAGCGCGCCAAAACACACATGGTCGGAAATAGATAGGCTAGAACACGTGCTCACATGTACACCGCCATCTTGGTGACGTCAACAGCCCGGAGAAAAGGCGGTAAAATTCAAAAAGCGCGCCAAAACACACGTGGTCGGAAAAAGTTAGGTTAGAACACGTGCTCTCGTGGGCGCCGCCATCTTGATGACGTCAAATACCCGCCAAAACACACGTGGGCGCCACCATCTTGATGACGTCACCGATCACGTGGTCGGTCACGTGAAAGGTCAAGCTCAAGGTCATTTTGTGCCCAAGTGCCAGCAGGACTACTTTCCTCTATTAGTAGAAAATTCGAGGCGCTCCGGGCACGCTGCCGTTTCTATGGGAGTCAATGCCCTCGCGACCATTGACACCCATCAACCCCATACTTTAATGAAAGGCCCCGGAAAGAAAAGTCGAAGAAAATATTAGTTTCTCATATCAAATTTTCTAAGAGCTCAAATATGAAGGAAAGGGTTGAACAGCAGTTACATTTCTGTTATTTACAATTATTCGTTTCCTTAACAGGTGTTAAGCGGCATGTGCCCACTATTATTAAAATATATCCGAAATTTTGTAGTACCAAATATAATTTACATACAAAATATATTTGGGAGGTAATTCCAGAACATTCAGTATGGATGCTGAACCCAGGAATGTATACAGTGAAATCGTTTATTAAATGGATAACTTCTGTCAATACCTGTATTAGGTTTACTCTCCCTTAAGCGATCGCTACTTGCCCTAAATCAATCTTGATCTGACCTTGCTCATACATCAATCACTCTGCTGACAACGATACCTATACTCTCAACAATGTGAGCTACGGTGCTCTCCGAGTCTTCCCTGAGTACGAATTTATAACTCAAGCTGGGTTTGTAAGCTGTGCAGATTTGGCTTTGATTTTACTGTTAGCATAATAACTAAATACTATAATCTGAAATCTCCAAATAGATTTTTCCGGTAAACTAAGTTGCAGTTAAATCACACTATATACAGTATTTTTTCTTTAAGTACATATTTAGTACAGTAAAAGTTCCTTAAGCTGTTTAAAATGTACTTAAGCCTTTCATTTTCCCTCCCTTCCCTTAATTATTTTTCAGGAGCATCTGGCGCTTGGCGGCAGTCCCACTGTTGGAGATTACTTCTACACTCTTTGTGAGATTAGGACTTCTAAATAATATTATTTAGTTAATGTATCAATTACGGTCATAATCAAATAATAATTTTTATTTTATTTTGTAATATTTTGATGAAAATTAAAACAGCTGATATGTAAGAAAATATATGTTTTGAAATTTATATTGATGTCCTTTAAAGAGATTTTTACATTAATAACAAAACCTAAAGTACACCTCTACTGTATGTAGCGGATAACCGATCCGGATAGAAGGTATTCCGGAAGAAACTCTGGAAATATAACAACCTTACATATTATGTAAAACGTTCGAAATACTAACATCTCTGATATTGCAGACATCGTCGTTGTGATCATGGCAGCCGACTCTCATCATCATATCGCAGTATACAGACATTTCTGTTTTCTTACAGCTCTGTGCCGCGCACACTCAGTATTCAATTGCTGGAAAATCTCGTGAATTGAAACATAAGATTTACATGAAAACGAGATTCGTCATATCGTGCTGCAATAAATCTTGACAGGTTTGAGATCATACAGTCGAATTCCGGAAATCAACGTTCGCCTTAGGTTCGGTTTGGAGGCATCACTACCATGGTCGTTGAAGGATTTTCGCTTGTAATTACATAAAGAATTACATTCATTTAAGAATAAGACTGGAAAGTAATAAGCAGTAATTTTAAATGTTGACTTTATAGCTTATATATTTTAAAACATATATAAGGTTATTTGTGTTCAGAAGATTTTACTTAACGTCTAGATGTGCATTTTGACTATCTCAAGTCACTGCGATGATCCTGAATCCCTTAAGAAGCTCTCAAAGGATGTGACAAATGATATTTAATGACATTCAAAAGCGAATCTGAACAATAGTTATACCAGCTATGTATAAATCTAGCAAATAACTAGCCTTAAAGGAACACAAACATAAGGTGCTTGGTCATTATCAATTATTTGATTACCTCAGGAAATTGTTAAGAGTAGCTGTTTTAATCAAAGTGAGGTAAAGTGTCCATCAAATTGCCAATTCAAATACCCAAAACACATTTAGTTATCTGAAAATAAAAAATAATCAGCTCATCTTCGTGTTCTTACTCTATTTTCCACTTCGATGATTGACATTGTAATTTTCTCTTCAAAACGTTTAATTTCCGCTTATCAAAACATTTATTAAATTTTTAACCGTATTTTTATGTCGAGTTTTTTAAAGTTTATAAATGTACACTTTCTGCAAACCGTCCACTTCTAACTTACGTGGTAAACGTTTTTGTTGGCTGACAGCTAATTTAATATTTTAGGTAAACTTTTTTAAAGTTTGTTACTGAATTATAATTAAAATTAGCTCAAAATGAAGTTTTAGAAAATCAACTTACGATGGAAGATTGCATTTTACAATATTGGCAGGGACATTCGTCTAGGTAACTACATAGTAACTCAGCTACATAGTAACAGCTACATAGTAACTCAGCCCGAGTTACTATGTAGCTGTTTCGGTTCGATTTCCGGTAAACTTTCTTGAGAATCAAAAGTAAACTGAAATCGAGAGTCCCCTTATTGTAAGCTATTACGATAACTTATACAGATAAAGCTATTACACCACAAGTTTCTCATACGAGTCACCTTACAGTAACCTGCCCTTTTATAGATCGAATAACAAGGTTGAGGCGACATCCAAGTGGCATACAATTTTTTAACATGATGGTTTATGGTTATGGATACCTCTTATCGAAGTGGCTCCTCAATGGTGGACTCGTTAATTTTTGTATACAATTATTTATTAAAAATTTTAAAATACACAAGAAAACTAAATATTGAACAAGAAAACAGTGATTTTTATAATGTCCATCAAACATTATCCGTAACTTATTTTCACTAAAAGCAGTTGGTACCTTAATACTTTCAAAGTTCCATGCATAAAACAAAAATTCAAAGTTTATGATTATGATAAATCAACTATTACTGTTGCAAACAACAGTTATTCCGCTTTAACTTTGCATGCCGAAAATGCGCCCTAATTCACCAGTTCACCTCAAGTCACGCAAGTTTCCTTCCTATTCTACCGGAATCTTGCATGAACAGTTTTTTCTGAAAAAGAAATAATCAAAAAGTAAAATTTAGTCTGGGGAATTTAATTTCAGAGTTTGTTTAACTCTAAAGTATGAAGAGAGCGTTATCCAGTTATTAGATAGTCTCGGTATCAAATTAACTCAAATACATGTCCCTTATTCTCATACTTACATTTTAAGTTTTAAATTAAATATACATGTAAATTAATTGCGATTATGTTCAAAATTGAATTTGAAATATTCAGATTAATTATAAATAAAAACGTTTCTCATATTATCCTACCTTACATGCAATTCATCTAAGAAAATTACGTAAAACTAAATGCAAGCTAACTATTTTATATTGAGCTGTGTTTTCAAGACGAAAAGACCGTATACTCAGTGACTAAAGGTGATATTTAAGAGAAGGGAGAGTCCAAACCAAGAATAATGGCTCTTAGGGGACCTCCGAGGCACATGAAACTTTATACTACTGAATGCGCAGTTTCTTGAATGTCTCAACGTTCTTACTTGTATAATGTTATTTTAACTTGATATTAGCAAGATGATAACGATTCAGATTATTATCACTAGAGAAAACCAATATTCCAATCAGAACTGTAAGCTTTGCAATTTTATTTCTTTCAATCGATTAAAAAGTTGGGTAATTTTCATTTTTGTTGCAACTGTAGAGTGGCGATTTGATGTTTAACGTAATTAGACATTAAAAATGTTAAATGTTATAATTGTTAATCAATCGGTTCAACGTGTCCCTTGATGAAAAATAAATACATAATCATTCTTTTCTTACTCATATAGATGTTTACTCATAAGAAGAAGGATACGGTTATCGTTTTGAGAGAGTTCGATGTCGAGAATTCGATTTTTCTATTTTTATTAGTGCATATGACTATGGGGATCGGCAGGAACGTGCGTAATTGAACATGCTATCGTGTAATAAGGGCTGCTTACACAAGCTACGGTGAAGCAATTTCAATATACTGGTACGACTCCACAGAAAAAAATTAAAATAGTATATTTCGCACCAAGAGCCGAAAATAAGGTTTTACGGGCTCCAGATCGTGCGAGTCCCGAATTTGAAACGATCAATAGCTTCAAAATCCATTTGGCCGATGAGCGAAAACTGTTTGTCACCACACTACACATTATAAAATGTACCCTTTGTAACATTTTGAACATATTTGACACAATTAAAAAATCTTTTTAGATTATAAGCGATGATACAACTTATTTTTCATCTAACTAATACAGAAACATCTGTTTTCAGATCCTTTTTGTTGGCTTGAAAGTTACCCATTGCCGGCCTAGGCCGGATAAACTTTTTCCGGCCTAGGTCGGATAAAACGGAAGTAAACAATCAGCTGAATTGCAGGAAACCAACGTTTAATGCCTTTTTATTGGTGGTTTATTGATTTCTTTTTAGAGGAATGTAGTGGCAGCACTGCATCCGTAGAAAATGTTTGTTCTGTTAGTTATACATTAAGTTTGAAGGTTTGAGAAGTATGTTTATTATGCAAGGACTACGTTATGATTGAAAGTATGATGAAAAATATCGTACGTTACAGTTTTGCCGTTCTCACATGAAAATCCCTTTCGTCCGGCAAAACAGTACTTCCCGGCCTAGTAACGCAATATTTTATTTCATCACTCCGCACCGAAAGTAGCTATTTTCGAGGACAGCAAAACCTAACGATAATGATCGTTCTAATTTAGAGATTTTAGGTTCTAATTTAGAGCAAGAGAAAAATGATCGGCTGATTTTCCCTTTCTCTAAGTTTATTTTCCTTTTCTCTCAATTAGTTGTCCATTTGTCCGCTACGCGCACTAATGTTACTTCACCACTTAAATTTAAATTAGCTGTTTTTACATTTTAACAATCTTAATGTAAAAAATAGGCATACGCATTAGATTAGCTGTGTTGTTAGCATATTGCGTGTTAAAAATTCCTCCAAATATGTCTAATATTAATATTGTTGTGAAAAATCTTGAGTGAGTCATTAAAAAGTATTCATTTTATTAAGGTCTCTTATTCTGCATGAGTGTATTTTTGACGAAAAGTATCGTTCATAACTTGTACCGAAATTGATTTACCGGTACTTGCTCCATTATTCCCATACTCGACTTGCACCTCGTCCGTGAAACTCACTTTCATAAGCTCAGTTTTGCCTCGCACGTGAAACTTGAGCGCGCACCGGAAAATGACACATTCGGCACTAGTAATGAAATATACTATTTTATGGTTGCTGCGCAACGACATAATGAAAATCATATGATCGCCACTAGCATAGGCGATCATATGATCTATAATCTATCTATAGATCTATAACTAATCTATCTATAGTTTATTTTCTAATAAACATATAGTTTTAATGTCTTCACACTTAAGATAAAACCAGGAAATTGTTATATAAAATTCATTACCGAAAAAGCTATCAACCACGGACATAATAACGAGATATGGATTTTATATCCTCTTTGTATAGCATAAACAATAACAATTACAGTGTTCTATAATCATCACAAAATGTGTTTACGATGGAGAATGTAGTAGGGTAGTTAAAGGGGAAAGGGTGAAGGAGAGGCTGAAGTTGGGGACAGTATTTGGTCAGTTAAATAATAATTTGTGTTTTGGCGCCTAAGAAGGCACAGGGGTTTTTATACGTATATTGCTTTAACTGTTTTCATTTGATTATAGTACTTTGTAATTCATTTTACATTCTTTTAGTGAAATATATCGTTATTCAGTTAGACTTGAGTGTTTTCCATATTCTGAATATCTGACTAGCAGCTTCAATGCCAGAGACAAATTATATTCTACCTTAAATAATGACTAGAAAACATACTACTGCATATTTATAAAGCCTGTAAAATATTTAACTAAGAAAAGGAACGACTTTTAAATGCCTTTCATGACTTTACACTCAGATGAATTATGGTTTTCTTATTTGTATTTATCATTGCATTGCACTATGAGTATTTTTGAGGCGAATTTAATTTAAGTATTTAATTTAAGAGAAAAATAGTCTGTGTAACAGATTAATATCATGAGGCCAAGGGTGAAGCTCACCCGTTTGTTTCGTAGCGTCACAAGGGGAGGCCGTCAGGGGCCATTAAATATGGGGAAAGACGTTTACCGTTGCACTTAATTAGAAGATTTAGAAGGCTTTCTTTTAAAGTACAGAAACTTACTCAGAGGAAATATTTTGTCAACAGTTTTAGTCACTGTACGTTTTTTAATGGACTACACATTTTTTTAACGGTACGAGGCTTCTTTGGTTTGCGATTTAGTATATATCGCAAAAAATCATTCCCACGATATATTCTTATGTAATGTTACATTCTTACTTCCATATTATGTTATACGAAAGTATTTCCTTGTATACATATGTTTATTTTCTCAAATTTGACTCCTATGGAGTGTACAAAAAATACTTTTCGTATATTTTGTATTCAAAATGTTTTCAGGCGTCTAAAGTGTGCTAAGTATGCAGGACAGCTGTGACGAAGATATAAGAGCATAAGATAATCTTAACATAATTTCAAAAGTTTTGAAAGAGTATTTTCTTAGCAGGACAAATACGACAGATAAAACCCCAATACCTTTAAAGGTGATCAAAGTAAAGGCAGCAGTATATTTGTCTCCGTTTCCAATCCTCTGGTGACACTTGCAGGACTATACTTGCACTGACATTTCCTTTTGTCTTCAAATCCTTAAAAACCAAGTAAATAGGGCCAAAGTATTTTTATAGGAAACAATTTTATTGGAAGAAATACGTGATATTATAAAAATTAATGAACTACGATCAAACTAGCAATGGGATCTCATATAGCTTCGTACCTTACGCCTGGATGGTTTGCAATTTAATAATTGTATTTTTCTAATTGTTTCTGTAAAATACGACTCAGCTTATTTGAGTAAAGCTTTTGATCTATAAAACTTGAGCTAAAATAGCACACGCCTAATTAAGTTGCTTTCCAAATAAAAATGTAATAAGTTTCACCACATTATGAGGAAATTACACTGTTTCGAGGTCTCTCAGTAGGCTTTCGATCCTTAACCTTTTTAATAGACTCAATGTGCAAAAAAAGAGATGTGAGTAAAAAAAACTCATTTTGTTTAGAAAGTAACATTAGTCTTTTTTATTTTTAGTTATCATATTAGTTTAAAATGTTTAGGAATCAAAATTGAATTCAATTTAATAGACTCAGACTGTGTAGGAACATTAGAAGTTGTTAGGTATGCCTCAAAGATGAAAATACGAAAGGACACCTGAAATCCCAAATATGTTTAAAAGGCCGAATATTAGTGAAAATTACAAAAATAATTTGAGGAGGACAACATTTCCAACCAAATTATTATCCACATAAATAATATATATTACCAATAATAAATAATACTACTACTATCCTAAGACGTTTTAATTTAATATTCCTTCCACAAGAAAACATGAAAAATTTTATCTATAGTAAACGTTCAATGAGGCAGCGACTAAAGTTCATTGAAGTCAGTAAACTATATTCACACATCATGGACAACAATTCCAATAATTAGACAAATCAATCGACAATTCATACAAGATAAACACATGGGCGAACGATAAACGCATGGGCGAGCTCACAATACAATTCAATCAATAAAAATAAAGAAATTATATAACTATTATTTTAAGGTCAGCTACGCTTTTACTGTGGGTAATTTTTATGATTAATATAACGAGTTATTGACAAGATTCTATTAATACAGTGACTCGTGTTCTTGCGATTCTGTTTGCTTGATCGCTTTCCCCAAATTGTATTGTGTGTTAAAATTATCTTTAATCCTCATGGAAGGAATATTAAATAAAACTGTCTAAGGAAATTACTTACATTATCAGTTACTTGTAGACTATGAAACAACTGTTTTTGTAAATTTTGTCTTTACAAAACTATTTATCTAAGTTTTTTACGTATTTTTAATATTTTTTATGCTAATGGAGAGAATGTATTGAAAAACATCGACAGAAAGAGAAAAAAACTGAAAACTGAAAAAACAGAGTCGTTGGTGTTTTCAACGACAAAAACACATCCGGGATATATTTGGACTTTCAAGGAAGGTAACTTGTTGATCGACTGGCCTATTAATTTATTTTATTTATTCTAAATTCTACAACACAGAAAATAATTCAACTTATAATTATAAGTTGAACTTATAATAGGTGCTTTTAATGTATGTCATAATATAAAAAACATTAAATTACAATTAACACGAAACGTACTAAACGTGGCTATGTTTCCACTAAGACCAAAATTGACAGATCGAACCTCCAGACTCTCCTCTGCATCAGAAACTTTACAAATTGCCTTTGAATTCATTAATTGGATGAAACTAGTTAAATACAAGCAGTGTTAGGTCTCACGAATAGTTTTGGCTCATAATAAACAACAAATATCCTGGTCTACCATTTATATGCACTGCAGCACGAGGACGACGCTCAGTAAACTCGCCAATCCAGATCCAATCAGCCACATGAAAGCTCTAATCATTGGCCGTTATCACAGCGCTATCAGCACTCGCCAATCGTGTCATCAAATCTCACTTTAATTTGTTCAAACTCTCATTTATAACGACTGATCTATCGTTTTTTAACAATTAATCTAGTTTTTTAGAGGAATATAATATATTCAGCATGGATGGTAGAAAAAGGTCACAATACACAATTGAGGAATTATTCCTGGTATCCGTGAAATACTATATTCTATTTGTAATGTAGATTGATACTACTTGAATCAGTTAATTATTGTGGTAGTTTATTACCCAATGGATTGTTAACAGCAATACTGACATAAAAAATTGGGCGTTTTTTTTAATTTTCTGAACGATGGAAGAAGGAAAAAATTTAGTTACTTGATCCCACGGACTCGAGGAAAATCCAGTAGTACAAAAAGTAATCAAAAACCAGAAATAACTTGAAATAAATTCCATTATTAAAGCGTTGGGATTTAAAAAATCTGGGTTGTTTGCATTAAAACATGCGATTCGGATGTTCGATTTAAATCCACATGTCAGAAATGGCTTGCCTTCAGGCCACTTATAATATATACTATGATGAAAAACGGATGTTATCTTTTTCGTTTTCTGTTATTATGTGGACTCAAGTCCCTTAAAGCAGTGTTGATCTTTTAATTCGTGAGAAAATATTTTATTATACGAAGAACGCTCATTGATTAACCTCCACCTCCTGTTTAATCCTCCGTTTTGGCATAATTAACAGAGTTAAAACTGAATTGTGGGAAGAGATAAAACCTCATGTGCTGTCGAAAACAAGTTGCGAACAGTTCTAGGTATCGATCTCAGTTGGAATACAAAACTGTGATTTCATGCAGTATAAAAACCCTATTCAACCCCAGTTCAGCAATAGTGTAGAGGTGTTTCCCGCCAAACTGCGCCAGTCACGTGATCCTTGCATCACGTGATAACGACGCCATTGCTATTGTGGCGAGGTGGATGTGATAGCAGCTACAGACCATTGTTATCACTATTGGGTGTCGTATTTAAGCGGGCATTATTGCATATTTCGTAATTCAATTTTTTTAAATACTAAATTAAGTATTTCGTAAGTCGAAATTTCCAAATATTGTTCCAAGGGTTCAGTTCGTCAATTATTCAACTTATTTTGTATTATATCCCTGTGTTAACGGATGCCTATACAAACATCTTATTTTCCAAAGAGATAATAAATTAATAAATTGTGAAAGTTTCTGAAATATTTTACAAAGATATTTTAAACTGTGTATAATAATGATTTTTGGTAAAAAGGGGACTAGTTTATCTAATAGGGGCACGCATATCAGTTTCAAACGCCCACAGCTTCCTTGAATACAGCAGAAAGAAGACACCGCAAGACACTCTATTGTCGTCATCATCATCATCTTATCTATCCTTTTTAACTAGCACCTCAAACTTGTAATGCGATAAAAAGAAAGTCGTTTTTCATCGTAAACGATTAAGTTGCCTCCAAATATTCACGTTTATAAATTGTGACAGTGTCTAAAATGGTAATAAGTAATAATTCTATTTAGACGAGCAAGTAATTTTACCACTAGCATGAAGTGTTACGGACGTATTAACTAAAAATCTGGAGATTGGAAGACACAATTTATCTTACGTCAGTGGGAGATATAAAAGGTCCTTTGGATAAAGGCTTAAAAAGTCATTCAATATTTATTTACCCAATATAAATATAAGTATTTTAATTGTTATGACTATGTTATGTTAGTTTAGAGGAAATTAGATTACTTTTTAAGCATTTGCATAGACATTGACAGGGACAAGGTCGAATTGTCGTTTTTTTATTGATGATTAAATTATAATTGCATTTTTTTGTGATAATCTAATTAAAATGATTGTGATGATTTAACAATTCTTTAAGGAATAACATCTTATTTTGATAGGATCTAAAAAAGCATTTTCCCTTCAAATAATATCACAAAGAAATATTATTTCAACGGTAGCAAGTTCACAATACGTAAAATCTAACTTATAAGAAAGTAATCAGTGTTGGCTGACGAATGACCAATTTGTTGTGCAGTACAGGTGTAATACACTTGTAATAATTACAAAATATTAAACTTTCAATACATTTAAGACCACTCACTCAATATCAGAAATAAGCTCAAATGTTTCTATTTTTAATTAAAGCTAACCCTTACACTCTTTCTATTAATTCACAATTTATCGACTATTAAGCTACCTTTTTGGTTTTCATCACTCCGTGCTCTCGATCAGCAATCAACTGTTTACTTGTGCATAATTTTCTTTAAGAAAGTTGTTCATTTTGAAATGGTTTGAAAATGCTCAGCCATGCATGAAAAAATTAAATCTCTGCTATGTTCAAGTAAATTTAAATTACATCATTGTTTAAACCCTTGTTTAAAAACATTAAACAAAATTTATAAGCGATCAGGTATTTTGGTGTTAGGCTGCTAACTATTTATGAGGAAAATAAGGTAATGTAATGATTTATTTAGGGTTATTACGACACAAGTTGTACTCCAGAAGTGTTCACTAAAGTGCAGCACTTACAATTGCCAACCCACAGCAAATCATGGTAGGTCCAAATGGGAAATGTGCAGTTGATACCATTAAGCCATTGCAGTAGGTGATAACAGCGTTATCACACAGCGACAATGCAGTTTAGTGCTGACTGACAGTCATGGATGGAACACCTCTCTCGGCCTAAGTCGGATCAAAGATCGTGTAAGCCTGAAGAAGAGATATCGTATCGCACAGTGACCAGTCCTGTGAGAGATCAGTGAGGGACACGAGCCGGTCTACATATAGGAGAGATTGGAGTATACTATAATGTGTATGGAATTGGTTTTTTTACTTAAGCACTACTCTGGATTTCTGGCAATGCGCTTGATTCTAATTAACTTCTCCTACGTATGTGCGATTGGGGTTTGGAAAGTAAACTTTTGTGAGTATTTTTTATTTTAAAACTCAGTTTTTGTATCTAAGATGTGTCTAATAAAGGCTGACAGCTAATTGCACATTGTTCAAAACGATGAGGTCAGGGAAGAAGAGGAAAATTTGGCATTACTGACATATTGGAGCTAGTTAAACATATTGCCAATAGGTAAACCAATAGTAGCAAACCCATCTGGTTAGAAATCAAGGTATGAGTGGTTACAAAAATAGAATATTAGCTAGAAATAAGTATTCGAGATTGATTGAAAACTTAAAATTATAATAAATTATACTAACCTAACCTAACCCCGAAGAGCGCTGTCTAAAGAAAATACTCTCCTAAGGGCTAACACTCTATTTGAAATCAATTTGTTCAAACAAGTTAAATGGAGTTCCGTAACAAAAAATTATTAAAAACTTTAACATATTTTCAAATTGACCTAAAAAAATTATGTAACAAAAATGAAAAAAATACTTTTCGACATTAAGAATTGAATCCGAACCTGCAGGGAAGAAATTCATAGCGGTGACCACTGAACTACGAAACCATATTGCTGATGATGTAATTTTTAAGTATTCATTCACCTGATTCAATGATCAGCTGTTCAATATAAACTTCTCTTCTTTTTCCCAAGCCCTCGTCGATTTGAACAATCTGCAATTATTTGTTATGGAGAACTGATGAGTGATTACTAAGAAAATTATAAACATTTTTAGAGCTCAAAGAAAAAGAAACGCATGCTCGCTAAGAGATCGTTAAGAAAATCCTATCAATAGTTAATAAGACCGTGCTCGTGAAATTCCTAAGAAATAGAAAGGGCTTGTTCTCATTATTATGGCAATACGATCCGGAACTATTGATTAACATGTGTCAAACCTCATCCTCTGATTGTGCGACTCAAAAAAGTGTGCCTTATTGACTAGTGATGCGATGGAGAGCACCTAGTCATTCTGTACCAGTCGAATGTCAACACCGTGGAACTAGGAACTCCATTGATTTCAGAAGTAGATCTCAAATGTTTGAGCCAAATCCGACATTTCAGTGAGGCTTGAGAAGTATAGGGCAACAACAAGGAAGAATTCAGGCCATCAGAAAAGTGGACTTAGCGCCTCATCGAACCTCTTTACCGTTAATTTAATGAGAAATAGGATGGATAAAATTGTTCCTCACAAGATTTTACTCTCTTGCCTTGAATACATCACATAGAATATACTCGTTTCCATATTAACAGTTCCGAATTCGTTTTGGGTGATTCTTTTGCTGACGTATCGTAAATAAAGTGCTTATTCATTTTCTTCTCTTGCAAAGTCTATAATGTAAGTAGTTTTGTCATAATGGCGTTTGATCTAGTCCATTCAACATAAGAAGAAGAACTTAGTTGATCAACATAAGAACAATTTATGCTATTTACGGTTGTATTACTAGTACATGTTTTTTAGAAGAGTTATATTTAGTACCTAACTGTACCATTGGCATATTTTGCTCTGTGGAATCATCAACTTCACGTTCCAGGCCAACACGGGTTCTGAAAATCTCAATCGGTTTAGTAGTTACCCTACGTTATAAAAAATACATTCACTCACATGATTGACCATCATTCATTCAAAGAGCAATAACGTGTGCAAACCATCAGTATTTTTAACTAGGATTTTTTGGCGATTCAAGTTTATTGGCATTTGGCTTTTTACAGCCTGCCATGATTATTTTAATTCTTCGTGTAATCAACTTTGGTAAAATGACTGTATATTAAGACTGAGGGCACGAAACAAAAAACGATGAAATCCTGATATTAAATTTACTCAATAGAAATTGTCAAACTTCTAAATACGTTCCGTTGGGGAGTCTCCATTATGCACTGGAGGGCTTACACACTTAACAAACCATTGAGAAGAATTCAATAGTGGCTCAGTTCAGCATCAAGAGCGTCATTTCCTGCCTCTTCTATGAAAACACCAGGAAAATCTTTTTTCGTCATAAGGTAAATTTTCCTTCAGTGTTGTAAAACTAATTTTATTAATTCTATTACGATGTAATGTAAGATTAATATTTCTCATGTTATATGATTATTTCTTTCAATAAAATTCTTTTTATTTATTGTTTTGAGATATGAACATATCGTTACATATCTTAATGTAAAATATATATTTTTCAATTTTCAATTTGATAAAGTAAAATATTTTACTTTAATAAAATAAAACTTTTAAAATTAAACAATAAAGGTCAAAATGGCAAAAAAATACATGATATGATATAGTTACTTTTCCTGTTACTGGTTTGATGTTCAAGTCTATTAAAAATATAAAAAAATGCAACCTTCATCCTCATCTGGCTTTCTTTGAACTGTAATACCAGTTTCGTCATAACTGTCCACATCTTCAACTATGCAACTGTGTTATATTTTAAAAAATGCAAGTTTTATTACATTTCCGAAGTGATTTTGATTACCAGTGTTTAAACTTTTGTTCGAAGCAATTTATTTTAATGAAGTCCTTAAGATATGGTACAACTACCTTTTGACATACTTGTAATAATCTTCACTTAATAAAAAGACATGCATTGAGAATTTTATGCAGGAAATTCATTTTCCTTCAGAAAGGATCTTTGCTTTTGAAAGAAGAGTTCATTGGGACTCTGAAAGGTTTGTTGTCAAAAACACATTTTCTCTGAGATAAGCTGCTACAGGAAGCGGTATTCTTATCACCCTACTCTCAAGGTCTATAGAACCCCCTTCAAGGTTTACGCTTAAATATGCAGAGATAAGGTGGTAAATACACGACCCCTGAGTTTCTTAAGATATTATATAACAATATTTACTACTATCAATATGGTCGGAAACATTTTATTTTAGATTCCTGGAAAAAATATTTTGTAATCTTGCCAATATGGTTCTAACATCATCCAAACACGCGATATAGATAGCGGATTTGTTTTTATTATTGAAATTAATTCAATTATTCTGTGTATTTATTCTAAAATGTTGGCAATACCACCTTAATATTTTTTTGGCATTGGCAATTTTTTGTTTATTATTGGTTCCCTGGAACTAGGTAATAACCGGGCAAAACAAATTTACAATTGATAATCATAAGTTAATTCATCAGCAGACTGCAATTTAGCAATCGGTGTAATGCATTTCCACTTGTAGTATTGATAATAAAAACATAATGCTGGTGAAACCTGATTTCCCTTGTTAAAACTGTCGCTTTAGCAAAGAAGGTAGACAATTTTGGTTAAATGCCTCGTCTTCCCTGATAAAATTGCCACATTAACAATGATGATCAAGCAATCGGTAGTAAGCAATAGTTATTTCTTTGTTGAGGGAGTAAAGTACAACATTGTCCATGAGAGAGATAATGTACTTTACTCCCGAAATGCTCACAGTGTTATTTCCCTTGGATTACGTTATTTCAATTAAATCATTGTACTACTGATTATGAGTCCAAAAATCTATAGTTTATGGCTTTGGAAACCAATCAATTTAGGGGATCTGGTGACATTTCCTATGGCTTCAATGTTTACTTGGCTCTTGGTGTATGTCTAGGAGCTTCATTTTTAATTTTATGCCCAGCAATGTTGACACACATTATTTGTTTAGTAGCATACGCTGTTAACTTTAATACATTGTGATGACTCTTTTTTCTAGAAGTGCCTTTCGCTGACCTATAAATCCCATGGTTTTAAAATTCTTGAGTTTATGCTGAAATCTGTCAAACTCGTGAACCATTTCAAATTCAAATTTGTTTATATCAAATATTTGTTTGTATCAACCATTTGTTCATATAAAAATTTGTTTATATCATAATTTGAAATAGTTTTCAAGTTTAACCACAGAGTGCAAAACAATGGTACCAATGAGGTTGGATTTAAATTTTTCTTTTATACTTACCTCGTCCAAACAGTATCGAACACATCCGAAACAGAATTATCAAATTAGTCGTTGCTCGCGTTTTTTTTAAATAATTAGTTGCCAAAGAATAATATATTATAAGCCATACTTACACATGTTTAGTTTTTTTACATTTATCTTAAGGACGAAACTAGTTATTAAAAGTAAATATAAAATTCCGATTATAATTAGTGATATTAGTAGTAACTATGTCCAGTAAAAAGTTTAAGAAATTACACAAGACCTTTACATTACTCAAGATTACAAGATGTATTTATATTATTCAAGATTTACCTTTACATTATTATTATTTACATATAATACATTATTTAAAGATTATTACTATTATTATTATTTAAAGATTATTTACATTACAGATTACCTTTACATTATTCAAGATTTACAAATAACTTGTATTTACATTTTGTTGATGGCTACAAAGACAAATTTTATGTACGTTCCATGAAAACGTGAATCAAGCTATAATCGTGAGTAGATAATAAACTCAAATAGGTTATAGCGTCATTAAAATATACAGGATATTTTGAGGTAGATCTCCTTCCCAATCAAAGGGGTTACGACTTCATAAAGGGAAGTCGTGAAACACAGATCGGTTTTACAGCTTTTCAAATCGATCGTAATAATTTTGATAGCTCTGACATTTGTTAGTTTCAAATAATCAAAAAACGTTCATTTTTACACATCTATATTTAAAAGTTAGTACCATTACGGTTATTTAATTGGGTCTTTCTTGCCACACAAGGAATATTGCTTTTTAGAATGTTCAACTTTATAGAAAATTTATTCATCGTAAATCATAATTTGAATTTTTTATTTATTTTATTTTTTTATTGGATATGCATCTTTAAGTAAACACCTATGTATATTGTTTTTCCGAATAATTCCGTAGTAAAACTTATATTGTCTATTCTAAAAAAGAGGGTATCGACAAATTTGTAACTTTTTGATATTTCATTCGATCAAATACTACTGCAAACGCAGAAAAAATTTCAGCCCTATCTGTTAGTTATTTGTTTTTTTAACGTTTAAATATATATCTAGGAAAATTATATATTCTCATGAAGTATATTTCTGTTAAAGATGGACCCACAAATGTATTTGTAACATCCTTCTGAAAGTACCTCAACTAGACATGTAATACGGTTTGTGTTTGATCAGTTTATACTATACATATATAATGAAGAGAGAGGGTAGAAAATCTCAGCCGAAACTTTAATCTTGGTTTTATTGGCTATTTTTTGGATTTTCATTCACTCTTTAAATATCATACCAACAAGTCTAAATTAACAATTAGTTAATGATAATGCGTAACGTACGAGTTAGTTGCAATCACTAATAGTTGCATTTTGTTACTTATAAATAGACTATCAACTTTGTGTGCTAATATATTTACATATTCTCATAACGTCCGGTTTAAAGTGTTGCCCATGCCATTTATGACATTCTACACTCACTCTTTCTTAATGTTTTTAAATGTTTAATTTCTTTACAGTTGAAATCATGGCGCCCCTGCAATGTGCGTGCAGCGCACTTTCTTCAGAGCATTCCCAAATGTTGCTTCTGATCATTGAAGGCAGGTCGAAACTATTATTTCTTCTTATTAAACTTGTTCATATTTATGCCTTTTCCAAAACAGTAATGTAAATGTAGCATTAATGAAAACGCCTAGAAGAGCTTTACTAAAAATAGGTTTACTTTAAAATTAAATACAGTATCAAATATTCTTAATAATAGACAATTAGCAAGATTTGATAGTCAAAATCAGGCCCACCTCAATCAGAGTTACAGCAGCAGAAAAAGCCAGCCAACCGGAAGTGAACGGCAACTTGGATCTTGCAGGTCTGATGCTGATGTCAGGGACTCCATTTGGCTTGTCACTTACTTGAGGGGAACGCTGTTACAAAACCAAGTTATGCGTTGTTCAAATCACTCTTTGTTTGGTAAGTATAAAATAAAGTTAAAAATTACACGAGTATAATAGGAAGCAATTGATTAATAGTTGCATGTACTATACTATTGATATTAATTATTCTACAATTGAATAATATTTACTCAGTTGCCTTAGAATTAAAAATATAGCAGAATAACCATTCCTCATGGCATGAATCTGGAAACAACCACTTTTCCAGGTTTATGCCACGATACATGTTTTGTAACATTTATTATAAGAACTACGGCTTCATTGGTTGAGTAAACAGGTTAAGATTATGACTGAAGTTTAAAATTCTTCAGAAAATTATTGCGTATAAACGAGACAAAAATTATAGAATCTCATAACGATTAAAATTATATTTCACCTGAACTCATCTCGCATCAAATTAGTGTATCTCCTGCCCCGAAAGGAGAAATGCAACTTAGAGCCTGTAGCTGAAAAATGCTTTAAAATAAGATATTTCATCCGTAAGGCGGTGATGGAAAATAATACATTTATGTTCCATTAACGAAACTTGATACGCCGCGAGCAGAATACGCCCCTCTTTCTCGGTATTCGTGAAAACAGAATATTTAAATATTTACTTTAACGAGTGAAGAGACGCCGAGTTTAACAAACTTGGCTCGCAAATAACTTTTTCCGATTTGAAAATTAAATTTCTCGATTGACAAAAGCCATACAACCAACTCGATAATTTACACAAGGGCATATTAAATGAAAATATTTAAAAAACAGGTCTTGCCGTTTTTGTTTCATATTTGTTTTTGCTTTTTGTTGATAACCCATTTTTGTTATTGATATGAAAAAATAGTTTTGATTAATTAAAATATCATTAAAGTATTTTTTGAACTGCGTAATATAGTGAAACTAAGTGAGATTATGTATTTCTAAGGTTGTAAGCATAAGTAAGTTTGTAAGCATGAAATTTATAATTTAGGCACCCTCTAAGTAAATATGTAACTGAAGGTTTCAGTTAAAAATTAAAATTAGATATGACGCTGTAAATGGCTTTTTAAACGTAATTAAGGAAAGGTGTAGGGGATAAAGTATAGAACTCAACAAATGTAATTTTTCATAGAAGAATGAACATTAGAACGTAATTACTCTATAACATGTTTATAAATTGAACTAAATAAAATGTTTGATATAATTGTATGTCACAAAATAAATTCTGGTCAGTTGTTTCTTGGGCTTTCGAATTATTCTTAATCATTATAAGAGCGCAAAATTATCAGAAAATCCGAATATTTGAAAAGCTAAATACTTTAATCTTAACTTTAAAACTTAACCAAGGAATACGTTACATTAAATTTTAAAATCTCAGCACGTATAAATACAGGATTGAGTAATCAATTATTATCATGGGTACTTGAAGAATTTAAAATGGGAAATCCCAAAAAACGAGATTTTTCATGCAGCTAGGTTTAATTAAGATCCTGAAAAATTGAGAACATTGGAATTCCGTCAAGGGTTAAATGTAGAACCGATAATAATCCGAGTCATATATATATTTATTTATTAAATGATAATTTATAGATTACAAATAAATGATCTGAAATAAATTGCGGGTACATTCAAAGAATTTTCCTGATACTTTAAACTAACTGTAAGAAGAAAATTATAAACAATAACCTTACCTACATAGTTATAGAACTACATCATTACCGATTAGTTGGCAGGTACAGTAGTAAGTTTTCCTGAACTCTTCTAGTATGCACTACCGCTTCACGAAATTAAAAACATTTATACCATTATAAAATCCCAACCTTCAAGGTTTGACAATATGACTTTTGCATTTAACTCGGTTTTATAAATTGTAACTGATGATTCGATTTACCTGTACAAAAATGTAAAATTACATCATGACTAAAAATGGTTGTAGAATTTTCATTCCCTCTCCTATCTATATTTATAAACAATTTCAAAAGTAGCAAAAATTATTATTGGGATTGATTTTATAGAAAAAATTATTCATAGATAATAACATATAATATGTATTTATTTTGAATATACAGTATATTGTCAACTTGGACTCTTTACTGAAATTAATCTTTAGAGAGGAATCATTCTGGTAGATGTAAGAGATTTAAAAATATTTTTAGGTCATTGCTAACACAGATGTACAATATGTACAAAACCTATTTGCTAATTTCATATAGGATTTGGTTTATCGTTAAAAGATTCGTGTTGAGGGCTTCTGCGATATCGGATACGGTTGATTTCATTGTTGTGACATTTCGCCGCTAAGCGAGTAAACGTAATAAGCTGTTTTACAACCCTACGACCTTTGGTGGTGCGTTTATGGTTTTGTCGAATCGAGCATAAATTTTATAATTTATTGACGCCTTAGCGACGGAACGCCTGTAACAGAAAATCCTGCGATTTAATATATTATTTCAAGTTCAAATTTTACTGTTAAAATTCTAATACTAGGCTAACTATCGGTACATTTTTAATTATGACAATGAACTTTGAAATAAGGAGGAGTTAACAATTGGTTCTTTTATGTGAGACTCGTGGTAAGTGAATTAAGAATGTTAATTTTAGATACTTCTGTTCCGCCTACTTTTAATGCATTCGTTTTCACACCAGGGTTAATAAATTATTGAAACAGGAAATTATATAAGATATTAAGTTACGTAAATAGTTTCCCTGCTCTCGTCATATTTTAAATGTTTACATATAAATTTACTCTTATTCCTTTTACAGTAGTCAACTCTTGGAAATAGAACGAGTACATTCAAACTTAGATCAGACATTAAGCATAAAATAATTTATTTGAAAAAGTAAAAAAAAAAGAAAAATAGCAACGTTGGCGAATCCTAAGGGGGGTTTTGTGATTCACCAGTTAGTTATCTAACAAAAATGTGTGAATTTATACATTGCTATAACTCAGTGACTATCTAACATACATTAATGATTCAAACAACTAAATTATTCATTTCTGTGAGATATATTCAAATATTTCTTATCCATATGTACGCAATTGGGTGCCTTGAGAGATCGGCAGAGCAACTAATTACTACCGTCTCTCCGGCCTCAACCCCCCAACACACTTAAACCAAATTTAATTATAAAGCAGCTGTTTTCTTTGTTTTTTTTGTATTTTTTTGTATTTTTTTGTTGAGAAAATCAATGATCAAATACTTGGAGAAAAGCATTTTTTCAACCGGCTTAGCTACTGAAAGCAAGAATGTATGCAGTATTTAAAGATACATTAAAAATATACCTAATTATTTCACAACCCTGGATGTTCTTTTTAATTGAACAACATATATTTATTCCCTACCGCGTCCCGAATTACTCGAATTAAACGTGTAATATGACAACAGACTGACAACGCCCCACGGCTCAAGGGCCGCGGTCGGAAGAAGGGACCACAGGGCAGATAGACTGTATTGATTCGAAATAAACCCTCGTGAAACAAGTGAAGCCCCCAACTGTTGCTGGGGTCACGTTTGCCTCCCTCCGAACTGTCCGTGAAAACCAAAACCACTCACACCGCACACAAAGGCCCGCACACACACGCAAACACGCGCATTGTGAGAATACGTGACATAAAATTCGAGTGTTTCAGGTTAAAACGTCGTAAGTAAGAGACAGTAATTTTGAGGTCGAATTTGCTCGTTGAATAGTATGTTTTTCCACAATCAAGTTAAAAATATGTTTGGGTCGTAAGGTTGTCAACTCCGGGACTTTTCATAGTGGGTCGGTGAATATTTAGACATTTAATGACAAATTGTCAACACTGTCAGTAATAGCAACGTTTTTATGAGGCATTGGTTGTTAGAATGTTCAAGGCACTTTCGACATATGTTGATGCTAAATAGAGTTACTGACATACATATTGAAATTCTTTGTGAAAATCTTCCTTTGTAGGGTCAGCTGAACAAACTAGAGATGTACTATAGCCGTAATATTGTTAGATCGTATTGTGGACTCAATATCAGACTTGAAAACAAAATCGATTGCAAAACAGTTACAGTAAATTATTGGTATTTCACAAAAAAAATACAGTATATAGACTCCCTCTTATTCGGACCCCTCGGGGCCAAGACCTGGTTATACCGATGTTTTCTCGTTAACCCGATGTTTAGTAAAACTAATTTTTAATCCAAACATTAAAATTTAATATTTTACGAAAATTTATCCATTATGTATTTTCTAAGGGATTCGTCGATATCATCCCTTGATCACTTAAGAACCAACTAATTTTACTTAAATTGAAGAGAGAATAGTATTTAGACACGTCATTACTGATCTCAAATATTTTTCTCCAAGAATCGTCGATAGGTACTCTCCATTTCCTGCCGATCACGTCCGGTTAAACCAATGTTTTGATAACAATTGTCCGTCTAAAAATATGTTATCTGCGCCGAGAGCAGTCCGGTTAATCCGATATCCGGTTAAAAGGTGACCGGATAAGAGGAAGTCTACTGTAGATCAAATTCATTAAATAAAATAACATTGACCTTTAATTAGAATTAATTATCTATAAACAAACGTAATACATTTACAAGTACATGATTGACAGTAATAATATGACATTCAAAACGGTTAGTTCATCCATTTAAGTTCATTATTGTAATGTTTGTAAATAGTTGTTTGGATCTAATTAGGTTATGACATATTAACATTACAATATTGTAGTGTTTATATTCTAAAAATATATTACTGCGCTAGTTTTTGTGAAAGCAGCCAAGGATGCGCTCGGTTGGTTTTAAGACATTACTTACCTGAAGAAGAACTAGGTTACTTTTACTAAATCCGCAATATTATTGTTGTACCTATTCTTACCAGTGGAGAACAATTTTGAAACATGCCCCAACAACAAACTTTATATTTATTAAGCAAAAAAGTTGATAAAGATATTATTGTTGAAGCAAAAACCCAGTCACGGGTTGGGAACTTTACATTGCTACCTCATCTTCCCAAGTTTTAACATTCCCCTGAAATCGCAGCAATACAAGAAGGGCAATGAGCCGTGCGAATTGTCCGCCAGGGGCGTCGCGGGGGGGGGGGAGGGGGGGAGGGGCGCTCGCTCTGGTTATGGGCGGAAATTGAGTGTCCAAATGCAAGTTTTGGGAAATGGAGCCCAAAGAATGGGCCCGGGGTTGAAATTAGGCAGGGAGGCTACGTAGCAGGGGTCTGGGATCGATGTAGCTAGTTGGGCTCGGTAAACAACTTTGGTCATCCCGAAGCTCGACTCAAAGAAATAGCAATTTTATTCTGATGAAGTACAATATTCAACCATGCAATGAGGGGAAGGACAAAAATGGAAAGGAGAATAAAACGGAGTTTAACAACCAGAACAAACGACGTAGTGTAAAATATTTTCCAAGAGCTAACTAAAATAAACTTTACTAATGCTGTATTTTTTTGAGTACAAAAACTAACACCATTTTTGAGGAAATGAAGCAACTTCACTGCATGAGGTTCTGAAACATGAAATGGACGTTAAATGTTATTGTTGTTTAGAGTTTTGCTATTTTGGTTAGTTAGAGTTAAAGCTTAATTTTTTTTTGTCTGGGCGAGTCACTGGACAAAAACAACATAAATCTGACCGGAAAAGATAAATGTTTCAGTAAATATAAATCGCTCAGATTTTAAGTACATAGTCTATTGCTGTCAATATTTAAAAAATAACTTTATAGACGATGTTCTGCACAAAGACCATTATCTTTCATAAAAAGCAAAATAAATTAAATTGTTGAAAGTATATTCGAATAAAGAAATGTTTAAATAAAATGCAGTGAGTAAAAGACAATACAAATTAAAGCAACTCCAATTCATCTATATTTTATATACTAACCATAACCGTAAAAATGTATCCATTTAGATAAGCGCAACATTTATAAAACATATTACTTTATCAAGACAAATTTCTAGATTCATTAATTCACACAGGACATTAATTATTGTAAATATTTATGCTGTCTGATCATTTATATTTTCTTATCTGGCCGCTCAGTCGGGGGCCAGTTTCAATTTATAACGTGGTCCGAGTAGATAACCTCCCATAAATGGACTTGTGTATTAGACGTCATCGATAAAAACCGACTGCCATATGTTTCAGCGTTTCAGAGAGGTTGCGTAGTTAATATGAACTTTGCCATCGCCGACATATGATTCAAAAATATGCGTTTTCTTTGCTAATATAAATCTGAAAATTACACGTACTTAATTGTCCTGAATAGAGCATAGTTAACTGGATATCGGACCTATACATGGCGTATACCATACCACTATTCTGAAGTTTCTATAGTAAAATTTCTCTATTGGATCAAGTGGGCTTGCTGGGTGGTAAGCTGGTAATACGTTGGTTGATTTGAGTATCGTATGACGTGTTTAATGTAAGATTTTTCAAATTAAGAATATTTTCTCATTACTCTTCAAGTTTCACGAAGACGTTGAAACGGAATCTAATCTCGCCATCGGGAAAAATAATTCTCAGAGTCTGAGTTGAAGTATAATTTTAGTATGGCTTATGAACGGTTCTCACTGTTCAATTTTGGTTTTTAACGAATTCCTCTTATATGGAAGAAGCTACTTCCGTAGGCCTGCGGTCCGAACCCGACCCCCCTCCGTCCCACGTGGTTACCTGATCCCAAGACCATGGTAACTTCAAGTTTTGTGGATTATTGGAAATGTGGATAGATAAGTGCGTCCTTTGACAGCGATGCTCGTAACGGGCTGAATATCATTTTTGACAGCCCTACATAAGTCTCAGTCTTAGTATCCCAACACTATCCAGTCTTATTTTTAAAGTGTTTTTGTATGTTAGGTCTCCGCAAAGTCAGTCAACGTGACCATGCCTACAACACAAGGTTAAAATTCCATGTTGCCATTTTTTCATTATACCACTTTGTTTGAAAAGCAGCCCTTCTATATTGGTAATACAGTCGCTTCTACTACCTTTATCAGTAGTAATTACATTTTAAAATAGGCAACTGAGAAATCTGTTTATTATGAGGAGAAACTATTTCAGTTGTCTTATCGAGTAGGCGAATGATCATTTTATTAAGTAATACAGGGTGTCCGGTAATTATGGTGAAATATTTTAGTATATGATAGTACAGGTAAAATTAAGAGAAAAAGTTCATGTAAACAAAGGTCCAAAAGTGCTTCGTTTTCCGTCTGTGTGTCTGTTTGTGGTTTTTACATATTTAATCATATCTCACGAACCTCTTAACGTACAAACTTCAAACTTGGTAGATGGATGACCACTATTAAGACCTATTTTTGGATGAAGTATCAAATGTCTACTTTGTTACCATTTCAGATAACATTTCAAATTTCTGATTGTATGTTCTAAAGAGCCATGATTTTGTTCAAAAAAGTTAAAATTTCTCCATTATTAGTAGTCCGATCATCATAATCTTAATATCAACGTTAATTGGGTTAAATTTCACAGCTTTTGTCACTTGTATAATTTTTCTAAAAGTTACGGTTTTTAAGATATTTAGCTTTGAAAACAAAAATCAGACGCCATTTGAAATGATACAAAGCAGAACTTTGATACTCCATCCAAAAATAGGTCTTAATAGTGGTCATCCATATACTAAGTTTGAAGTTTATACGTTAAGAGGTTCGTGAGATATGATTAAATATGTAAAAATCACAAACAGACACACAGACGGAAAACGAAGCACTTTTGGACCTATGTTTATATGAACTTTTTCTCTTATTTTCACCTTTACTATCATATACTAAAACATTTTACCATAATTTCGGGACACCCTGTATAATTTAATCAAAATTATTCTTTCCCTGGACGCATCCCCTGCCCCAATCTACTACAAACTGGGTCAATAGGACTATAAATATGAATATATTCATAACTATATATTTTCTCGTGTGAACAACTAGAATAGTCGATGTTCAAAACTAATAGTCGATGATAAAAAAAGTTGATGTTCCCATCAATAGTCGGCGTTGCAAACCAGCCGCATGGCAGAGGTGGGTTAGAAGACTAGTCGGTAGTGGTTTTATCGAATACTTGGTCATCTAGTCGGCTAAACGATTGTCGCGACTAGCCGGGATTTTATCGTTTTCAATCCATTAGTAGGCAACTTAACCTATTAAAGATTGGGGTTTCCTGCGTTTTGCTAGATCAACTAGTTTAAACCACTAGACTAGTCGATGTTTGGTGAGATGACTAATCGAATGGTGTGACGACTAGACTAATCGATGTTTGGTGAGGTGACTAATCGAATGGTGTGACAACTAGACTAGTCGTTGTCTGGTGCGGTGACTAATTGAATGATGTGACGACTAGACTAATCGATGTTTGGTGAGGTGACTAATCGAATGTTGCGACTAGACTAATCGATGTTTGGTGAGGTGACTAATCGAATGGTGTGACAACTAGACTAGTCGTTGTTTGGTGCGGTGACTAATTGAATGGTGTGACGACTAGACTAATCGATGTTTGGTGAGGTGACTAATCGAATGGTGTGACGACTAGACTAATCGATGTTTGGTGAGGTGACTAATCGAATGGTGTGACAACTAGACTAGTCGTTGTTTGGTGCGGTGACTAATTGAATGGTGTGACGACTAGACTAATCGATGTTTGGTGAGGTGACTAATCGAATGTTGTGACGACTAGACTAGTCGATGTTTGGTGAGGTGACTAATCGAATGGTGTGACGACTAGACTAGTCGTTTTTGGTGCGGTGACTAATCGAATGGTGTGACGACTAGACTACGCGATATTTGGTGAGGTGACTAATCGAATGGTGTGACGACCAGACTAGGCGATATTGGGTGAGGTGACTAATCGAATGGTCTGTCGACTAGACTAATCGTTGTTTGGTGCGGTAACTAATTCAATGGTGTGACGACTAGACTAGTCGATGTTTGGTGCGGTGACTAATCGAATGGTGTGACGTCTATACTAGTTGTTTTTTGGTGCGGTGACTAATCGAATGGTGTGACGACTAGACTAGTCGATGTTTGGTGCGGTGACTAATCGAATGTTGTGACGACTAGACTAGTCGTTGTTTGATGAGGTGACTAATCGAATGGTGTGACGACTAGACTAGTCGTTGTTTGGTGCGGTGACTAATCGAATGGTGTGACGACTAGACTAGTCGATGTTTGGTGCGGTGACTAATCGAATGTTGTGACGACTAGACTAGTCGTTGTTTGGTGCGGTGACTAATCGAATGGTGTGACGATTAGACTAGTCGATGTTTGGTGCGGTGACTAATCGAATGGTGTGACGACTAGACTAGTCGTTGTTTGGTGCGGTGACTAATCGAATGGTGTGACGACTAGACTAGTCGTTGTCTGGTGCGGTGACTAATCGAATGGTGTGACGACTAGACTAGTCGTTGTCTGGTGCGGTGACTAATCGAATGGTGTGACGACTAGACTAGTCGATGTTTGGTGCGGTGACTAATCGAATGGTCTGACGACTAGACTAGTCGATACTGTAGTACACTGTAGTTCCATCTCTACCGCATGGTCGCGTGCGGCGCGGCGCTGCGGCGCTGCGGGTGTCTGGCGGGGGCGACGCCGACGTTGGGCCCGCGCCAACCCGCCGACGCTTGGCTCGCCCACCAGACCGGCCGGCGCCAGGGTATTCTCGGCTGCGACTGAGCGTACATCTTGTCATAAAAATCTTGAAAAATATTGCTGTGTTTGTGGCCAGGGCCAGAGCGTTTTATGGAGAGTACAAGGTTTTTAAAGTGGTTTCGTTTTGTCTTATCGTTAACAGTTTTAGAATGTATTTAAGTGGGTTCGGGTAGTCCGATGTTAAGGCTGATACATAGAAAATTACGTTTCACCTTTCCGTCTTAATATTATGAACGTTGGATACCTTTTTCATGGATTGATCGTACCTATGTGTTTAGAAGACCTAAAGATGCTTGGTGAAGAATATGAAAATGCCACCGGCTTTTTAAAACAAAAATAAATTCTTTGAAAATCACCGCCATTTTTAGAATGTCGGACAATTATTATACTTAGGGTGCGCGCAGCTTTTTATGTTACTTGGATGATTCTATGCTCAATTTGAAGACATTTTGATTAGTTTTTTCTAGCCTCAAATGCAAAGGAGATATAAGCAGTTAAAAGTTAGATTTTCCTCACAATGAATGCATTGGGAAACCTTTGGAGAATGTATGTTGGAGACGGTTGGGTTTGATATAACACAAAAAAGTACTAAATTGCCTTCAAGTATGATTTAATTTGAGATTTAATCATACAAATTTTTGTTTAACTTTTTGTCTTGCTGAAACAAAACAAAACACTAACCCAAAAGACGAAGTTATATATACATAAAACTCTAATTTTAAGGGATGAGGTATTTGGTATTTGTATTCAACCCAACCGTTTTCGTTAAACGCAGATTACCACAGTTTTCCCAATGCAAATTTCATATGTCACTCTTTACGCACTATACTTAACTTAAAGAATGAACTTTAAACCTGTATTTGGGATCGTCTCATTGCCTCTTTACTAACTATTTCGCATAGTACTAAAGTGTGGTTCAATAAGTCCTTTTTTGTAATCAAAACTATTTAACTAAGGATTTTGTCTAATAACATATTGATTGAAGGAAAGCCTTCGACTGGTGAAATGTGTAAAGGTTATTTTTAAACACGTCTGTCACTATTATTATTTAAGAATAATTTAAATTACCCAGTTTATTGCTTTAACAACAGATATCACTAAAGAAATTGAACAGGGTCTTAAAAATCCAGCTGTCAACTTTAATATCCAGCCTAGTAATTATAAAATATAATGTACTCATTTGTAAAATCTTTCTTTTTGTCTGACATGAGTATTACAATAAAAAATGTAGCAATCACGCCATACAAGACAGCTGAAACTCACACCTATCACAAACCAATTCCGTTTAAGATTGTGCGGACGCCGCCGTTAGGGACAAACTATTCCGCCAGGCAGCATGGCAGTCTAATGATTTTTTAACTTTATTATTCTCAACTTTTTATCAGTGCATGTGATTGGGATTTGTCATAAGAATGTTCCGGTAGCATTCTTTTGTTGAATGCGGGCTGCCTAATAATTTTATTCAGGTGTTAAGTTCAGTTTGTTCGTGCATCATTCCAGAAGAAAGTTTAAATATAAAAATATTAGTTTTTGGGATACTCTATGGAATTCTTTTCTGGCCTACAAAATGACATAATTTGTAAAGATTTGAGACATATAGTACGGAAGAAAAAAATTATTTCCCGACAACAACAATGTTTTTTTTTTATAAATTTCCTAGATGTTATGTTTAAGACATTCATTAATCATAAATAAGTCCCAAATATAGGTCCTCTAGGTGAAACTGTGTCTCCATGAATGATGCAAGAACGTTGTGAATTTTCGCCCCATGATTGTACTTTTGACATCTGTAGCTCGCAAATTTTCCTTAAAAAATTTCTTTTAATTCCTCGGAACTATCTTATCATGATTAACATAAAAATAGAAGAAAACGTATCATAAAAGTGTTCGACTGCACCATCTTAAGCTCACAGCGAGAGTGAAGGGTAGAGTATGCGGGAGACACCGCCAAGTGTGTTACTTCGTGTTCAAAAAGTCTCAAAGCGCTACACAAGCGGCGCCGGAAGGCCCTCTTTGACTCAGGCCCTTTACTCAACGGCTCTCCTTTAGTCAGTTTAAACAAGTGCCTCCCCCTCCCTCGCCCCCTCCCCCACTTGTACCGGAGCTCTCAATTACGACAAGGACCCACAACTAATTGTTTTTACAAGTTACTCGACGGCCTCTTTCACGTGATGAGCCTCGAGGAGTTTTTTAATTTCACTCTCCTGAGATGAAGAAGTGGCCGCCCTAACGTGTCTCGGTGGTGGAGACGTGAGATGATTAAGTCTTTAGTATACGTAGGAGAGATGCTCTTGAGTTGGTTTAAAATTGTACTTACTTAAATGGTGTAAAGGTTAAAGTTGGTATTGGATTACAATAGGTAGTATATTTTCATCACTAGAGGCAAAAGTGACTCGTTCCAAAGGAGGTAATTTTTCAAAAATGGATTATTTATGAAAATTAACTTGAGAACCATGTTATAAACTATATTTTCTGTCTAGCCCTCAATTTATTGAGCTCATTACTTCCCAAAACCAAAATCTTACAATTTGTTTACCTTTAAAAGTTAGGCTTCCATTTTTAGTTCAGCGACTAATACAGAATTTGACCTGCAAATTTATCATAATGTTGTTTACAAGTCATATTGATTCGGGTGTTAATTTTTAAGGGGTTATCTTTATATTAATAGACAAGCATTTTTTCCATAAGGTTTTTGTACTCCTTTTTCTCAGCCTGTGTGCAACGGAGCAAAAATCTAAGCACACCGGTAGAATTGTATTTTCCTGTAGATGTGCAGAATCCCATTGAAATTTATATTAGTGTTTTAGAAATGTAGAAAATTCAATTTAAAATTTCAAAAAAATTAACATTAGACTTATGAGTTGCTGTTTTGGTGATATTATAACAACCAATATAAACAAAGTGTAGCTGTTATCACATGCTATTTTTCGTGGAGTAAAGATTTGCCCATAATATTAGAAGTTTTTTAAGTTAAGTAAAAAAAATGGTTATTTCAGTTAGAGGATATAGATAATTTGTTACAAATTCAACATTGACTAATTTCACTAATTGAACTAATTTTAAAGTCATGGGAGGTTAGTTTATTTTCTTATTTTTGAATGCACACTTTGGAGGGCTGTGCCATACAGGGACTAAGCATTGTATGCAATGAGCTTTGACGGCACCTGGGGAGACCAACTCCGGAGGCTGGCCCCCAGAGAGGTGCCAGAGCCGCCTGGTGGCATAAGTGCGGTGTGCGGTTTGCAGGATCAAACATGTGTAATAAATCAAAATTAATTTCAATAAGAATATTATTTTTAATAGCATTCATAATTAGGTTATGTTATTTAATAGTTTTAATTGTTATGTAAAAAATTATATTGAGTTCTATAGCACGTAGGAATCTTCATTTTTGTTTGAATTATTTATTTTTAATTTATGATTAAGAGACCGAAAATGTTTATTTTTTTGTTGGATTAGTTCTGAGCGTTATTATAATTTTTATTTACAAATGAAGGAACCTCAAATCAGGCATTGCCTAATGAGGCCCTATTTTATTTTCTCTCTAACTTTTTTGAAATGTTTGTAACATCCTGGCAAGTGAGGACATTTTTATTTTGTTTTATAATAATTTTTCTTTGTTGAAATATCTTGTGTATAGGTTAGCTAGTCATATTTTCTGTTTGTAATATTGTTATTGTTATTGAGAAAATAACAATATATTCTATTCTATTCTATTCTATTCTATTTGATGTAGAAACATTAAGCCACAGTTAATTGGGGCATGGAGTGAAAATATAGAATTTGATTGAAATCAGGACTATTAGGGAAGAGATGATTAGGGATATCATACTCTAATGTGTTCCGTTTTACATATATATGGAAAAATAAGGTTTACTTGCTTAAATAAGATTAAGAGATAAAAATTTTCTGATAAAAAGGAAAGAAAAAAGTACATTAGGTTAAGTTTCTACCATCCAATGTATTAACTGACATGCAACCGGCAGGGCCGGCGACGGGGGGGGGGGGCAAATGCACAGGGGCCTGGACTCACAGGGGGCCCGGATCCACGCGAGATTAGTAAAAATGGGGCCCAGAATCGAGATGAGTAAAAAAAAGGCGGGTTTCTCAATTGCACAGGGGCCCGAAAATCCTGTCACTGGGCTTGGCAACCGGAGTGTAAATGGACACATTATATTCAAATTTTGTTTTTATTGGTGGATAATGGGTAAAATATATATTACATTTTAGTGATAATAATAAGAAGAGAGGGAAGGAGGGAAAAAGTTCCAAATGGTAGGAAAGAAGGGAGGAGAGATGGTAAGAAGAGAATGAAGGAGAAAAGGAGGGAAAAGTGGAAAGAAGATCGGAAGTAAAGAGTGAGGAATTAATGGAGGGAGGGAGAGAACTGTGGTAAGGGGTGTATAGGATAAACTGATTTGATGACTAAAGTTTTACTTTCCTCTGATTCAATAATTATTCTTAAAAAAATAAACATGAAATCTTAATAAAATAGTCATTATCTTAATAAAATACTAATTAATAAAATCATGCCATAAGCCAGAAATGAAGTAAAATAATGAGTCAAGGACTGAGTCTTTCTCTTTTGTTTTTGGGCCCCAGTTTGGTTATATTATGTGTTTACGTGGAAAATATGTACTATATGAAATGTATTTAGAAACCCATTGGTTTATGCGGGGATTATTTATAAAATTAGCTATCCCTATTTGTCACTTTGAAAATTGGTCGAATTTTCGACCACTGGCGATCTCTAGTCTTTATAATAGTTCATTATGTCCTGAAAAATTTAATAATTTTCGTGATTATGGTCAAAAGAGTTTTAATTGCGAGGTTTATAATTCTTTATAAGATCTTGTATAACTATCCTAATTTGTCAGCAGTGACATAATGGATGCTAACGATCGGTCCAGTCTATTTTACACATCTCCATTGCCACTTAAGGTTGTCGGCTTTCGCCTCTCAGTTTGTCATTATCCAATTAGCGGTTGTGGACCGAAATACCTCTGCCTTTGTATCTGGTCTACCCGCCTACCATGTCGTTACTTCATCCTCTCGTGTGTTGGATAAACTTTGTTTGTAATGCGATTACACGCAGGAGAGTCGCATTGAAGTATTGGTGATCCTATTTTAATCGTAAGTACCAGCAGCACAATTTTGGTTTATAAATCAATCCTCATTAGTCCTAGAAATCGGAAATAGTATATTACGTTACTAGACCGGAAAGTACTGTTTTACCGGTCGAGTATAATAGCTATCCTGCGCGAGCGGAAGCGATTGCGGGATTTTCCTGCGAGTACGGTAAAACTTACTGGCCGTGTAACGTACAATACTTTTCATCATACTACTCAGAAAAAAACATGCTTTTAGTCATAGAGCATTCCTTGCATAAACTAATTCGTTTCTCGATCCTTCAAACCTAACCCACAATAAACAAAACAGACATTCGTTACGACATGCCAGTTCTGCCATTTCATTCCTCTAAAAGTAAAATAACGCATTAACCGTCGGTTTGCTGCAAGTCAGCTGATTTTTTACTTCCGTTTTTTACAATCGCAGTCCGGAAAAACCTTTTCTGGACTGGTACGGCAAAGGGTACCTTTTGAGCCAACAAAAAGGAACAGAAAACGGACGTTTCTGTGTCAGTAAGATGAAAACATATTTAAGGTTTAGTTGTGGCAATAAACGGGTGTTATGAATCGCTAAAGAAATATCGGACAGAAATTGTCACCCAAGCCAGAGAAGAATGCACTTTTTATAACAGTTATGATCACATCTGGTTGTTTTTAGATATTTAACTTTAGTTTGGGTTTAGAAAACTATTTGACCAAAGTTAAGATTGTTTGTTAGTATAAACCTACAACGAATTGATTTGTGATAATTTTTCTTTAAGTTGGCTATTCCAAATGGACGACAGTCACAACGTTAATAGACTTACCAATGATTGTTCTTTATAAAACTAAAAATAATTATTCATGACTATTATCTTATACTAACTGCGAAATAACTTGCAATTTTTTAGCAGAATCCCTTAACAATATAAGCATTTTACAGTTATAAAATAAATCTCACCCTTTATCTTAAAATAAATGTGTGTTTTATTCTAAAATAGTGGCACCACAAATAATTCAAGGTGGCCAACATAAATAAAATAGAATTGCGTTGAAACGAGGGCAGCCATTGGTCTTCACACGGGAGCAAATAAATGTGTCAGTGCTGTAAGTGATGGGCTAGCCATTCCACAGGTTCAGATTCTGTACTGGGCACTGTAACTGTGATCTGACTGTGCTGGTAAACAACCGACCCTATACTGGGCACTGTAACTGTGATCTGACTGTGCTGGTAAACAACCGACCCTGTACTGGGCTCTGAGACTGTATTGATCTGACTGTGCTGGTAAACAACATACCCTGCACTGGGCACTGAGACTGTATTTATCTGGCTGTGCTGGTAAACAACCAACCCTGTACTGGGCACTGTAACTGTGATCTGACTGTGCTGGAAAACAACCGACCCTGTACTGGACGCTGAGAGTGTATTGATCTGACTGTGCTAATAAACAACCGACCCTGTACTGGGCACTGAGACTGTAATGATCTGACTGTGCTGGTGAACAACCGACCATGTACTGGGCACTAAGAATGCATTGATCTGACTGTGCTGGTAAACAACCGACCATGTACTGGGCACTAAGAATGCATTGATCTGACTGTGCTGGTAAACAACCGACCCTGTACTGGCACCGAGACTGTATTGATCTGACTGTGCTGGTAAACAACCGACCCTGAACTGGGCACTGAGGCTGTATCGATCTGACTGTGCTGGTAAACAACCAACCCTGTACTGGCACCGAGACTGTATTGATCTGACTGTGCTGGTAAACAACCGACCCTGAACTGGGCACTGAGGCTGTTTTTATCTGGCTGTGCTGGTAAACAACCAACCCTGTACTGGGCATTGAGAATGTAATGATCTGGCTTTGCTGGTAAATAACCGGCGCTTTACTGGGCACTGAGATTGTATCGATCTGGCTGTGCTGGTAAACAACCGGCCCTGTACTGGGCACTGAGACTGTAATGATCTGACTGTGCTGGTAAACAACCGATCATGTACTGGGCACTGAGACTGTATTTATCTGGCTGTGCTGGTAAACAACTGACCCTGTACTGGGCACTGAGATTGTATTGATCTGGCTGTGCTGGTAAACAACCGGCCCTGTACTGGGCACTGAGACTGTAATGATCTGACTGTGCTGGTAAACAACCGACCCTGTACTGGGCACTGAGATTGTATCGATGTGGCTGTGCTGGTAAACAACCGACCCTGTACAGGGCACTGAGATTGTATCGATCTGGCTGTGCTGGTAAACAACCGACCCTGTACTGGGCACTGAGACTGTAATGATCTGACTGTGCTGGTAAACAACCGACCATGTACGGGGCACTGAGACTGTATTTATCTGGCTGTGCTGGTAAACAACTGACCCTGTACTGGGCACTGAGATTGTATCGATCTGGCTGTGCTGGTAAACAACCGGCCCTGTACTGGGCACTGAGACTGTAATGATCTGACTGTGCTGGTAAACAACCAACCATGTACTGGGCACTGAGACTGTATTTATCTAGCTGTGCTGGTAAACAACCGACCCTGTACTGGGCACTGAGATTGTATTGATCTGGCTTTGCTGGTAAACAACCGGCCCTGTACTGGGCTCTGAGACTGTATCGATCTGACTGTGCTGGTAAACAACAGAACCTATACTGGGCACTGAGACTGTATCGATCTGACTGTGCTGGTAAACAACAGAACCTATACTGGGTACTGAGACTGTATCGATCTGACTGTGCTGGTAAAAACTGTGCATAGTGTATTTAGCACTACTAAATTATTTCCCCTGATAAGATACCATACATCGTAAAAAATGCACGTACAAAATTTAATTTAGAACTACTGTAAATAGAACCAATATGGTAATAAATATGTTTTGCAAAGTTATTGACCTGGATTAATAAAATAATTGTAGCCACTCAGTAGTTAAAAAATTTAAATTTATTTGCATAAGTAGCCAGTTAAGCTTAATAGTACAGTAATATGTACTATTACTTTAGGTTTAATAAGAAAAATATAATGCAAGCAAACATGTTTCGCTTGAGAGTATACAACAATAAATCCTAAGTCAAAACCCAATTTTTCTAGTTCGGGTCAGGTGAGTTAAAGCTGAGTTAAAGCAGGTGAGTTAAAGCTCACCGACCCGACAAGTGTCTTTGGAAAATGGTACCCATATTTAATTGACATTTTTCAATGTAAAGTAAACAGAAGTCGGCCGATTTTGATGAAATATGTCTTTCCATGTCTTCTTTGAAACACCAAAGGAAAAAATTGCAATGTATATTTTTTCCAAATTGTTATATAAAATACGAGGTTTTTCTAGTGTTTCCATTTGGATGTTTAGGTCCAAAAGCGAATTATTCCATAACGTTTAGGTCCATAAAATCATTGATATTTTACAAAATTACTTAAAATTTCGAAAATGTTCATATACATACAACTATTTTTGTACACTTTGTAATTTTTGTGCTATAAAAATAGTATATGTTTAAGGCGTAAAAAAATTATGAAAACAAAAAATCCCGAAATTTTTTTGGGGGAAAATGTTCACAAAAACGTCATTAAAGAAAATCAAGTTTCTTCTTTGGGTCAGACAAGCCCCAAGTAGAAAACTTTATTTGCTTTCATTAAATCGTTCTTGTGAATATTTTCTTCCAAACATTTTTATTTAAAATCACATTTTTTGTAAATTGTTGGACAAAATTTCCCAAATTTTGTGTTTTTGTACTGTTCTAAAATTATAACGTACACAATAAAAGGTTAAATATACCAAACATTTAAAATGTGTAATTAATGGAATTCTGAAAATATTAATGGTTTTATGGTAAAACGTAAATGTCTATTTATAAACCTCAAAAAGGACCTTCCTGCATTAAAACTAGGAAGAAAAATCAAAATGACAGCCAATTTGATTTTCGTTCTTGGCGTCCCATCCGTAACAAATGCCATACAAATCTGACGACATTTGGATTTGACTTAGGACGTCTTGGTGCATAGTTTCCAGCAAAAACGTTTTTTGCTTGCATTTCATTTATTTTTTAGCTATTTTTACTCCAAATAAATAATCCACTCAACCAATTGTACACTCGTATACTTCTATTAGATGAGTTGTTATCTAAAACTGAAACAAATATTAAGCGTTCTGGGCCTAAATTATTCTGTATGTATTGACATAGCAAACACTGCAAAAAATATTTTAAACCTTTCAGTACAATATTCTAAGCACTCAACTGGTTGAAAACTCGCTCTTGTAGCTTACTGGTAATTAACTGAAGGAAGACAAATAATATTGTCGTGAAAGAGAAAAGATTCCCTAAGGGCAGTCGTTACAAAGACACATCGACCGTCACGAGCGGCGAATCGTCGCGAGCGGTTCAATGTTTTAGAATAATTCGATTTGTATAACTGCCTCGACGGGATGAATTAATTATTGGCCCTCTTAGCGTATCACAGTTCATTTGATTCGATGACGCATAAGCCACACTCACACTAGAGAAGCATTTTTCTCCCACCGGCGCTTTTACTTTCCGCCCCCCCGGGCCCCCCGGCCCCCACCAGCTCGGGCGATCGAAGCCGAGCATTTCCGAGGGCGCCCGACGTCCGCCGACACCTAGCTGTTAGAATTTCCCAGTCGGTTCAGTTTAGTAGAGATTTTTGTGCTTACTTGGTTGGCCGCTCGCGTTTTGTTCTTCCACAGAAAATTTTGTACTGGAACTCTTTTTCTGCCCGCTGTGTCTAGTGTCCAGTGCCTCTTGTTTTTTGTGTGCACTGTTTTGCGTTTTGTGGAAGAGATCGCTTCGGTCCCACGCCCAGCAGCTGATTATACAGGTTAGTCTCTACTCCACTCTCAATGTCGTTCCACGTGACGGCGTCACTACTCGTGGTTATATTTAGATCGCGACGTGATCACGGTGCACAGCTGTTCACTGTGGAGCGGACGGGAGTATTGATTCGCCATTGCCGGTATCTGGCGCGCTGTCCTTCGGGAGGTCAATCCCCTTATCTTTGGAGGTTATGTTGTCGTGCTGTGCGTTATCAGCTCGACACACGGTTACGGCACTGCTAAACATCGTTTCGGCATCGTTCTGTTACGGTTTTCGTGGAATGTTCTTATGTAGTAAGTAATTAACAGATGAATGGTATTATTAAGTCAATCTGTAGTGAGTTCTTCCTCGATTCATAATGTTTCTCCGTTTTGACCATCATTTAATAGTGTACAGTCTAAAGTGATAAGATTCAGTGTGAAGTTGAATGGTTTTCTTAAGTGAGAGGTTTAAAATTTAACATTATAAAGATTGACGGTATGGTAGTTAGTTTCAGCTTCTCGTTATTGCTTAAGTTCAAGTTGTCTTAAACCTGCTTCATAGACTTCTGTTGTTACATATTGAAAACATATATTAAGACGAAGACGAACTGGTATAATAAAAGTTCTGATGAGTTCATGGTGAAAAAAACCTAGGAAATGAAAGTGAATTGGTCATTATTAGTATTATGGTTAAATAAATTACAGTTAATATATAGTTAATTAGAATATACTTATTGTAAGTGTGTTCTAGATTACTCTAAATGGGTGGAAGTAAAGCTGAATATTCAATGAAATACAACATTAATGTTACACGTTTTTAATCCCATATAAATTTGGTTACTTCACATTTTATAGTGCATGTAAACTATAATAGTATGTACGTGAAGTTTCATTTTTTTAATCGACACTTTATCAGCTTTGATTTAGTAATAGTGATAGCCTAAGTACTTTGTCACTACATACATTGTTCGTTGAGTTTGACATGAGCAAAGAATCTGCGTTTGAATTTGTTCCAGAACTGGAACAACCCTAAAGGTTGTATCAAGCTCATTAGACGATAACCAACCGCCATTAAAATCACCAAATCATTCGTATTTTATTTATAAGTGTGAATTTCGAAGTTCGTAAACAATCTCTAATAGAATCCAAAATATTTCTGGATTGAAACAGTTGTGTGTCATTTGAAACTACTAAGATAAAAATTGCAACAGTTTGCCTTACCGTTGAAAGTGCTTAAAGCTTTAGACAAATAACTTGGCCTTGTCCGCCCATAAGAGGAATGTTGATTTTAGTATCGGGCTTATGGACGGCCTGGGCCATATTATTTTATTCTGACTGCGAGAATATATTTTTATATCAAATATATGCGAGTATGTAGATAGTAAATTGTATCGATACAATTGAATTGTTGTCTAATGCTACCGAGTGCCGGAATCACACCTTCTGGCCTGCAGCCAAAGCGGGCCAAAGCATTCCTGCGCTGCCTCGTGTCTCCGGTATGTGCCTTGCTACGGCCTCTTCAGATTAATCTCACAATATTATATTGTAAACCTATTTATTGCGGTCAATTTTAAACATTAAAGCAGTGATGACAATGTTCCATTTGTTGATAATCTGGTTTGTTTCACAATGAGGATAAAATAACGGTTTATAATGTATGTCTGCATTTATTATTTTACAATGAAGATAAAAAATTTAATATTTAACGTGTTTCTACATTTATTATCCACCAGATTTGGCATGTACATGATGATTTTCGTGTTTATTAGTCTCTTTTTCAGATTTTGGAATCCTAAGATACAAAGATGAAGATTATATTATGACATTTTAAAAGAACAAACTAACCCATTTAATAACCATTAAAAAAAATGTATAAATAATATTATATCATCGAATGTAAACTTATATTATTGTCTTCATCGTAATAAGTTTGTTATTCTCCAGGCATAGACAATCCAAAGTCTTGACAAAAATCTTGCAATCCGGTTCAATGGAAGAAGATATTTTTATTACATAAACGAAAATGCTTAAAATTCATTAATCAACTTAGTACTTAAATAAAAACTAATAGATTCTCGGTATTTCTGATTTTCTATATGATTGTCTATCAGAGGTTTGCCACAGGATTGTGTAGGATATATGTATTTATAGGCTGTATTAATTTTTGAAACAGCACCTTGAGAGAAAATTGTGGGCTACTTAAAACTAAAAAAAATTATTATGCAGGAATAAAAAAAGGTTACCAACGCAGTATTTCCTTTGGCAACTATTCATAGTTTCATGATGATTGTAAACTACTTAAAATAAAGTACCAAAAGAATTCAACAACCGTTAAAAAAATTGCTAAAGTCAACTGTCCATAAATGAAAAAAACGTCTGGTACGTCTGGTTCTAAACATGATTTCACCGAACCAGCTGACTTTGCGCCATTGTTCCCCGCGCCACGTCAAGTGGTGCTCTTGTTCATTTCAAATCATTTCAGTCCTTTTCTTCTCTAACTTCAAGTGTTTTCTTCAGCTTTTCCTTATTACAGATTTCTACAGAAATAGAAACAAGTATTAAATTTCATTCACCTTAATTAATTGTCTGTACAACGCGTGTCCCAAAATTATCGGACAGGTTTAAATAACTTTTGAAGAAAACAAATATAATTTTGTAAATTAAACATATTTTGTAAATGATTCCCAGTCCTAAAAACACTATGTTTTGAAATTCGTGTCATTGCCCCTGTCCCTATGATATGAATTTGGGGTGTTTTCTCCAAAACTTTTGATATAAATACCCATCGAGGCCATTCATTTTAAAAGGCTTGATAAATAAACAAAATACCTCAAACCCGAAGTCAGTATCATTCCCCAAACCAAATTTACAGCCGCTTAAAATTTCAAAATTGTCATAACGTTTGTACTATTTTAAAGGACCCAATTAATCAGGTCAGTGCCGTGAGAATAGCATCTAACTGTACGAAAATTGTGAAAAGTAGTTCTAGGACTATTTTTGCCATTAACTAGTCTGTTTGGTAAAATTTTGCTATCACTACCCAAACCAACAAAATCAAAATGTTGGGACGGTGACTACCTCTTTAAAAAATAACCCTATCAAGTGACCATTTATTTGTAAGGACTCGTTGGGAACGACTAGACGGTGCGTATCTGAAGCCAATTCCATGCCCGATACAAATATAGCCCATTTAAGTAAATTAACATCCAGTATTTACAAACATTTTAAATTTTCGGAAGCCTGGTGTTTTGAAAAGAGTTGGAAATTGATTTTGACCAATAAACAATAAATTACAGTAATATTTTAGAGTATCCACGTCGCGGAGTGGAAAGAAATTTCGGACATTGTCCGATTTCGGGAATGAGCGTAATGTTTTTAATATCCTACTGTAATTGTTGAAAAACGTGCCAGAGTTTTCGCTCTAATTTTTTTATGCTGATGTCACGTGAGCCATAATTTAAAACACTTTTTTACGGTTTCACACTAACACATTGTCTGTCTGACAAAAGCCAGAACACTTCAAATTTTAAGGCGTGCTGACTCATACACTTACTCCTAAATATGTAATTTATTTAAAGTATTCATAGTCTTGTGTTCTATGAGTAGTTTATGAATAGAAAAGATGTCCTAATGCTTAAATTTATTTCTACTGAAATTATAAATTTAAAAAGGTGTGTTACCAAACATCCCCCACATCATGAATTTACAAAGTTTCATGAGCGTTTTCAAAACGTATCTCGCACGCTGCAACCACATTACCAAGGCGAATTAAGTTATCCCTCCCCCTAAACCCCCCCCCCCCATCCGTTACAAATGGGAAACCGTGTGTGACACGGCCTAAGCTGAAAATTAGATTGCGTAAATGGTCGGAGAGCTAAGAGTCGATATCTTTGATACCAAAAACAACCTCATCGCGTTAATACTGTTTCGGTAACTTTGAATTTTTGAGAGACATTACAGCTATGGTTCTACTCTTTTATGGTCAAACGGTTTGTTTTTTAGGTTTGTGGATACCACTACGAAAGAATCTTCAACGGATAGGTTGAAGCCGCACTAATTCGCGGATGAAATATTGCTCAAAAAGCTCACAATTTTGTATTATACATGATGTCCATAAATAAGTTTTAAAAAATAAATGCTGTTGAATATGTAGAAAAACAAGATTGAATACATAAAGTACGTACAGTGTTCTCTTTCTCGGTTTCTAAGAGTCAATTTGTGGTTTTTATCTATTATTTTATGATAACTAAAGACTTTTATACATGGGAGAAGGCGGTACAATTGGTTTATCTTGAGATTATGTTTAGCCATGTCAAGACATCGACCATTTATAAACTTTGACATCAAATTTAATGACAACCGTATACATTCTTTGAATTATTTATATTATGGCATTAGTTGAACTCTTACTTTTTATATATTTTTTAAAATAGACTGAGACGGTGGCGTGTCCTGTAATCCAGCTCCGGAGGTCACGAATTAAATATGGATAGTTATAAGAGATGGCTTATGGATGCGTTGTTTTCTAATAGGATTAACGTCCGCACTAATGAATACCTTATCATACATAAGACCATCCTCATTAGACCAGTTTGTAAGTGAAATTGGCGAAATTGTGGTTCGGATTTCACGTTAAATCGTAGGTCCCTTAGTTACTAATTATTGCTGTTGGGCTATTAATTAACTGACCTGTCCAGGGATCAGGGATCACGTCGGCCTTAGTCAGCAACAAGGCTACAAGATCGCGCCACAATCATTCAACACTCATCTTTCATTCATACCGTTCATACTTGGCTTAAAATACCTACCTGGGTAGGTCGCCATTTCAAGTAATGAATAATGTTAAGTTCCTCCGTCACGTTAAAACTAAATGTAAGAATGTATGATTGCATTCGCCTTGTAATGAAAAAACTGATGATCGGGTTGTTTAGTTGGTCAAATATAGCCTTGATCGCATTCGCCTTGAAAAGAAAAAACTGATGATCGGTTTGTTTAGTTGATCAAATATATAGCCTATTTATAAAAATATTCAGACCAGTGTATTTTTAACGGTATAACCTTGTCAAGATATTTTATTTATGCTCGTTTCTTTGAAGCTGCACCTTGTACTACCTGGCGTGCATCTGCCTGTCTGGTTTTGCTTTAGAGATGTGCCAAAATCAATTTGAATTGGTTATCGTAGTGTAGTAAAGACACTTACAGACACAGAAGATCCTTAGTGAATAACTATCGTAATTACTACTAAGGGGAAAATACCGGACAGGAGATTATACAAAAATCAGAACCACTAGTATTTAGGCTGATACTGTATAGTTGTATTTAAACAATTATACGTTTTTTTTACATCATATTCCAGGGCCTACCGTAAGTCCGGGATAGAAGTTTTACTAAAAAAATGCGTTTTGTCGAATGAAAAAACTAAAAAATGTTCACATATGAATGAAGTGCTTTTTGCCGGCATAAAACGTCAATCAGTACTTGAACATTTGTAATAAAACATTATAATCTAATGGGATTCTAGTAAAACATCATGTATAATGAGATCTGAATGCATAATCGAAGCTTTCTCTAGTACTAGAGAAGGCAATGATACAACACCATTTCTAAATACTGTTTTTGCTTAATATTATGAAATAAATACATTATTTTGACCTTTTACCACGTCTTAATAATAACCTGCTTTGTATTAAAAAACGTGATTAGACTGCGTTAAAATACAAACCAAACTTTTTAATTGGATTTTGCGCTTTTCATTACTGTTCATCAATAGTGAAAAAGTTTGTCTTTCTCAGGAACAACAAACCAAGAACACTGCATACCTTTTGCGATGAAAAACTGACATCTGTTTACAGAAATTATTTTAAAAAGCGGTTGACTCTACAAGATAATTTATAGCAGAAGAAGTGAAGTATCCTGGAAGAGAGCAGATGGCAAGAGAAAAGTTGACTTGTTTCTAAGAAGCCGGGGTGGAAATGTTTGATAATATCCAACCCCGCAGTGGCAGTAAGCCCCGAGCTGCGTCAGGGCCCATCGGGCTCCTTCCCTACAAACTGTCCTCGTTATTGCTTTTTTATTTATTAATTCTTTTTGAAAATTTTTAATACTTAAATAAAAAACATCCAATGTCTTTCTGTTGGGTAAATGAAGAAAACTAGTTCAGACTTGTGTAAATAATAATCTTTGAATATAACTGAAGTGCCCACTTTCAATGAGTTGTTTTCATAAAGATTTATCTCTACATAAAATTATAGAAAAGAATTTGTTCTCGTGTTATAATAAATCTTCGCTTCAAAAGTAATTATAGCATAACCATCTATACTTAACATAACTCTGAACCAGGGTCATGAGGTTTCAGTAAATGTTTATTTGTGTTTTTCTAAAGGACTAATAATTATTGTTTTGCATTATATATGCAAGCTTTTTCAACTATAGAGCTATAATTTCAATAAATATTATCTCTTACCTAAGGAAGCTTATTACAAAATGTGAATTAGAAAATCATTAGAGTAAATGTCCATACGTCGTCACAAAAGTATAAATATATCCTTTAATACTTTATAAACCTAAATTAAAAATATAACAGGTTACTCACCAAATGCCGTCTGCGATTCTCTGTAATCCAAATTTTGGTTACCAGAGAATCGCTGGCGGCAAAATTTGGATTACAGAGAATCGTTGACGGCATTTGGTGAGTAACCTGTTATATTTGGTCAAAAACTATTCTGGAGGCATCATGATGTCTAAATTTAAAATTAAGTAAATACAGGAAAACGTAAGAAACGCCTTAACAACACATTTTAAAATCGACTTCAAAGAAAAGTATTAGGTAATTATCTTTTTCCCAGATACTCTTGTCTGATTATCAAGAGAGTGAAAGCACAATGTGTAACTTTGTTTCTCTGTTACTGCTGCATTGTTCAGTGCTATTGTTGAGAGCAAAAAGAAAAAAGATCAATTCACAAATATTTTCAGCTCTATCTCAGTGTTGTTCATGTGTAAATACTCACACACCTGCGTGTTCGCTCTGTCGTTGGTAGGTTGGTGGTATCGTTATGTAGGTGGTTTTATAATGTTGCACTTGTCAAGACAATCTGTGCAGAGACTCTCGGGTTTAAACAACTTTAGACATACAACTTCCGCTGATAATTTATTGTTCAGTGACTTAAATTTTACCTCAATTAGGGATTATTTTACCTGTTAAACATTTACAACCCTTTATCATTACAACTTCCCTCTTATTTAAAGTTCCAATATACATCACTAACAAAGTAGGATAAACTACATAACATCTATGTGTTATTACTAGTTTAAACATTATCAATGCATCAGCTAAAACTTATGCAAATTATACAATTTTTATTTATGTTCTAGCTATTTCAATCTAGTCTTAACATAAACAAATTGTTTTTACTTTTGATCCCTTCAATAAAAACTAAATTTTAAAACCTTTGCCTTTGTAAAAAATCATGTAAAAAATTGAGAGTAAAAGAAAGCAAAGGTTATTTTCCACGAGAAATTAAATTCCGGCAGAAAAGAGCACGCAATTAAACCGATATTAGTCGAAGATTAAACTGCAGTTGTTGGCGGAAAACTTTCTTAATGCTCAATGCAATTAGCGCTAGACATTTTGTTCTGGTAACCGCGGGCTAGCCGAGTCAGCCTGGGTAAAGCAACCAAATTACAATTGTTAAACGCCTAACTGTTTATTTTAATTGTTTTTCTATACGTTGAATTAAGACTTGAGTGTATGCTGTTGACATTTTCGACTTGATTGCTACTCTAGGACCATGCTTTTAGCGAATTCCCCCTATAGGGAAGAAACTATTACCGTAGGTCTCATGGTAAGACCTAAGCCCAAGACCATGATAACTTTTCGTTTTGGGGCCCCCAGAAGCAAAAAACACTATTCGTTTGAATTTTTAGATATATATATACAGGGGTGCTGAAAAGTCCCGGAACGGCTAAATATTTTTTGAACCGAATTGGTTTGAGAAACCAAACTTTGCACATTCACTCCTATGTAAAAAACCTACTTTCTGAGGTGTTTACTGACTCTTGGCCCCCAGTGGGGGACGGCCCACAAGGAGTAGGTACAAAATCTTAAATGTAAGCATAGGTCAATATGCACATCATTTTAAAGGGCTAATCAAGTAGAGTTCAATGCCGCAAACCGCACTTCAAAAGGTTCATTCATTACAAAATGGCGGCTGATCAAAAATCTAAAGGAAATACACAGTGTTCGCTTAAAGATTGTTTAAAAATTGTTTACAGACTATGTCTAAAGGATCTAAACTCCGGAATCGTATGTCAGACCTAAAAGCCTATCTTTTAGGGTGCCGTAGAGGATATTACCTCCAAGGGGGGATGGCCCACAAGGAGTCGGTACAAAATCTTTAATGTAAGCATAGGTTGATATGCACATCATTTTAAAGAGCTAATCAAGTAGAGTTCAATGCCGCAAACAGCACTTCAAAAGGTTTATTTGTTACAAAATGGCGGATGGTTAATATTTTCAACAAAAATTCATAAACTTAGGTTTGTTGGGAGGGGAGGTGGAAAAAAGGTTTGAATAAATCAAATTGCGTATCAAACCTAAGCCTATGTATTTTTGTTGAAAACTTAAATCGCCCGCCATTTTGTAACCAATAATCCTTTTGAGTTTGCGGCATTGAATTTTACTTGATTAGACCTTTAAAATGATGTGCATATCGACCTATGCTTACATTAAAGATTTTGTACCGACTCCTTGTGGGCCATCCCCCCTTGGAGGTAATATCCTATACAGCACCCTAAAAGATAGGCTTTTAGGTCTGACATACGATTCCGGAGTTTAGATCCTTTAGACATAGTCTGTAAACAATTTTTAAACAATCTTTAAGCGAACACTGTGTATTTCCTTTAGATTTTTGATCAGCCGCCATTTTGTAATGAATGAACCTTTTGAAGTGCGGTTTGCGGCATTGAACTCTACTTGATTAGCCCTTTAAAATGATGTGCATATCGACCTATGCTTACTTTTAAGATTTTGTACCGACTCCTTGTGGGTCGTCCCCCACTGGGGGCCAAGAGTCAATAAACACTTCAGAAAGTAGTTTTTTTACATAGGAGGGAATGTTCAAAGTTTGATTACTCAAACCAGTTAGGTTCAAAAAATATTAAGCCGTTCCGGGACTTTTCAGCACCCCTGTATATATATATATATATATATATATATATATATATATTATTTTTAACATTTCAGAACACAGTACCCTGTTTTAAAATTATTTAATTAGACCAACATGTTTCGAAGCTTTAGCCCATGGTCACGGTCTTTAAATTATCTAACCTTATATAAACATATTTATATAGAGTTTTTATAAACACATTGCCAAATAAATTCGTCAGCTGTTTTCAGATAGACTTGATTACTTTTATCTTTGGGTTCTGGATGTTATAATTTTTTCATATATTAAATTCTTTTTGTTTACTTGCATTTTGTTGATTATATTCTTTGGATCTTTTTTATTATGATGGTAGATATGGAATTCTTCTTTGATATCTAGTTTTCTGCCTTTTATTCCATATTCTAAAATTTCTAAGTCTTCTTCTATGGTTTTAAATTCGTGTTTCTTTATCAGCATATGCTCGGCTACGTTTGATTTCATGCTTGTCATATTTTTGGATCTATAGGCCTGGATATGTTCTTTATATCTACTGCTAAACGATCTTCCGGTTTGACCTATATAATAGCTGTCACATTCTGAGCACTTGATTTTATATATCCCTGATTGGTTAAAGTTTCTTTTCAAAGGATCGTTTCTTTTAGTTTTATTTATTTTCTTGTTTAATATATCCAGAATGTTGTTTTTGGTCTTGTAGCTGATTGCATAGTTAGATTTGTGGAAGGTTTTGCGGATTGCTTTATTGAATGTCTGTTGTATGGCATGCAGATGAATTCTTTTGGGATATTTTCCCCTTCATTTTCTTTTTCCTTTTGTTTCTTAATTTTATGTCTTATCATATTATCTATTATTTTTGGTTTATATCCATTTTTTATAACAAGATATTTTATAATATTTTTTTCTTTATTGAAATTTTTGGGTGTCATTGGAATGTTGAGCAATCTGTGGATCATGGTGTGAAATGTATTCATTTTTTGTTGCCAAGGGTGGTTGGAGTTTGCAGGAATTATGTTATTGGTTGTGGTTTGTTTTCTATAAATTTCAAACGCGTGTTTATTATTTTGTTTTGATATAGTAATATCAAGAAAATTGATTTGCTTTGGTTGGATTTCTTCAGAGAATTGTATTTTACTACATAATGAATTAATATAATTTAATAAATCTTTTGCTTCTGATTTATTCCCCTCAAAAAGACAGATGACATCGTCCACATAGCGGAACCAATATATTATTTTATTTCTGAATTAAATTATATTAATTCATTATGTAGTAAAATACAATTCTCTGAAGAAATCCAACCAAAGCAAATCAATTTTCTTGATATTACTATATCAAAACAAAATAATAAACACGCGTTTGAAATTTATAGAAAACAAACCACAACCAATAACATAATTCCTGCAAACTCCAACCACCCTTGGCAACAAAAAATGAATACATTTCACACCATGATCCACAGATTGCTCAACATTCCAATGACACCCAAAAATTTCAATAAAGAAAAAAATATTATAAAATATCTTGCTATAAAAAATGGATATAAACCAAAAATAATAGATAATATGATAAGACATAAAATTAAGAAACAAAATAAAAAGAAAATGAAGGGGAAAATATCCCAAAAGAATTCATCTGCATGCCATACAACAGACATTCAATAAAGCAATCCGCAAAACCTTCCACAAATCTAACTATGCAATCAGCTACAAGACCAAAAACAACATTCTGGATATATTAAACAAGAAAATAAATAAAACTAAAAGAAACGATCCTTTGAAAAGAAACTTTAACCAATCAGGGATATATAAAATCAAGTGCTCAGAATGTGACAGCTATTATATAGGTCAAACCGGAAGATCGTTTAGCAGTAGATATAAAGAACATATCCAGGCCTATAGATCCAAAAATATGACAAGCATGAAATCAAACGTAGCCGAGCATATGCTGATAAAGAAACACGAATTTAAAACCATAGAAGAAGACTTAGAAATTTTAGAATATGGAATAAAAGGCAGAAAACTAGATATCAAAGAAGAATTCCATATCTACCATCATAATAAAAAAGATCCAAAGAATATAATCAACAAAATGCAAGTAAACAAAAAGAATTTAATATATGAAAAAATTATAACATCCAGAACCCAAAGATAAAAGTAATCAAGTCTATCTGAAAACAGCTGACGAATTTATTTGGCAATGTGTTTATAAAAACTCTATATAAATATGTTTATATAAGGTTAGATAATTTAAAGACCGTGACCATGGGCTAAAGCTTCGAAACATGTTGGTCTAATTAAATAATTTTAAAACAGGGTACTGTGTTCTGAAATGTTAAAAATAATAATATTAGTAGCCCTTATACATTTAACTTTATTGATTATATATATATATATATATATATATATATATATATATATATATATATATATATATATATATATATATATATATATATGTGTCTGTTAGCACGATAGCGGCCGTAAAAATGGTCCGATCTTTATGAAATTTGGTACAGACATGCAAAGTGCTAATCAATTGGACGAGTTCGTAAACCAGCCCGATCGGACCGCCGGAGGGGGAGGTAAAGGGGGATAAACCCCTCCAAAAATGGGGTTTTTGAGCTTTTTACATGCAGAAATAAAAATAATCTAATTTTCGTTGACATTATTGAATTCAGCTAAAAAAAAAAACAATTTAGTATTATGAATCATTGCTCTATGTCCATTGGTTACCGAGATATTTAAAGTGGTAAACACAGTACGTTGTCCCAATGTTAACCTTATGGGGAATAAGTAAAATTCTATATATCTCTTATTTCTCAATATATCGTTATAAAACTTGGTAAATGGCTTATTCTAGTTCAGATCTACTAAATATTGAATTAAAATCAACCTGTTTTAACATACCCGTTGCAGCAAACCTGCATACTCATTCCCCATGTTATTCTTATAGAGCTTCGAAAAATATGTCAAATCTCGCCGTGTTGGGTTGAAATATGTTCTTTTTCACTTGAAATTCGCTGAGTATGCAGGTCTGCTGCAACGGGGTATTACATATTGTATCTTACGTGACTAGTAAAAAAAAAATATATATATATATATATATGAGAATAGTATTTAATATTGAAATTAAATGTATACACAACAGATTGCAATTTGATCTAAAAACCGAAATATGTTATGCTGGCAAACCTTTTTCTTGAAGATAATATTCCAAAAGTTCCCAGATTATTTTTGGAATATTTTTTCGGGGCAGTGGATTGCCTGGGTCTTGACTTTTGTAGTTATGTCTCCGGAATTTCTTTACTCGAATTTCTTTACTCGGAGTAATATTCTTCGGAGGCACGCATTTTTATAATACCGTGCCCTTACACTTGCGTTTGAGAGTAACTATGTACTTCAAATGTAATATGTGTACAATAAGTTCATGCTCATCAAAGCCCTATTCTAATATATATACTGAACAGTAAACCTTCACTATATATTTATACTGTATAAGTCCCCCCCTCGCATTTCGAACACCTGGCGCACTCTGGCGCCGTGTATTTGAAGTTGATCAATACACCCGCATGTTGACGGCTGCTTGTTAACACTCTGGGTCCAAATTTGATTCCGATGATGACACTGAAACGAACCTTGTTGCATATTCACGTTGTCTGCTTTGGGATGGTTCACTTTGTGTGATTTGTCAATAATGTAATTGATACGCGTACAACAGTAAACCCCAATTTGCTGTCGATACCATAAAAAAAATTTAGACGTACTGATTTTTATTACAATATAGAGACAAGATTAGTACTTCACACTTTTAAGTCTAAAAAACATGCAATTTGTGTATGTTTTTTACTATATGGAAATGTTATATTTCGGAAGAGTTTTCATATTATGTGTTTTTTTAACGCAACCCAAAACTTATTTTATTGGTTAAGGATCATTCCTCCCCCCCAAGATCCTCAGACTTGACCCAACTTTATTATTTTCTTTTGTGATACAAAAAAGTAAGGCCTACGAATACAATCAACAGGATATTCAGCACCCAAAACAAACGTAACAAGTTCAATACAAAGAATTATTTTAAGTACTTTTAAAACATGTTCAGGACTTTGACGGAGAGAGCACAACTTTTTATAATTTCCAATAGCGGATTGTTTCAAAAAATGATATAAGCTAAATGTGATAAACTTAAAATAACATATTGTATAACATGTAATTATTAACAAAAAAATACTCATTTAAAGTCGACTTTGAAAAAGCATGAGGGACTATTTAAGACAACACCGATACCATATATGTTTTTCTTTGATTACATAAGCTTAAATTAAATTGAATTGTTTTGTGCACACACTTATTATAATTACGGAGATAAACTAAATTAACAACTGGACCTTTAGGTCGTAACGAACTAATAGTTAAAAGTAAAATAAACCGCCTAGCTAAATGTGTAACGAATGGAGGACAAAGTTTGTTGAGAGAGAAAAGGAAAATCACATCCAATTTTAATGGAATATAAGGAGCATTTATAGTGAACGATTGCCCGTCAGTTTCTTTTTTCAAGTTGGCTGCATCGAGTTACCTGGTGGTGCATTTGGATCAATAGGGCCCGCATGCCTTTGTTTGGACTACAGACCAAATATACGCTGGCTGGCTACTAAGCTATCATCTAACAATGGGGACTAACGTTAATAGGCGATTTGGATCGGCTCGTGAATGTATCATACATAACAAGTAAATACAGTAACTGCATTACAAATTTTTTTTATCGATTGAATTTAGTTTATTTTGTTTAACTTGTTTACGGTATACATTTTTCCATTTTAAGCATACAATTTGTAAGCTATAAAAAATTTAAATTTGTTTAAAAGTTTGTGTGTTTATGTGGGGCTTTCTATGAAATAAAAAAAATATTCTAAATTTCGTCTCTCAAAACTTTAAAACTGCTGTTTTTTTCCAATGCAATACGGAGAATGTCTCAATGATAATGTTGAAAGGAGTTATAAGCTTATGAAGAGAATGACAGTACAACATGTGTGTAACATGCAGGGCCATATAACATTTTATAATAACCATATAACCATAACCATTTAACCATATAACATGCTAAATGGTCCAGGTAACATGCCAGTATTTGTAGTAACAATGTTCGGTACAGTATTGTTAATGTTTTGATTTTCGTAATGCGAACGTAATAAATATTTTTAACAATGTCGAGTTATTGGTTTTGTTTGTTGTTATTGTTATTTTATTTTTTATTGTTGTCTACTTATTTGTTAAAATAAATTTCGCAGGTGTTACTCAAAATTCATGTTAATAGCATGTTAATAATTATCTAGTTAAATAACTTAACAATAATCTGTAATAATCTTTTACAAGTATTATTGTACCCCACTATAGCCGCAAGGCGTGATATCAGAATGTTAGAATGTTTCCCCCTAAAAATAATATTAACATCAGGACAGAAAACCCATGAAATGACAGGTTTAATCGCAGCCAAAATCAACGCCGGTATGTTTTTCATATAGCAAACAAATCAAATCAAATCAAATCGGTATGTTTTTCATAAAGCATACCGAAATTATACATCACAAGCGTTTCAGGCAAAGTATATGTGCATGGAGGAATTTGATGCATCGAAATCCCACAGTTTATTAATCCATGATATTCAGCCTTTTTTGCTAAGAGCTAAGAGATTAATAAAACAAACGCAACGGCAATGATTCTATGGGGAACCGGTCATGAACTCGCTTTTGTTAGTTTTGTAATAAAAATTAACGATGTTGCGGGAAAACATTTTATCTTTCCCTTGATTGTGATATTTTCAAATTTATGAAACCATTAATATATATTTCTCATTCCTCTGCGGCTTTATATTTCAGCCATTTAGTTTTTATCTCCCTTTTAACGTGGCGTATTTTTCTACCCTGATTTAAACTGCTGGGTGGAAAATACATTAGCTGATACGTTTTACAATATATTATCCTATAAGAAGGGTATTACGGGTCCCGCTAATACCATATACTCCTACATAAAACTTGTTTGCGGGAGTACCGGTTGGATTTGTTTTATTTATTTAGTTTTCTAGGAGGTACGTTTTCCGTTTAAGTCAATAGTTTTTTTTTTACTCTACACGATTATAGAGAACGTTAGCTGTGCCTAGTGTTTGGGCTGATGGCAACTAAAAACTAAAAATATGATAACTATCGGCTTTAAAGTTAAAGTGTAATTGGGAAACTAGATTTTGAAACTTTCATAATCATAATACTATTACTATATATAAAAAAATTTTAAAAATCCTCAATAATATTTTTTACATAAAATATTATTCCTTTGGATTAAGAACTAAAAAAATAATCTAACCAGTAAAGTATATGATCAGATTCTCCTACAACGACCATATAATTTTACACTAACTCGTATTTGGTTAGTAATAGGCAGTTTTCGAGCAGGACTAATTAATTAGCTACGCCCCTTGAACGTAGCATACAATTTGCCATGGTAATAGATCTCAACATAAGAATATGTCAAATGCTCATGTATTAGAGACATATTATAGTTATAAGCATGCCCTATTTACAAGATCACTTATTAAGTGTTATTTATATTCTTGGAAGTGTAATTGTTTAAAACAGTTAAGACCATGGAATTCAAATAAATAATTAATTTTACTACCGCTGGATATGAGAGTACTACTATAAATGTAGCGATAACATAAAAAAAGGTATTGAAAGATAAATATTTTTTTCTATATGTTAAAAGGTATTTGTCTTTACTATGTGTATGTTTCTTTTTAATTGTTACAAGATATTTACTGCGACCTGCGACACTTCAGAATAACCTGAAGTTGTTGCAGGTAATCTCATCATAGCATAGCTCGTAGATACCAAGGTATGTTTTTATTTATGCAAGATATAATTTATGTTTTAAAAACTACAGATGTCGTAGGAAATATTAAATTATTATATTACCAATAAGTGAAGTTTTGTGATTAAAAATTAAGAATTTTTAATTTTTCTTGAATACTTTTTATATTAGTCGGTGATAGCCTACATCCTGTAATCCCTTACTAAATATTATACCCTAGGAAATCACTGAAATTTGCAAAATTCACTGAATAGAAGTCAAACCTTTAGTGTACATTGAAAAAGGATTAAGATTCTTTGATTCCCTAAGGTTACATTTAGGACAAGATAACTTAAAACACTAGATATCACGAAAACTATAACACATTTTTATCGGTATCAATATTCAACTTGTATTTAAGCTGGAATTCTTCCCAGTAATGATGAGATCAGGAGCCATTTCCATGTTGGATGTCTGCAATGTCCCATTTCCGTCCAGATAACGCTGCTGTCGAGGAGTTCTCTTTAATTAATTACACTGATGTAGTTCTCTTGTCGCGCGATAGAGCTGCGCTCTTTTATCGCCTAATGGAATCATTTTGCGTTACGTAACAAACGCTATGAGCCTCTTTTGTCAATACTTGCTAAGCTTCTTTAAAGGCAAGGGGTGTCTGTGCTGGAGGTGTTACGGTGCATGGTGATACCCATCATTATTCAGAGATGATAATGATGCGTATTTAAGGTGATTTTTTACGATAAATACAATTACTTAACTCACGGAAGTAATGAAAATCACGAGTGCATGTGAAACCTAGCGTTGCACTGTTATGCTTTGTGTGGTAGTTTAAAGAATGAATAGTTCCTATAAAGTATGTGAATCGATTTGAATTATCGATTGATTTCGGTATGGTTTTATTATTTCATGAGATGTCTCGCTAGTCTTATCAGATTTAATATCTGAGTTTGCTTTAGAAGAAGGGACATTTTTGGGTTCATATTTAAATTGGCTCTAACACTGTCATTTGTATTTTCTATTAAAATAAAGATAAATGGCTTTAGATATTTAGCTGCTTATTTTGATCATTAAAATGATTTATTTAAAAGGTGCATTAAATAAATCGTAAAATTTAAATAAATAAAATTAAATAAAAATTAAATAAATGTAAAAAAATTAAAATAAATGTAATACGGACGCTGGTAATAGCTTATAACTGTAGATGGTATAACTAGTAATAGCCCTCACATTTGCACGTGAACCACCTCATATTGTGTATATCGCTCTCCATCGTCCATCGGACCCTCATCCGAAAAAATTGGGAAAATGCAGTTAAGGTACATAATTTTTTTCTCGCCCCATGAAGCCAGTGAAGGGGAAGGGGGAAGGAAGGAAGAGGAGGGATGATGAAGTTATAATTGGTGCCGACCACTAGCCTGCACCGTGCTGTCAACGCTCTCTCTTAGCACTCACTTGTCTCCTGTAATATTCCTAAATGTATTCTAATTGAAAATTTTAAAATATCTACGATAAACCTGATAATGAAGTGAATTGGATAATAATATAAAGTACTGTAGTTCGTAATACTAAAAGCTCTAACATGAAAGCCTATCAATATCAATATATTTTTACTCGTAAGCTGGTCCGCTAAAAACTTTTGACGTATGCGGTGGAGCCAAATTGGCGAAAATTTAGTATGAGAGCAAATGGTTAATTTACAAGGTAAAAGTAAACAGTAAATATATAAATACCCCCGTTGCAGCAGACCTGCATACTCAGCGAATTTCAAATGCAAAACAACATATTTCAATCCAACATAGCGAGATTTGACATGTTTTGGTAAGCTCCTTAAGAATAACATGGGGAATAAGTATGCAGGTTTGCTGCTACGGGTGTATTAAATCTGGGTGGTTTTAATTCAATATTCAATAGATCTGAACTAGAAGAAGCTATTTACCAAGTTTTATCAAGATATGTTGAGAAATAACCGAGATGTATAATTTAACTTATTTCCCATAAGGTTAACATGGGGACAATGTACTGTGATTACCACTTTCAATATCTCGGTAACCAATGGACATAGAGCAATGATTCAAAGTAATAAATTGTTTGTTTTTTTGAGATTAATTCAATGGTACCAACAAAAATTCGATAAATTTTATCTTCCTATGTAAAAAACTCAAAAAACCCATTTTTGGGGGGTTTATCCCCCTTTACCCCCCCCCCTTCCGGGGGTCCGATCGGGCTGGTTTACGAACTCACCCGAGGGATTACCACTTTACATGACTGTAACAAATTTCACTAAGATCGGACCATTTTTACGGCCGCTATCGTGCTCACAGACACATATGATATATATATATATATATATATAAATTCGAACGAATGGTGTTTTCTGCTTCTGGTGGCCCCAAAACGAAAAGTTATCATGGTCTCGGGCTTAGGTCTTACCATTAGACCTACGGTAATAGCTTCTTCCCTATAGGGGAAATTCGCTAAAACAGACAAAAACAATAAATTAAAATATTTTTTATTTGGAGACTCAACAGAAATCAAATACTATACTTTCAAACTCCTTTTTATCAATAAGAATACCAGAAGCGAAACATTTTATTAATTATTAAAGCTCATAAGCATTGAAAATCCTGTGTGATTTTCCAAAATATGCATCTTTGTTTAGATTTATTATACATACATTTCAGATACTAAATTTTAATAATATTCCCACTTTACAAGTTAGCAAATATCGTAAATACGCATTGTGCCACATAATAATGTATAATTTTTGATTTTTATATATATTCGAGTATGAGTCTGGCATTAAATCAATAGTGTTGCCGAATTTGGTTTATGATAAAAAATTCGGTTAGTCAAACATAAAAACTTCGTTTTCTAGAAACACTTAATATTTTTTATGTACTTTTATAAAATGTTTTATTCTAAACAAGAGATAAATAATTCAGTTTATTAAAATCGTGCGTGGTTAGTTTTTCAAGCTTGATACAAACCAGACTCCTTCAAGATAAGTTGTAATCAAGTAAGTACAGAACGGCACAATGTAATGTGGTTGAGGCCGAGATATTAGAAGGAGTGTTTTGGTAGGAGTGGTAGGGAGAGGGGGTGGTTCTTGCAACAGCAGCCTTGAATTAATCCTGAGACCATTATACGTAACATACTTACCTAATTAGCTTTGCAGGTTGCGAATGTGAGTGAGAAAAAGAGAGTCGCTTCCTCCAACGTCGTATGATATTAATTTTACACAAGAAATAAGTTGGTAATACAATATTAAACTTAATTAATGGTATATCAAAAGAATTTGTATTAAGCACTTAAAAAATTCATTTTAAAAAGGGTTTATCACTTGGATTTTATTACTTGGAGTGCAGAACAATCGAAAGTTCTAGTGAATACTGAATAGAATAAAGAACGTTAGTTTGTAAGTCAACGAATAAATCGTAGCTAATTAAGTAATAATAGTATTCACGTCAAAAGGCAAATACTTTGATAAAAAAACTTTATTCTTCGAAGAAACATAAAGACACTTTAGCTTTTCATTTCTGTTGTTTACAATAAAACTAAGTATCGCGTTCTCTGCTTTTAATGTATGTGTTAATGTTTGAAACATTAACTTTATTTTAGGTTAACATATTGAAAAAGTTCGTAAATTTTGAGATTTTTATTTTTGCAGACACTTGCCATTACTTATTTGTAAAAACTAATTTCCGACGTTTTAGGGTTTGGAATCTGATCACGTATTTATATGTAAAATATAAGGTGATTCTTTTTCCGCCTGAAACGGGGTCATACTTCAGATTCTGAAATATCGTGAGGCTTGTGTTATACTAATCGGTGATGGCAAATGTCAAAATTAATATAAACCAACCATCACCAACAATGAATTTCAAGCAAAGAAGTGCGATTTTACAAACATTTTTGAGCACCAAAAACGTCGGTTTTTTTTATTACAAAAGCATATAAATTATTAAGCGTGGCTAACTTAAATTTCAGCAAACCTTTAAACATCAGACATTTCGTCTTGTTCATTTTATATTGACAAGAGTTTGTTTTTCAAGATAAAACCTCTGTCAAGACCTACAGTTGTCAAATTTAATTAAGAAAACTAAATGCTTTTCCTAAAACGACTTCCTACCCGTTTTTTTTTTTTAACTTCGATCTTTTAAAGACATAGTTTTTATGTACAGGCGAAAATCTGCAATTCTGAAGGGAGTCAGACATTATCTCAGCCTTTTAGTTTTCACTAATAAATTAAATCATCATTTGAAAGATCAGAGACCAATCACAATTAAAAAATCATAATCACCATAGTGAATATTATTAACCATAATACCAGAAATACCGTTTATACCGTTTACCATTAATCACAATAATATCAGAATACCAACAACCTCATTTATATATATGCTATCATTAAAAGCAGAAGCACGTATTTGCAAGCTCTCTTCATTATATACGATAAATCAAGAAGCCGGCTGAAAATTTAAGGACTGAAGTGATTCGATTAAACTTGGACTTCCAACAGGCAATTGCACTTGGATTCCCATTTCGCATTTTGCCATTTGTGTTTATCAAAGCTTCACTTAGTCAGTGCTTGCAGTTTATACAAAGCGACTAAAATCAAAATGTTTCAATCGTTTGCAGTTTTAAACGTTTATGATGAGTTTTAAACTTTTAAAACAAACAATTAAGGAAACATTAAAATGTATACCCCGATTTTATTATTTATGACAATATACTTATCTATATAACTGACCGATCGAAATGTGCTTAAGGAATGTTTTACCCTTGCCTGTAAAGCTATACATGTTTAAAATTAAAAATAACATTTAAAGCCCAAAAAAAACATTTTCTCGCCAAATATTATGACAATCCGTTGATGCCAAATTTTCCCAAAAATTTTCAAATTTGATAAGTAGTTTTTATACCAAATAGACTTCCAGAAATATTATATGCTACAAAGTGTATTTACTCAGATGAACGACGCTGTGTTCCACTTTGGTGGATCAGCATCACTTACAACTTGCGGAGCGCCCCGAGCGGCGAACTTCCTAACTTAACACGTGTTTTAAAGCCTGCTTCGCCACCTTGTTAAATTAAACTGAGTTTATCCTTAAGAAACTATTCTGTAGTTCTTAAAAAAACTTACAGCAGTCTTGTTGATAATGAATTTAGGAAAATCCCTAATGAGTCTTTTTCGTGAATAAGTTTTTTTTGACAATTTTTGGCAGAATAGTAACCACTATTTCTAATTCAATCAGCTACATAACAGTGGAACGCGTCAATTATTTAACATTAAGCAACAATATGCTTGCTTTTGTATCAACTGCAACACACAATCAACTTTACCTCACCTTAGGGGTTAACTAATTAATTACTTAAAGTCGAAAACGTTTTCTTTTCTGTCAGAAGTATATATCTATTATAGATCTAATGTTATGCTCAAAGCTCATGGAAGATGAATGATGTTGTATTTTAAGCATAAAAACTAACAATAATAAGAACTTTAAGCTTAACGAAAGTGAGATAGAAATGCTTAATTTAATTTTAAACAGTTAAAACTATTATAGGATAAAATTTATGTAAACGTAAATAAAAATGTATTCTCACAAATTTCCTATAAATGTCTCCGCCCCACGAGTATTACCCAGACACACTTAGAAAAGATATCGATCGTTGGGAAGATATTAAATTCGGGTGCAACGTGCTCCAGTGGAATGCTTTTCAAATACGCGCTGCCTGCAGCAATATCGGGCGCTTTTCTCTTCTTATTGACTCCTCACATGAGGCACATATCAATTATTATCATCCCAGTGCTAAACGAGTGAACCTACTAAAACCTGAATGTATTAAGTTCCAAGAAGTATGTCAATATTTTATAAGTCATCAGAATCAATATCGATTAGATTAGGTTTGATGCGAGAATCAATATAAATTTTTAGCGTTCTATATTTCTGGTGTATTTTTAAACACATTTATCAACGTTGAATTCATCACATCGACACACAATGCGAGAATTTATAAATGGTATAATTATTATGTAAGTAAGTATAAAAAATATAGACTGCGTAAGAATTTTAACATTTAAAATTTAATTAGTTATTTAATAAATAAATAAGTTTTAGTATAATTTTAATAATTATAAAAATATAATATATTATAATAAAAATATATTATAATTACAATATAATTTTAACAAATAAATAATATTTTTATTTCAAATTTGTAATAAATAAATAATTAACTAATAATAAATAATATTATAAATGGTCACAGAATTTATAAATGGTATATATTTTTCAATTCGTAAGAAATAGAGATAGGAATTAAAATAAAACTAATTCTTTATCCTTAGAGAAATGTCTTTCTATATTTATGCTTCATGCAAAAGGAACATACCATCTCTTTTAACTATAAAATTTTTATGCATAATGGTTAAAATTACAGCTTGACGAGAAAACCTAATTATTATTTTATGGGGTTATCAATAATTTAAGCCATGTAATAAAAAGAGCACATCCTTTAGTGCTCTTCAACCCCAGTACACGTAATTAAAGTGCACTTGTGTTCAGAGGAGGACATAAAGCCACAACATAAATAAGTGATCGGCGGAAACTTTCGTTGAAAATTCATCAGTCTCTACGCGCTTTGTTAACGTTTGTGTTGAGAATCTGAAGGCTCAAAGGTCTGGTCTGCGGGTTGCTGATGTAGGCAGGATTGTTATTTGGCTTGTTAGTTTACACCCTTTTTATTGTAATAGGGTATATAACAGTCTTAAGGTGTCGATTTCTTGCGAGGTTTGCTTGGTATTTGACAAAAACTCCCTTTTATTTATGATGAAAATAGTCTTACAATTTTAGAAAACAGATTTTTCTCCTATAATCACTTTTGATAAATTTCATATTTTACTAATCACAACAACCGTCAACCTATGTTTGCGAGAATCTTCAAATATATCTATGTATGAAGAGTTGTGTATTGGTTTATTTCGGGCTTCAGCCCGATATAATGTGTCCAGATCATATCGTAGACACTTGATCTTGGTGTCAAATGAAGGTCTGAAATCTCATGATGTGCACTATGGTGGCTTGGTTTTGATATCTTCAAGGACTTAGGCACAGGATCGTCCGAAAGAGGCCCATGTCAAGGATTTTGGAAGTTCTTTCAGTAGTTGCTATGGCTACCATTTGAAATAGCTACTATGGTTTCTATCAGAATGTAGCACTAAGAAACTTCAAGAATACGACAAGAAGAAAATAATCTCCCGGGCAAAGCCGGGATCATCAGCTAGTATTGTATAAAGTCTTTTAATTTAACCAAGAATTTAACGTAACTAAATATCCTTTTTATTATTAATTAAGAATCGCCACGGGTAACTTTCTCCTGGTTATTTCAGCTATAATATTCCTCATTGGTTCACCTCATGCCGTTAAATTTTCAACTGTTTGGTAATAGCAATGCTGAGCCTGCTGGTGTCGTGTTCTGCAGGAATAGGTCATATTTAGCCGATCGAACCCTCATCAACGTCGCGGAGGAAAACTGGTGATAAAGTTATTAAAAGAGAGGTTTTTCCCAGGGCCGAAACGACCACAGGGCAACAGAGCCGGCGCCCTAGGGCTCCCGAGGTAGAGGGGCCTCCAGTCGAAGTGTAAATAAGTGCGAAATCGCTTAAAAATCTGCTTAATGTGGTTATTTTAAGAATTTGTTGACAAATTATATATATATTCCCTCATTCCAGGATAATTTTTTACTATTTGAATCTGTTGAAAATAGAAGCAGTTAATTAAATGTTTCCTTAGAATCGCGATTCAAGCTTGTATTTAACTGGAAACTCAAAGAAAATTCATTAATGACTCTATGCAAGAAAATCGTATTTTAACTTATAGTTTAGGCAACGAATGCTCAAAAAAGTATAGAGGGAAATACGTGGAGCACAATTTTTGACTTTGCAGCTTTGTTTGGATTAGAGGTGACATATCTAAGGTACCCGTCCATAGCCCTTGAGTGGGGAGTGGGGATGGAGAGGGGGGTCTGAAGGCACCAGTTTTTAGGGTTTTCCTAAATATCTTGAAAACCATCAACTTTTAGTATTCCCTACTAGGTTGAAAAAAATAAAGAAAATTGAATTTTCAATAAGAAAAGTAAAGTATTATATGTCTATTTTGGTCCAACCATTTACAAGATAAGCATTCAAACAAATTTTCTCACCATAATAAATGCATTTAAAAGGGCTACAGACAGGAACTTTTAATATGTTCATTTCCTATCTAGTTCAAACAAAGCTGCTAAGTCAAAAATTGTGTTCCAAAAATTTCCTTCTTTACATTTTCGTTACCTGGACTATTAGGGGGCCCTTTCACAACTTTAACACCGGGGCCCCTAGCGTTATCGCTCCGGCCCTGGTTCTCCCCTGACAACAGTTGATACATAAATTAAAAACTTGTCTTCCCAGCTTGTAAGCATTGCAATCCTGATCTCAATGGAAGAGTCAGCGGGCAACACAACACGAGGTGCAGCTTTGTAGCTGGGGCTGAGTCATTCATCACCTCCAGACCTTTCACTTACCCGAGGCTTTCCTTTTGAACACAGAATCCACATTAGATTTCATCTCATTCTCCTTTTACACTTATGATGAACTGTGAGACTGTTTCGATTTCGTAAAAGTCTTTTTTCGGATGGTATAGCAAGATTATAAGTGTTAAATTTTGTTTTTAAAGTTTAGTCCTTGATAATTCCATTACGTAGCTTGGTGTTTATGGACGAGATGCTACTAAAAAAGTAATATACTCATTCCTCACTTAAATCCAGTAAGTATATGTTTTTGAAGCGTGTTAATTAATTTTTCAAAAATAAAGTGTGCTCAAACAAACGTAATTTAAAGCTTTTCAATTAACTAAAGTTAATTATATATATTTTTGATCACTACAGTCAACAACGGGTGCAGTACCAATTAATTGTAATTACTCGTGGTTCAAACATAATGAAAACAGTTTTACATCAATCAGCAAACATGATACTGAACCATTAACTGATCGACTTTATTACTTCACAACTATTTAGTGTATGTCGCAGGAAATTACGCCAATAACTTACTTCAATGTTTCATTATGATCGAACTGATGATTCATATATTTAATTTCGTAAGGCGATTCTTTGCGTCAAAATTGTTCGCGTCTGGCAAGTCCTAGAAAGATGGGAGGGGGCTCAAATTAAAGGTCTCTATTCCGTGATGGCGGGAAAAATAATGAAATTGCTTGAAATTCATCAGAAAACGGTAAATAACGGTGTCTGCCTTTTAAAATGCATTGAGATTTAAAAATGTCTGCTTTGTTGTTTACATATAAAACATGTGTTGCTGATACTTGATTGAAAACTATGTGGTAGATGAATTTAAGGTAGATTCAGATTGCTACGAAGGTATTTTGTACTAGGTTTGTTTGATTTTCTCTCTCATTAGGGGCTTTTAGCCCCTTCAAGCCTCTAGTAAATATTAACTTCTCAACTGTTGTTAAAACTAAAATGTAGGCTTTAGGGTCAAAATTAGTTTCATAGTGTAAACCGTTATCTCCTTGTTATTTTTCCAAGTCATATTTCCTTTCATGTTTCGATATTGTCAATATAGAAAACTTTATTTTCATTTATTATAGTCATTTTATACATGACTATCATAAAATTCTGAACACTTTAGATAGCTACGACGAAGTTGCTTTCAAGTACAAACTCGGATCTAAACGTCCAATCACAAATCCATTCCGTTCCATTTCTAATTCAATGACGTGCAGAATGACACATAGTCTAAAGTTACTAGATTGCAGCTGCAGCTTAACCTCAATTTACAGCTTCCCTTCCAAACAAATGAGTGATTTTCTTCAAAAACGTTGTGCAAATTTAGAACAATTTGAATCGAGGGCCACAAAATTCAATTTGTAATACTTCTATACATTTTTGAAAACAGATTTCTCACTTCTTAAGACTTTTAATACATTTTACTTGTCACCACCTTCATTGTAGACCAGTCAATTTAAACTACAAACCTCGCAAACAATATAGAAAACCGTATGGGGACAATACTGGGGGGGAGGGTCGGGGTGTTTAATTTTAGGCTAAGTAAATCAAGTTTGACTAATTGTCGACAGGCAGCGCCATTGTTCCGAGAATTCAGCCCTTTTAGCGAATTTCCCCTATAGGGAAGAAGCTATTACCGTAGGTCTCATGGTAAGACCTAAGCCCAAGACCATGATAACTTTTCGTTTTGGGGCCACCAGAAGCAAAAAACACCATTCGTTCAAATTTTTATATATATATCTATATATCTATCTATCTATATATATATGTGTCTGTCAGCACGATAGCGGCCGTAAATATGATCCGAACTTAATGAAATTTGGTACAGACATGTAAAGTGGTAATCCCTCGGACGAGTTCGTAAACCAGCCCGATTGGACCACTGGGAGGGGGGGTAAAGGGGGATAAACCCCCCCAAAAATGGGTTTTATGAGTTTTTTACATAGAAAAATAAAATTTATCAAATTTTTATTGGCACCATTAAATTCAGCTCAAAAAAACAAACAATTTAGTATCTTGAATCACCCCTCTATGTCCATTGGTTACCGAGATATTGAAAGTGGTAAACACAGTACGTTGTCCCAATGTTAACCTTATGGGAAATAAGTAGATTTCCATACCTCGGTTATTTCTCAAAAAATCTTAATAAAACTTGGTAAATAGCTTCTTCTACTTCAGATATACTAAATATTAAATTAAAACCACTCAGTTTTAATATACCTGTAGCAGCAAACCTGCATACTCATTCCCCATGTTATTCTTATGGAGCTTACCAAAACATGTCAAATCTCGCTATGTTGGATTGAAATATGTTGTTTTGCATTTGAAATTCGCTGAGTATGCAGGTTTGCTGCAACGGGGGTATTTTGTACTAACGTGAAGCCCTTCCATAAAATTTTGAAATGTATTGGCACACCTAAATAGAATTTCCTCTAAATTGAAATATCCAGTACCAAAATCCGACCAGCAGTTTTGGAGTTATGACTTTTAGTTAAGAGTTTTAGCGAGTCGGTGGTGCAGTTGATAGCGCACTCGGCGTCAGAACTTGGCAGCGTATGTCGCAGGATCGAGTCCCGACGACGGACGTCGCATACTGTTAGCAGTACTGTTCACCCTTGTACTGTACCAGGTCACTTATTGCTTTGCTTGATAACTTCCACCCAAAAGCCTTAGGCCCTTATGTGGGGGAATATGCAAGGTAAGAAGTGGCTGCCATCCTCTTTTTAAAATAATAAATTTATTTTAAATTTAAAAGAAAAATCCTCGTGTATTAAAACATAAATGTGTTAAAAAAATGACCCACGCACTTGAATGAGAATAGACCTATCTATATATCTACATAGAGTTAACTTGCATTGAAAGTTGGAAAATAAAACAAAACTCGTTGACAACAACTAAACGAGGAACATATTTAAAGGCTCTCAAACAAAAGTCACCGGCGCCGGCGATTCTGGCGGATCAGACTCCAAGTAGTCTAAACTTCATCAGGCCCAATTCCAGCCTAATCTCGTGCGATAAAGGGCTTCATGGCAGTCATTAATTCGGCTCTCTGTTCCGGCGCTTATCAACTGATAACAGAATATTGTCCCGGGGAGCCCGACTCAACTGGCTTCTCAGCTCGTTGCTATTAACAATTCTACGACGGTCAATTTTGTTTTCTTGAGCTGCAATACTTGGATTGGAGCAGTATGATCTATGCTGAATTATGAAATACATTTTACTGTAAAATTTCCTCTTCCTTTCTTCAGAACAGTTGAATTGGCTCTATTTAAAATTTGGCAATTTCGTAAGAAACAAATTTTTTCATATTTAAAAAATATGTACATGATTTATTGATATATACGATTCACTAAACGAAGAAATTTATTTTGAGTCTTACTTTATCAATTAAATTACTGATAATGACATCGTAATCTTCACGGTTAATGTAATGACAATTCAGTATGGATTTGATAACAAATACAATGGATAAGTCAATCTGCTTGACTCAAAACATCAGAAACACAATTGGCGTGGCTTGGCACTGCGTGGCAGAAACTCAGTCAAACATCATTGTGTTATGTATAATCAGCTGATTTGGAGATGTGCCGCTACCTGCAACTTGATGCAAATCCCATGTTAATTATATAGATGCCACGCAGTGCCACACCACACCACTCTGGTGTGTAGAAGGCTTAGTATGAACATGTATTTAAATTTTTTTAAATTGTTGTTAAAAAGTATCAACGAAAAGTGGAACATCAGATGATAGCTTATTAATTCATCAGTGTAACCCGGGCGGTTTTTCAGGACAGTCTGAAATCTATGCTTTTAGCTAAACAAGTATTTAATGAGTGATTGGCTGCTAAAGAGGAGGGTGTCCTAAGGATATGTCCTTGCTAGATGATGTAAACTAAATCAATAATATGAGCATTTCCCAATTGATTCGAATGAGCTTATGAGCTAATGAATGAGCTAATGAGCCTCAAAGAATTTCTTTGAGATCTTAAAAAAAGGATTTTTGATAAATTGGATATCAGTACACACCAACCATTTACAGCCCTAAAGAAGAATGAGCCATTCCACACTAAAATACTGTAACCCATGACATTTAAAACTTGAAAATCTTTATAATGGTAGTGGCCATTAAAAATTATTATAATTATACATTTTATGTTAACCGACCTCGGGAGCACAGTGACCCGTTTAGAAGAGACACAGAGGAGAATCAAATTCATTTTCTCTTCTCTATGGAAAAGTACACGTCGGGGGAGGAGGGCTCTTCAGGAGGGGGGGGGGGGTGTTTTAATCTGCCCCCCCCCCATTGAATAAAATCGACCCTAATAAATGTAGCTAATTCGTTTGGTGTTTTAGTTGTCCGTTAAAAACATACAGTCCTTTACTTTTTATAACACCATATTTAAACGACACACTTGATTTCCTCTTCGTCCCTCTGCAATTTATAAGCTATTTAAAATACTAAAAATCACAGAACACGTAATTTAATTCAAAAACCTTCTTTGTCCAATTCTCAAGTGTTTGATGGAGCCGTCTAATGATGCGGGTGACACCCGCAGTAGCGAACACTCGCTGACAAACTTGAGAGTTTTCGTCACCCGCCGTCACGCCGAGTGGCGACCACGCAACAGTTGCAACACGCTGATACGGCTCAAGGTCACGTTGCATTCACTGATAACACACAACACACAGCTACAGCTCGCCGGCTGCTGTACGATTCTGTTCGTTTTGTTAACTGTCCCCGTTACTGCCGTTACTGCTTCCCGCCTATATCAGTTACAAGGCCGCAGCGATAGTGTTATCGGGAATGAATGACCTGACCCGAGTTATTGCTTAGTTTACATTATTTATATGCCGCTACTTCATTTAATTTGTCTTCATGATTTGCTTATTTTTACATACTATTGTTTAGTACCTAGTTATTTGTGAAATCGTATTAGAGTGAAAGACGGTTTATAATATATTTTGCCAGCTGAATTGTAACGTTAAAATTGTAGCAATGTTTACTTGTTAGCAATACTCGTTGGCACTTGCTTATTTGTGTTACTTGTTGGCAATAAAAACTTGTTTATTGTATTTGCTGTCAAATACAAATAGGATAAGTTTATATAATAGCTGATTTTAAAACAAAGATGGATTTTTACATTGCTTTTTATAGAGGGAGTTTTCCAATTTTAGAAAATCTCAGGAACCCAACATTTTTCGTTTGGAAGCCTTCATAGTCGAAAGGCTGAAAGACTAAAACTAACACGGGGTAGCCGTTAGATCTTTAAACATTGTGTCATACGCCAATTAGACCCTGTTAGTTATACTGGGAGCTTTGCCTGATTTCGGCAGTTAGGTAATTCCGAAAATAATTTAGATACATAGAAATATGACAACATAACATAGAATAAACTGCCTTAAAGGCCTCAGAACGGTGCGAACATTCGTTGTATTGAGTCATGATTACGTGATTTCCTCTCCAAAGTCTTTGAACCCAGCCTGATATGTCCATCCACACGTAATGAACATATCAGTCAAACACACCACTGCTCAGTGGTCACTCCTGTGTCGCAGCGATGTGATGTTTGCCTTTCAATGTCTATCAGTGACCTCGAGACCTGGTCGACGCCTTCCACACACCTACAACACAACTCGACACAGCCTAGGTACAAATAACAACTGTGCTGGAGGTTTAAGCTTTTACAAAATTATTAAAGCAATAAGCGTGCTTAGTAATAAATTGTACTAAAGCACAAATTTCCCATGGATATTATTGTATGAATTTATTATTCCAAGGTATCCAAACGTTCAGCCTCTAACTGTTACGCTGAGTTTGGAACCTTGCTTATTTTGAATAGGAATAAATATGTAAATTTAACTAACTAAAAAAGAGCGTTTTTGCATCAGTAAACCGTTAGCAATGTAATTAACCTAAAGTGAGCTATGTTCGTCAAAGGAAATACATTAGAGTATTCAATAATTATTATGATCCCTCATTTCAGTGATCCGGTATGTATTAATGTGCTGAACGAGTGCATCTAGATTGGAGAGGAAGCTGTAGCCATGATGATGGTAATGATGATTACCAACACTGTCGCCAGAACTGTTTTATAATACAGGATGAGTTTAGGTTAAAATACATGTTTATATGAAGTCTTGAAGTTTTAGGTAACTACCAATAATTTATACCACTTTTGATCCACAATCTAAAATAACATTAATATTTATAAAACAACATACTGTTACGCTGTAATATGTGCTCGCATGTTATTTTTTTTAAATGGTATCAAATTACATCAATTTAAAATTGAAACTATGATTCCTGAAAATGTATTTGAGTTTCATTTTTACTACCTAAACATAAAAAATGCAATATAAATAACATTAAAAACCAAAAGTAGTTTAGTTCCTTCTCATACACTAACATTATTCACAAAACCATTGAAGCCGTTAAATTCAGAGAATGATGGTTTCCAGGGCTTGCGACATCACAAAAGTACGACCAAGAACTGAATAAATAATCGGTCATGAAAGACGGTCTCTATAATTCAACTGACTTCCTCGCCGTAAAGAGCGTACTCTTTATTAGCGGCTACAGGCCTACCTAGTAGACAGCCTCTTAACCGAATACTTTAGTGTAGTTTTTTGCTTTATCTCCGTGTCAAGCATCATTACTTCTGAGACTCAGGAAACAGTCAGGTTTAACTGCCGTATAATCCTTGTCCTAACAAAATATTACTAAATATGTCCTTGTCTGTTTGAACAAAAAATTAACAGACTCTAAAGTTAATTTCCTGTACAATTTTTATATTGTTGGTTTTTACACACTAAGTTTTCACCTTGAGAATTTAAGTTGGACCTCTCCCATTTACGAGTAAAATGCTCAATTGTCTATATAGTCTAGTAAATTTACGCAAAAACACCCTTAACCTAGAAAAAATTGCAACACGAGCATTTTTTATGGGTATAAGTCTGAAAAAGTATGGTTTTTAACATATCCAAAATCGGTCCAGGGGAAATCCTATAACATTACGTTTTAAAATGGCAGTTTATAATGGGAAAATTATAAAATAAGATTCAGGTACACTGCATTTTTAACCATATTTCACCGATATTCGGACTTTGAACTATACAAAAAATGCTAGGGGAATAGTACTTCATTTTGAAGGGATAGCCATTTTTAGCCGCCATCTTGGATTCGCCATATTTGATACAAAAAATATTTTTTCAAATATGAAGGTGGTGTAGCGACCCATCATTTAAGACTAGATTTTTTCGCTGATTTCAGTGCCGAAATCCGTTTTAAAAATATTGACTGGACCGAATTTGTCCGATTTTGGATATGTCAATATACAAATTTTGTTGAGCAGAATACCGTCAAAACGCTCGTGTTGCAATTTGTTCTAGGTTAAACAGTATTTTTACTGGACTAGTTGTGCTGGTTAAAATTAACAGTTCGGCATTTTTCATCCTGTTCCACCAAATTTGTTTGGGGATAACAGTGAAAGATCGGGCTCTTACTGCAGCTGTAAATATTACTGTTGCAGTACGAAACACAACATGCATTAAGGTAAAGAAAATATGTATGGACTGAACTAGAAGTTAACGCATTGCGACTGCAATATTCAATAACAGAACAAATAATCCATCAAAAGATCTTTGAAATTAATGATTTCAGTAAACCTGTGATACAGACATAACCTACTCGCATTAAAAGCAACACAAAAATAAATCCTTTTTAAGATTCTTTTGGCTACTTTGTCCAAAAAATGACCAAAATGAGTAATATTATTTTAATCCAAACATTAAGTAATAACAAAACATGATTTATTCTGGTATTCAAATACGAAAACGTGAAAAGACACAACGCATACGCTGAGCGAAGTAATGTAGGCTAAAATGTTTAATCCTTAAATGTATTCAATATTTCCAATACATGTATCGGCAGTGTTCGAGTTATTCAGGAACATTTTTGGCCCTGGGATCGTTGGCAGGACAGATATTAAATTTGGCCGCAATGTGCTCCTCTGGAATGCTTTTCCAATACGCGATATCTGCCGCAATATCGGCCAGGCCTCTGGCCCAGAACTGGCCGTCCGTTCTGTAACATCCGATTAGAATAGTAAATAACGGTCAGGAGAGATTAATTTAACATTGAGGATACCAACTAGGTGGGATTCAAAACACTGATGTTTTAAAACAGTTTTCGTTATATACGATTGGCTGTAAAGTAAAAAGGGTGTTTGTTTGTTTTTTTAACGCAACAAAAACTTTATTTTATCTGTGAAGGATTATTTTCTCCAAGATCCTCGGATGTGGCTCCAATATATTATATTCTTTGGGGATGCATAAAAAGTAAGGCCTACGAAAACAATTCACAGGATATTCAGCACCTTAAACAAACATAACAGATTTAATGAAAGAAATTTAACGAGGTACTTTGCAACACGGCGTGTTCGGGAATTTGATGGGAAGAGCACAACTTTCTACAAATTCCAATGGCGGACTGTTTGAGCACATAATGTAAACTAAATGTGATCAAACTTAAACAATGGGTGGTATAAAATGTAAAGGTCAATAAAACAGTCCTCATTTCATATTTATATGTGTATTATTCAGTCCTAAAAATGGGTCGCGTTAAAAAAAAACACCCTGTATTAGTTGCAATCGCTATTTCCTCTTTTAACAATTCACACTCTTGTAAATGACGTTAAAACCAAATCCTGATTTGTGAAACGGATAAAAAAGTAATATTTTCGTTTTTCATACTTTTTAACCATCCATTGATATTAATAATTTCTGATTTATTGCTAAATCAGAAATTATTAATATAAATTACTAAACCAATGAGATTAATATTGCAGCTTAGCTGGAACACAATTATCTACAGAGGACTTAACGTATAAATCAAAGATATCCCCAAGGATATGATTAGAGTCGCTCGGTGGCACTTGTAGTCAATGCTGCAGGTTATATTGGAGATTTTTATCTTAATGATTCTAATTTTACCAGTGAATATCTGTAACTTATGATTAGTCAATGGTCAATAGTCAATTCTATTCCTTAAAGCGGATTCTTACATGGAGCTTTTTTTTAACGCAACCCGTTTTTAAGACTGAATAATGCACGTATAAATATGAAATGAGTGTTGATTTGTTAATCTTTACATTTTATACAACCTCTTATTTAAGTTTAATCACATTTAGTTTACATTATGTGATCAAACAATCCGCCTTTGGCGTTTGTTTAAAGGTGTTTTAATTCCCGAACACGTATTGCAAGTCTTTGAACTCAACACTCTTTGAATTTCTTGCATTAATTTTTGTTATTTTTGTTTTGAGGTCCTGAACACCCTGTAAATTGTTTTTATAGGTCTTACTTTTTATGAATCCCCAAAGAAAATCATATATTGGGGTGAAATCGGGGGATCTTTGGGTGAAATAACCCTTCAATGATAAAGTAAAGTTTTTGGTTGCGTTTAAAAAAAATAACAACTTGTAATTTTTGTTTACTTACTCATAGCGATTTTACCTATATTATTTAGGCTAGGTGTTTTTTTTATTGTGCTCTTGTTACCTATTTGGTATCACGATTGCAATATTTTTAGGTTAAATATCTTTAAAATTATATGTGTACAAGATGCTTCCAATCATATATAGTATCAGAAGTCTAAACAAAATGTGAGAACATTAGTAGTTTCCTTACCTAAAAATATATTTATTAAAAAATCAGGTTTAACATATTTAACTCAAATTTAAGAGCTTGGGCTGCAAAAGTGTCGTTATCGCCGTATCAGGGGTGATTTTCGAAGCAATAGAGGGCCTATGACAACACTTTGAGGTTGGACACAGCAGATACACCGGTTAGACCGCATCCAAACCTCTGTCAGCGGCGTGTCCGTGTTGTTACTGTTAGCATAACATCCTCTCTGTATCAACCGATAAATCTCATCCGTCTATACTGTTATTGTAATGTGAATATTAGTCGAGAAATCCGAGAGATATAGAAAATATTTTTTCGTTCATACCAGCATCGACGAATGATTAAAGAAATAGCAAGAAGTTCTAAAACTTAACATTTCTCACACTAAAGTTTTCTATTACTATTCACGATTTCACCAATCAACAATTCCCTTTAACGTAGTACTCTTTTCTTTGATATACTGTAAAAAAGTCTGTATTTGTTATGGTTTGGACAATGCAGGTAACATCGTATACAGCTGTGTGTGAAAACACTAAATTATTAACAATTTCTAGATTTTACAACAGCTATTTACGAAACTGGAATAAGGCGATTTGTTCTTGTGCAAATAAAATGTTAACTTATGTTTCTAAAATTGTGGTGTGTATGTGGTGTTATTAACTCCGGTTCTAGATATCGTGGCGATTTTAAATAACTGAGGATCTTGGTAAGCTGATCTGTTAATCTCCTGTAAAAGCCCTTGGCGTTGACACAAACGTATAAAACTCGACTGCATATTATTCTATGTATTTTTCGCAACGTAGCCTAAGTTGTAAAAATTACATAACAATGATCAGCAAGATATATACTTTTAACGCAAATATTTTTTAACAATAAAAACATTCATCTAACTTTATGATGCAAGAAGCAGTCAAAAACATATATTTGGAATTTTGATGAACTATATCTAAATACGCGTTATTTAATTAGTTGACCGTTATTTTATAAACATTAATTTAAAGTAAAACATTTCCTTTTTTCGACAAACAAGTGTATAAATGTCAGGGATTGATGCTTGACGGACTGTGGGCGCCACAAAAGTCTTTGCTAAGGTCTGAATAAATAATCGGCCATGAAAGACGGGCTGTATAATTCAACCACCCTTCCACGCCCTTTATTAGCGGCTGTATTAGATTTGCAAAATAGTCATCTTTGGTGGCAAAAGCTGGGTCAGAGATGAATGACTATCTCATTAAGTTATTTAGCTCTGTAACTTTTTAAACGATTTATTTTGTTATATTATTTATGTTTTTGAAAATCATATTACTTTTAAAACCTCTCTTCATTTCCTTTTTAACGGCATAAACTGAGCTGCAAACCCTATCCCTAAGCTCAATCCACTTTGGCTTAGTGAATCCATGTGTTAATATGGTACGTACCAAAACTGAAATAAAATAATCTTTGATAAAATACAAATGTTACTGTGGTAAATATAATGCAGATGTACGGTTTTCGTCTCTAAGCACTGGAATGAAATACGCTGAGTTCCAAAACAACTTCAAAACCTAATGAAACCCGTTTAGGCCAACGTAGCCATGGTGTCCATGTGACAACTGAGCTCATAGGATTTATTATTAATACGTTATATATCTGTATATGTACTGTCTTTGTTTAGATCTTTAAATCGTACCAACAGTAAAGAATCGGGCAGTCAGATCCGCTGGCATTATTGGTCCCAGGACCTACGAATATGTAATTTTGATTCAATCTTTTAATCGTCAATTTAGGCACATATTCTTAACCTTACGAGGTTTGTAAATTAACCTCAACATGTCCTCATAATTGGAAAGAAAAAGTCAATAATGCTGTCTGCTATGACCTCTCTCTATAGTACCTTGCATTAGTGATGTTAATCAAGGCTGCGATTATTCTTCCTTAATTATTGAACTTCGGACATTTTTATTTGTTCAAATATTACACTTAGACCTTAACAAAACCACAGACAAAAAACAACATAGTGACAGGGTCAAGGTCCGTTGGGGCCAGCATTTTTGGTTTATCACGCCTAATTATTTATTTCAGGTTATGTTTTTAAGTTTAAACCCCTGAGCAATAAACCAGAACCAGCGGATATTTACTAATGGCATTTGAAGAAACTTTATGAGCTCAGTTATCACGTGGTGTCACCTGCAAAATGGGCTGTGTTTGCCTAAATGGGTTGTAATAGGTTTTGAAGTTGCTCAGAGTTTTCGCGTCACGGTGTATATGTATGACGAAATCAGAGCATGCTTTAAATTAAATTTCTACAAACAAATGCGCGTTCGTTACTGCACAATTTGGAGTCGCTCCAGAAATCTTGGCACAGCGTTTTTCAACACAAACCCTCCTTCATGCCCAGAGTAGTATTTCCTTGTTTTATAGTACAATGAACAACACTAAGGAGGTTCAAGACCCCTATTTACAATATTTTTACATATTAGCACAGGAGTACAACGTAAATTTGAATTCTTTTCTGCGTTACTTATTGCTTTTTTGTCTTTTAATAGACCGGGGAAAAGTATTTGGTATATTTAGTGGAAACATATTTAATTGTAATTTATATTTAACTAAAGTTTTTCGATTTAACAAATGTTTGTGATACCTTAGAAGGGTTTAAACGAAACGTTTCACTGAATCGTTTTGGGATTCGTGTTGAATTATTAATTTGGGTCATTCAGTTTTGGTGTAAGATAAATTTAACACCCCTTAAATCATCAAGGAATGAATGTCATGAAAAAAATGTCTTTAATTATCAATTAATTAGTATGCCAAAACTATTAAGATAATGAAAAATGTATGAAAACTTGTGAAAACGTGTGTACTTATCAGTTAATGAGGAAATGTCCTATTTGGTAACATAAAATAATTAAATTAGCCTACTTACTAAATTTTTCTCTTCTTCGTTGGCCGTCATCACTGAGGCACTGAAGGCGTCGTATTGTTTTTATTAGCTAGGATCACCAATCTAATAGGCTAGGTAAATTAGTGGGAAAATACGTTAGAAGGCTTCACTGTGCGGGGGGATGAATGATCCAAATGTATATTTCACTTGAACGAAACAGACATTTCAAAAGTTAATTATATTTTTGATATATTCTATGTGATACAGATAACTAAGTTTGACAGTACTTGTTGTCATGTCACAATAATAAAGCTCCCGTTTTAATACAGTAAATTAACTGATTTAGGTTAAATAAAAAGAAGATGTCACGTAAAGATGTCATGGAAGATGTCATAATGTTAATGTAAACATTATTTTTAAAGTTGTTAAAATTCAAAGGATTCAAACCACTTTGTTTCATAATATTCTGAGGCTGAATACTTTATAGTGAAATATTCACGGATCTTCAACATGTAATTTCCGAGCCTGGAATTGAACTTCCTTACATGGGCTGAGACCGCATCCACGCCAAAACACTTAGGCATGTTTCCGCTCAGTTAATCGCCTGTTTTGTAATCAAATGTTATATTATTGTATGAAAATGTAATAAAATATACTTTAAAAATATATAAAGTAACTAAAAATGTTGATCTTTTAAATAAATATTTTTTACGCCATTACTTAGGAAAGTCACAACACAAAAATAGTATTTACCATCATTTATGAATACACAGTATCTGCATTTTTCTAAGAGATAAACAGAACTTAATTTGAACCATAAATTACAAGATAAAGAAACCATTATCCCCGACTATTTAGGGCAAACGTCCTGGAGAGATGCCAACTGCACCGAGTATCGGACCTCACGGCTAAACTTTAATGAACAATATTATTTAATTACAAATGGCAAGGCTTTAATTTAACATTACTTTGTCTCTGAATAAAATCGCTTAGATGAACGTTGAACAGTTATAAATGATAGGCCTATGCATTAAAATTCAAAATATAATATCACGCCCTGAAAATATACTATGTAGTCCATAGTTGTACAAATAGAAAAAAAAATTTCATTGAACAATCTTCATTTTCCTATTTTCGAACAAGGGTTAACTAACAAGTTCAAGTCTTATTGTAACAGTTTTACTGATTTTTTAGTGTATTAGTTTTGTGATCTTTGGCAGATAAATAAAAAGTAATATTTATTAGACAGACTTTTTTACTGAGATCAGGTAGGTTCACACTGTTGTAACATAATTTCAGTGAAGTACGCAGCGGCTACAACTTTACTTTCGAAATTTTATTTGTCTTACATTCGGTCAGGAAAATGTCATATGCATATATTGAAATAGGTGGTTTAAAGTATTTCACGAAATATAAAAACGGGTGAGGAATTAAACTGTCTATTTTTGACTAGCAAGGATTTCCTTAACGCCAAGTTACGCACAATATTATTGTCTGACAGAAGTGGATTTGTGTTATTAACGTTAAAACTTACCAGGAAAATTTATAATCTTTACCTTGACGATTCCTGGAAGTCTTTTTCTGTTTTCGTTTCTTAAAAAAGATGTTTTGCATAATAAATGTACATAGAAACAGGTATCTAAAGTGCAAAGTCTGTATTTAATGGCTAGTATTACTTATTCAATCGTTGCGTCTGGAGAACATTAGGCTTAGTGTCACGTCTTGATTCTGTTGACTGTTTTTGTATCGAACATTAGAACCTATAATAAATTATTTCTGTCCCTACTAGGAACAAGACAGTACGATTGGTTTCAGCTTGCTTTAAAAACTTAATAATAATGTATTAGTTAAGGGAGTTTAATTTAGATTTAGTAATTAAAATATGAAAGGGAACAACGGTTTGAAGTTAATAGTTAAACTATTAGTTTGTGTATGGAAAACTACTGACAATTTGAATTTATTAACAAAAAGTGCAAAACATCTTAGCAGAAGGCAATTTCATTTTTTTGTACAAAAACAATCTTATCAGTTTTTATGGCTGCCTCAAAAACTTTGTTAAATGAAGTAACAAAGTCAATTTTGGTAACTGAAAAATCTCTAACAGGATAAATAAAATACAATTTCATCAATAATGAAATTTAAGTGTATTGAAAACATGCTTAAAACAAAAACTGATAACACAAATATAAACACTATACATTTAAACAAACGGAACATACTCATCTTCAATGTCGTAGACAGGATGATAAAAACAAACCATTCCTCGCTTCTTATTTGCCTTGACTATTCCAATTGGTTTCTTTTGTTCCTCGTAACTGATCCATATGTCTCCGGTTTACTTCATTGTCAACTTCCACAAGGTAGTGTAATTTTCCTAATTTTCTTGTTATCGTTCCAAACTCCCACTTTTGATGATAAACACAAAAGCGAACAGTGACCTTGTCTCCAACTTTAAATTCACATTCTGCTCTTTTTACTTTTTTGTTCTTTTTTACATTTTTTTTTTGTTTTTCTAGGTCTAGTCCTGATCTCCCAATAAACAGTTAGGCGGCAAGCATCCTGTTTAAATCTGTTGCGTTCGTCTATAGGCAATTAGAAAAGTAAGAAGTGTTTGGTGAGTGTTGCTGTCATTAATAAGAGCGATTTTCAAAGCATTTTTGTTGGTTGCAAGTCTTTCAGGAACACCATTTGTGGCCGGGTGAGACGATGCTGTGAATCTCTGCTTAACCCACAGCCCTCGCAGAATTCAGTAAACTCCTTGCTGGTAAACGGAGCTCCATTATCAGAAACCAATATTAGCGGAGCCCATATGATGCAAATAACTTCATTAGATATTGTTTCGTGACTAGATGTCGTGAAAGACACAGGAAATACTTCCACCCATTTCCTCAGGGCAGTTGCCTGGGGCCTCTCCCATGCACGCTATATACAGCTGATTTCCCTAATTGTGTAAAACACTGCACGGCTCATTTGTATGCTGATGACACTCAGCTACTTTTGTCATATGATCCTGAGCTTGTGAGGGAGGCCTTCAGTCAAATCAACGCTGATCTGCAGAACATTCCAGATGGTCTGCTGCCAATGGCCTTAAGCTCAATTCTGATAAGTGTACTGTTTTACACACTGCACGATTCGACCTCGTACAGACTTTCAAAGTAGGGGAGAGAACATCTTACTTGACGGCAAAAGCCTGTCAATTTGTGACAAGATGAAGACAATTGGTGTGGTGCTTGACAAAAATCTCTCCTTCTCAAATCATGTCACGCATGCCTCCCAGCGAGCCCTGGGAAGGCTAAGAGGTCTATATAGGTTTAAGAGACCGCCAAATTACAGATTGTGCTGTTACTGGTTTTATCAGTATTTTATTACTGCTTTCCCTCATAAGACAATTCAATGCATACGCATAGCTGAACGTTTCACGCCGAAAATAACTTATCCACTTTATCCTCCTTATCCATTTGAATATATGTTCTTTCTGTATCCGAAAGTGTACGGCTTGCAAAAGCTATTGGCCCTTCGGTCCCATCAGCCACTCTGTGGGACAACACCGCACTCAAACCAAAAGGATCAGTTAGAAGAGCAAGATCCTTATTTTGACTGAAGAGAACCAAAACTCTACTAGATGACGGTTCAGTTTTTTTAAGCTTTCGCGTAATCCTTATCAGAACGAAACTTCATTCCCTTCTTAAGTAATCTGTAAAGATGATTAGTTTTAATCACACAAATTGGGTCCTTAAAAATTTATCAATCCCAAAAATTATCCCACTTCAGTAACTGACTTTGGTTCGGTTACATATGATAGAATAGCTTCTACCTTATTTTTGACTGTATAAATGCCATCACCACTGAGCTTGAATCCCCAGTACTCTATTGATTCCTTAAAAAGGAACCCTTTTCTACATTTATTATTAGGTTTTGTGGTCCTTCCTGAACAGGTAACCTTTCTGTAATGCCATTTATTTTCCCAACGCCTCGTTCCACTAACCCCCATTAGATGAACGTTGAACGTAGTAGGTTACAGTGTGCGGGGGGGGGGGGGCGAATGATTCAAACATTTAGTAATATTATATTCAAACGAAGCATGAATTTCAAAAGTTGGAAAACTCAAACAAGTTAAAGTCAACGGTTTCGTGTCGACGATAAAAAATTCGGAATTTTTATCTACAGCTGGTTTTCCTGGTTGCTTTTGGGTTCTTTGCAGGAGTTTTTTTAGTACATCGTGAGCTTTTACGTGACAGCAATTTTTGTCTTTTTTATACATTCAGATCTATCTCCAGTCTCCTCACCCAATTCAACTTAAGGAGCTTTTTTCCAATTTTTAACTTGCAAGACCGTGCGATGTGTGCGGTTTTCCCGCATTTGTAACATTTTGTATCGTTGTACGAGCAGCAATCACCCAGGTGTCTGGCACTATAACATCTTCTACATTTAAACGCTCGTAGTTGATGGCAGTTCGCTTATGGTTTTACCCTGTTTAGTTTGAATTCATCAGTTATTGTTGTTGTTGTTATTGTTTTGGATCCTAAGAAGACAATTCACAAAGGCATTGCTTTCAAAAATTTGGCCTAAATGTACCACTTTATTGATGTCACAAAGTGACAAACGTTGGCGATCTTATTTAACCCCAATTTTAAACTGTGTCAGAAAAGCCTCCTCTAACCATTCTCTTTGAAACTGACAGTGTTTTGCTCTGAGTTGTAATCCGTGGCTGATTCCTCGGTTCCTTCATCTGGGCCTTGTGTACGAGTGTGAAACTTCACTCTCTGCATATTTATTTGGTATTATGACTCGATAAAATACCAAGCAATTCTTCTAATGTTTTCTCCTCTGGAAATCCCGGAGAGCAAAGATCACCTAACTTGGCATAAGTCTGCTCTTCAATAGAATCGAGCAAAGCTGTAGCTTGTTTTGACTTGGGTAAGTTTGCAAGAGTAAACTTATTTAGTACTGGTCCCAAGTATAATTCGCATCTCTTCAAAGGTTGGCATCATAGATGGCTGCCAGTTACACATTTTATTTATCGGGCCTGAAGCTTAATCCTGGTTCTGGCTGTGTTCTAGGCATTTCCGTTGTCTGTTTTGATCTTCGTCGCCAGAGAAAAATCTCTAACAGGTTAAATAAAATACAAATTCACCATCATGAAATTTAACTCTATTAAAACATGCTCTAAAAAAACTGACAACACAAATATAAACACTTTACATTTAAACATAAGGAACATAATCATCTTCAACTTGTAGAAAGGATGGTAAAAACACAACACTACTGTATGTATTATATACTCAAGTAACATTGCGAGGAACTAACCGATTCAAGTTAAACTATAAAATTTAATTTATATCTTATCATTAGGGAGATCCTAGTTTAGAGATTTTCCAACTGTATGTAGTGAAATTCATAGAGCCTCCAAATAAAACTGGTAATAATATGTCAATTACTAATACACATAGGATACATGAAGGGCGAAAAACTCGTATGCAATACTGTAGCATATCAGCAAGCACAGTGGCAGTGTTGCCACCACGCACTATGCCCTAGGGTTATTATTCATCGTTGTAATGGTGTCAGCCTGGCCACAATAATTAATTTAGGGCCGTGCCATGTTATGCTCAATACATAGAGAACTACAGAACACGCTCTGTTGGGAAGTTGTCTGACTAAACATTTTGACATAAATTATATTATGATAATTGCTTTCCAGGCAAATTGATAGTATATTAGTAGTTATGTCACAATGTGGGATATGAGATACATCATCAAGATTTTTCGATTAAGTGATGAGGGCTACTATATGTATTACTCAAAAAATAAGAATAGAGTACCCTATGTGGTTATAATTTATTGAAAACCGACATGTTTCGGCGACTAAGGCCATTTTCAAGGTATTAGTTTGTTACATATATAATTTGATACATCTTATTTTATAGTTATTAGGATTTGGTCTATCCTGTTATTGAGTGTGAATAAACACATTTATAAAAATGTAGGCCTAATGCAAAGAAGCTTTCACAAGTTCGTTTTGTGTGTATAGGCTTTGCAAAAAATAACATTGATTCTTCCTAATAATACTATTAAATCAATTGTAGGGATATTAAATTTACTAAAAGCATTCTATTTAACCATTTACTGTAATTACTCGCCTACATCATTTGCTTGAAAAGAATGAAGGATTTCCATAATTGAGGTATGGGTTTTGTGGTATAATCTTTAATATTTAACGTCATATTAAATTTTACGGCTTTTATATTTTTTTACGTAATGTTAATTAATATTTTGGCATTGAAATATTTCTGTTTTACCAAAACTGACAAAGTTCAGAATTAACTATAAACCAGTAAAAGTAACACGACAAGTAAAAAAAATTCAGAACTGTCAATTACTTAATGTAGGCTAGGGTGATTTTGAGACATGGTAATGACTCACTCTTACACAAACGTGCAAAAAATAATCATTTAGTTTACATGTAAATTCTTTGCAGAAATGTAAACGAATCGCATTAAACCGGGGAGCGTATAAATCGTAAAGTTTATTCGCGTAACTCGGCAGATATATTCTCGTTACAAGAACACGTTGCCTCAACTCAGCAGTTTGGTATATGTAGGCAATTACAGTGATTGGCCTCTGCAATTCTGTAACCGTTTATATATCAGCCTAATGTCTCCCGCGCGGCAGCCCCCCCCCTCCCCCACGCTAACCCTACAACCGCCTCCTAGATAAATTACGTTGTGCCTGACTCGCCTAATTCACTGGTACCTAGTCGAAATAACGTTCTCTTAATCATATATGCTTCAGAATCGTTTTTACTGCTTAAATTTTGAAAGATGTACATCTTAATAATTATTAGAAATCAATATCCCTGTTACCTTTCTCACCTCTTGGTTGATATTGTTTCACAAGGTTTAGAACAAAACGAGTGTTAAACAAAAGAAATACCCCCGTTGCAGCAGACCTGCATACTCAGCTAATTTCAAATGCAAAAGAACATATTTCAATCCAACATAGAGATTTGACATGTTTTTGTAATCTCCATAAGAATAACATGGGGAATGAGTACGCAGGTTTGCTGCAACAGGTATGTTAAAACTGGTTGGTTTTACTTCAATATTTAATAGATCTTAACTAGAAGAAGCTATACACCAAGTTTTATCAAGATATGTTAAGAAATAAGGAAGGTAGAATTGTTTTTATTTCCCATAAGGATAACATAGGGAATGAGTATGCAGGTTTGCTGCCACGAAAAAGAAAGTATTGGTAATCTTAGACTATTAAACATTAGATCTCATCTAGATGAAGCCACAAACCAAGTTTTATTAAGATATGTTGAGAAATAAGCGAGATACAGAATTTTACTTATTCCCCATAAGGTTAACGTTGGGACAACGTACTCTGTTTACCACTTTCAATATCTCGGTAACCATTAGACATGGAACAATGATTCAAAATACTAAATTGTTTGTTTTTTTTAGCTGAATTCAATGGTGCCAACAAAAATTAGATAATTTTAATTTTTGCGTGTAAAAAACTAAAAAACCCGTTTTTGGAGGGGTTTTTCCCCCTTTACCCCCCCTCCCGGTGGTCCGATCGGGCTGGTTTACGAACTCGTCCAATTGATTACCACTTTACATGTCTGTACCAAATTTCATCAAGATCGGTCGATATTTACGGCCGCTATCGTGCTGACAGACACACACACATATATGCTGTTTTATATATATATATATATATATATATATATATATATAAGATATATATATATATAAGATATATATATGTAAGATATATATATATATATAAATTTGAACCAATGGTTTTTTTTGCTTCTAGTGGCCCCAAAACAAAAAGTTATCATGGTCTCGGGCTTAGGTCTTACCATGAGACCTACGGTAATAGCTTCTTGCTTGGGCTGAGACAAACACAAAATGCCATATAAGTATGGGTCTAAAATGCCTAGATTTCTGACCGTTGGTCTGTTTGTGATTTAAAAAAATTATTTTATATCTTGGGTGTTTAGATATTTAATATTCTATGCTTTTGAATAAACTTATGATTTTTATTTTTATTTTACATCATAAAAATTCATTTTTTAATTCTTTCATTTTTCAATATTTTCTAGATATAAAATAATGTTTAGAAATCACTAACAAACCGACAGACAGAAATCTAGGCATTTTAGACCCATACTTATATGGGTCTAAAATGCCCCATATAACCCATTTTATGTTTTTTGTAGCCCAAGGAACAAGTCCACAAAGTATGTCCAGACAATTTGGAAACACCCTGTATTTAAATCGTTAATATCAACAAATAAATCTGTTATTAAAATACAGCATAGTTAACAAAAAGACAGTGAAGTTTTTGTTAGGGTTCATTTACTTTATGCCAACTCAACCTGAAACAACTGTTAGAATGGTGTTAAAATTGGTAAGTCTATCTTCTTCTATCGTTTCTTGAACCTCAAAGTTTTCAGATACACAATACAAGAACTGCTCATGTATCCTTCTAAAATGTTCGAAATTTCACTGATACCACTACTACTGCAGATAGTAAACGAGTTTTGTATTTTTGTTTAATTTCTTGCATTTTTCACACATATTAATAAGTTTTAGTGGCAATATGGTTTCCAATGGAGAACGTTAACTGCAATATAGAAATTAAATAACCAATTTACGCAATGTTATTAACCAATTCATTCCCAGCCAGGTAAATGTAAAAGCTAACCAAGCTGATGTCATTGCTTTCTCGTGTGTTTGAAACAAATCGCAAGCCCCACGTCACCGTCTATTGACTGCTTCTCCAAATCCTCAAATCCTTCCACACAGCGCCTTCGACGATGTTGAATACGTTTATTCATATAAAAGCCATTCAGATTTCTTTTCACAGTCAGTGTTCTGATACATGCAAAATATAATAAGGCGCTCTAGAGTAAATTTTGATGCTGTTTTTCCCTTCCATTGCAGATTTTAAAATTGTATTAATTTCTATACTTGCTAAATATGATTTTTGTTATTAAATCTGTTATTATTACGATTTATATAATTAAACTCTGCTCCCGGTCATTTACTGTCATCATGTCATTGTCTTACAGATGTTTACGATCAGTCCGACTGTTGTGTAATCTAAGAAAAATAAGTTACAGCAATTGAAATTGTTTTATTAGTTTGATCAGTTATTTTCAAACTCAGTTAAAAAAAATTAATTTATTAATGTGATTGAATAATGTACAACGTATCAGGGGTAGGAGTAAAATAATTTTAAACGGTGTATCGTGCGTGTTTCGTCGTATAGAACCGTTTAAAACCAATAAGATATGTGATTTATACGCACATTGCGATCAAACACCCCCAACCCTCTGTTTCCGCAGTAACAATAATACGGTAATCCAATTATATTCAAAACTGATATAAAACTGAAACTGACAATCTTTTACTTTACTGACTGAAGCTTCTACTTTACTTTTACTCGTGAAGTGAGGGGAAGCTCCTTAAATACGTTCTTGTAGTCAAAGGGTTTTACATATTTTATAGGTGGAGGAGAGAGAGAACAGTCGATAAATGTAAATTTCTCTCATCATCCAAGCAGATAAAATGCCATCCTTTCAACAACAGAGAGAAAGTGAATTATACGGCTTCTGGGAGTGTGGGGCACTGATAACGCCCGACTGATAAACCGCCTGAACAACTTTGACAAAACAACATATACCCTTTTATTAGGTATTTGCGCAGACAAAGTCACTACTTTGAGTGGTACAATGTCACCAATTATGACATTTTATTTCCATTTGCTTGTATTTTAATAACTACCGGTATTGTTCGTAAGAAATAATGTAAATGGAATTTAAAAAAATTGATTCATGAAATATTGGTGTTTATAAACATTGAACTATTGTTTGAGCACTCTAAATAAGAAATGTTGAAGTAAAGACATAAGTAATGATAAATCTTGATACATCTTTATAGCTAACCTAAATATATTGTTATTTAATATTAAATTAAATAATAATCTAAACTTTAAAGATTTATAATTCTCTAGAGTTTAGAACTATGAAAATTATAATGTCTGTCATTTCTTGCAATTTAGTTTATCTTTATTATCCAAATCCATTTAGTGGTTCAATTATCTATACTTTTTTTAAGCTTAACATTTTAGTATTATTATCTTTATTCAAGATGTTTTATTGTTCTTTGCCATGTATTTATTTTAAATAAACTATAAGTAAGAAAATTGGAGTATAGCTTGAAATAATAACGTGCAATACAAGAAAACCCTGAGGAGTTTCCAATTTTCTAACGTTTACCGAAAACATTCCCTTAATGTATCAACTCATCAATAAACCAGATAAAAAGATAAATAACCGAGGTAAAAACGGTATATCCAGTGGTTATTTGCACTTTTGTGGTGGCATAATAAATTTGAGGATGTATAACATAAAACTAATTATCTACTTATATGAAAACACGTTACGGAATTTCCAATCCCATACTTGAATATTCAATGAAGTAATGTTTCATATTTAACTCAAGTTATTTATTACGATTTAAAGCTCAATTTCTAAGGCAGTAGACTATACTTGAAAGTATGTAATACGAATAAATTCATTCTAGCAATTATTGTTTAAATTTAGGGAACAAAATTACAATATTGCTAAATTAAAATAAATTTTACCATCAACATTTTATTTATGAAAATAACATTACAACCTCGTATAATGTTTAATGAATTAATGTGTAAAAACAGTGTTGATCCCTCAGGCTATACTTTGATTAAGCTGAGCTTCAATAAACTCATTAACCTTTCATTAATTTGATCCAGCAATTTGTAAACTAATATAAGGTTTTTATTTATCTTTAATTACATACTAGTTTAAAACATTTTTAATTGTATCTACCCAAATATAATACATAAGTTATAGTTATAAGAAGAACTGTTGAATATAACTACCAGAAAAATTGCAATAAAATGTAATGTGTTGTAGAGCATCTTGTAAAACCAAAGAGCATTTTTAATTGGGTCGTTGATTTTGACTACGCTATTTATTACGAGGTTATAAAAGAAAAGTGTAGCTTATAAATAAAATATTTTCCATGATATGATTTATGATCATGTCAGAGGGAGGGCCACTGTATACCCCCCCCCCCCCCCCGTGGATATTTTCGACACATATTTTTTTTTTATTCCTACTGACATGTAGTTTAAGTTTTTGCTTGTTTGCCACTTTTAAATTACAGCATATAACCCAGAAAAACAAAAAATATCATCGATATATGCTATAAAAAATTAACATGGGGCCAATTTTGAAAAAACAGTTACCTCACTGCATTGTTTACGTGCAGGTGGCTAATCCTTTACTTTGACAGGATAATAATTTTCGGCCGCCATCTTGGATCCGCCATATAGGATATCAACTTTAATTTTTTTATGTAAAGATGGTGTTGTGACATATCGTTATAAACTAGATTTTTTTCGCTGATTACAGTGTTGAAATTCGTTTTTGAAATTACGCATTCGTTAAAAAGATATGCTCAAATAAAAATTCATCCCTTTGTAAGATTATAACTTTGTCATTGAATAACTGACTGGTGGACGTAATAATCACCTAGAGGGTCACCGTTTTGAACCTTGAAAAGAGCAAATCCTGAGGGGTTCATTTGTCCTTTGCATTGAGTTTGTAAATGAAGTTCTAAAAAATAATATAGGAACGTTGTTAGATTATAACAAGTGCCGGGTATAGATAGTTTAGACCTGGAAACGAAAAGTTAAAAATATTCCTGGCGTAGGAATAAATAACTACAAAATGAAAATCAAAAGGTTAGTCATTAAATCCCGATATCCTTAATAATAGTAATTTTATTTCTAACACCAAACACTATAATGGAATTTCTTTAATAAAGGGTTTCATAAATAGTTATCAGTCATAAAGCTGTAAAAACATTTCTTGACATCTTCTTTTTCATTTGGTTTCAAGATGGTTTTTTGGTTTTCATTTGATTGGTAAGATGTTAGTAATTTAATATTTTAACTAAATTTTTAAGATTAGGGCCACAATATAGAACTAGTTAAATTTTAGTAGTTTCATTAATTTTTAAAATCAAAAGCGTTTGAAAAAACATTTCAAAAACATTTGAAAATATTTAAGCCCTAACTTCGAAAGAATATTTAATAACTGTAAATGTAAATGGCTGTTCATTCCTCTAAACTGTTTTCGGATCAGCTATGTGCATTAAGTGTGAATCGGCCCGGGAAATATTACAAATGTGCATGAATAAACACAAAATGGCCACGCAGGCCTGCCACCACATTCGGCGTCAAGCCTAAATGTTATTTATTGTTGTGCAGGTGTCAGACTGCTGCACGATTATTAATTCAACGCCAGGATTTGTAACGTTTAATTTATTACGTTTTTATTTGTCTGAGACATTTCATCGCATCATTGAATGCCAAAATATTCATTCAACATTGTCAAGGGGGTTTTGCTAATTGAGAAATTTTTTACTTATATCGTGATTTTATGAAAAAAATACATCAGTATTCGCTTTTATGCAGTTTCTTCTCCTAGTATGCTTAGTATTATCTAAAAAGGAACATGGAAAGTTGTATTATTTTTTTACCTAAACATATATCATGTAACGTTTTGTTATCATAACGCTTACATAAGAAGTGGTGTGCCATTTACCCTGTTTAATATCTTGAGACATTTCAGTAATTCTGAAATGAATTCTAGTCAGTAAGTCACTGTTGTCTTTTTCATTTTAATCTTATTTTAAGCCTCTTGTCATTGAAATTAATTTAACACACCATCAATTTACTAAAGCATTAATACAGAATTGATTTTTTGAGGACATTTTGAAGTAGATTACTGTAATATTAATAATAGTGTTACTTATCTTACATAGCATAATCAGTTACGGAATGTCTGTTATGTTATTTCTTGTTAAATGAAAAGGTTTACAGCCATCTCTTGTGGTTAGTTTATCTTAAAATGCATAAATAAATGTCTTATTAATGCAAAAATTAATGAACAGTAATTGAGGCTGTCTGTTCAAACAGGGTCCATTTTGGACATTGATCATAATTAATTGTTTTCCTTATTTTTAGGTGAGGCTTGGTTGATCGGCAATAACCGTAGATTATCAACAACTATGGTAAGTTAAAAATAATTATGATATTACGTCTATAGGTCGGTAAGAATTTACGATCTTAACTTGTCTTTTAACATCTTGTCTTTAATCTTTTATTTTAACAATTTTTATTTTAACAATTTTTATTTTTGCTATTGTCTCTATTGTAATAAATGTTATTATATCATTAATATGGACTGGACTGTTATCTAAAATATATTGTTTCAAAAATTTGCCAAACGAAACACCCTCGTATTAGTTATTACTTTTACATAAAAATGCCAGTCCCTTACGGGAATAAAAAATGCAAATTCATACCAATGTGTTTTGTTTATAAACTTTGAAAGACATTACTGTTATAAAATAATTGAATATAATTAAAACTATTGCTCAGCTCAACGTTTTAAGTTGAATTTTTTTTAATTATAGTAAAATAGAAATGTTTTATAATCTTTCTTTTAAGTAATAATGTAAATGGTAACCTTAACCGTAATGCAGCGTTTAAACTCCTTAGTAATAATATGAAGAAAATTAAAAAAACATAAATTAAATAAAAAGTACAGAAAGAAAATGGATCAGCCAGAAAAAGTACATCATAAACTTAAAACAGCTTTCCCCTAATTAAAAGATATACAGGAACGCAGCTTATTCATTTATTTATTTTATTTTAGTTCACATTTAACGTTGATAAGTTTACGATGAATTTGAGTTTGATCCCTCAGTAACACATACACAGTGTTACAGTACACAGTTGGTTCAACTGTACAACAGTAGTTGATAAACCCCACACATGATAGGAAGTCGACAAGCTGAGATAGATTCTGCTTTGAGAAGTTATTTGACCCTCATATGGTAGTTTGAAACAGGAACTTATGTGATTGCTTTCTACAGTACACGCCGAGTTCAAAACTCATCATCGAGATTTCGAATACAGAATTGATTTGATTTTGTAGGGTTATTGAAATAAATTATTATAGTCTTCATTTTGTTGCTTTTCTTTATGTTTGCTGTGGCAAATAGTTTTGGTTTCTTTATTACCCTGGAACGAAATTTTGTATTTGGTTTCTAAAAATGGTACAATGTTTTAATGATTTAAGAACTGAAATGAAGACCAAGTAAGAAAATGCAACGGGCAAATGTAGTGTGTAAAAGAGTCAACCCGTTTTTATTCAAGTTTAACCAAAAGTTGCATATTTCTTTAACTATCAAGTTTTATTTTCCAGATTAATTAGGTCTAATATTATTAAAAACAATAAACGTTCATTTAATACAGGGTGAACAACTTAACTAAACTAAACTCCAATGTCATCCCAAACAATATTTTATTTGGGCATATGAAACAGCTAGAACATAACTTATTTGGCCAAAGGAGACAGGTGCATTAATACACACAGAAGGCTAAGGAGATTAGAAGCTAGTTGTATCAATTCCCAACCTAGCCTCTAACAAAGTGTTACTGAGTTAATGAGCTTATGCAGTTGGGTCTGTGTAGGCTTCTCTATTAAGACTAAATATGGATCGAAGTTTAAGGGCATTTTCACGGAATATCATCTCATGTTCACTCTATGATTCATTCCATATTTGCTGTGATAGTTTCTATAATTAGTCACTATTGCCAACAATACTAAATTGAATCAGGAGAATCCAATTGGTTTGATGAGTTATGTGGTGTCAAATTTATTTGGTCAGTGTCGTTACGTCAATCATTCTCGCAAAATCCAGTGGTGGAGCGTATTACTGCCTAGCAGAGAGGTTGTAATAAGGGTTTGATGTTAAAAGCTTTCATTTCAGGTATACAATATTCACGAGAAAATCGTAATTTCAAACGAGAACTATGTAGAAGATATCTCAATAAACTCAAACAAACTGTTCGTAAAGGTGAGCATAGGTGAAATATCCTTATTCGTACATCAAGTTTCATTTTTAAATGTTTGTCAGCATTCTTCCTTTACTATATACCGGGCGTCTCGTCTGAAGTGAACCAATAATAGCTAACTTTTCTATCCTATGTCTGACTAAGAACTCCTAATGGGGGACTTGCCTTTATTTTTAAAGCTGCTTTTCGGAGTCACTTCAAAATTTAAAAATATGGCTGCCAGTTTCCAATAAGACGAACAACTTTGATTTTTTCATAGTACGCCTTAAAGTGATATGAACGGTTAGTTTTTTTTTTGCGAAATATATTGGGAAATTGTTGGTAGTCTGTATGTCGATAACAGTTGCTGGGTTGAATGAAACATGCCAATGAATTAAAGTGCCTTAAATTTGATTCTGTTCTATATATCAACAAATGTTTACTAATGAGATTTCTTTTATTTTTATTAAGAAGAGTTGCTAAAAAAGAAGAAAAAGAATTTTTTTAAGAAGATTTTTTTTTAGTAAGAAGAAATCTTTATTTTTAAAAAAAGAATTGCTTCTTAAAATCAAGCGTAAAATACAATAAGCTTAACGCCATGAAATACAGGAAGTTTTATAAGAAAAATCAAAGTGTCCACCATATTGGTAAACGGCGACTATATTTTTAAAGTGTCTCTTACAATCAGCTTTAAAAATAAAGGGAAGTCCCCCATAACAAGTTCTTTTCAGATTTATGATATAAAGGCCATTGGTCCACTAGGTCGATAGGTGAGACTATCGCTATATGTTTTAATGCATCTAAACATCAACCCTTTTTTGTCCTATGTTTTAAAGCCATCGTTATTTTAATGATGTTTTATTTCATTTAAAATTTAAGGGTATTCCAATTATAATCTCGATCGGGAGGTTTATCGTTTATTAGAGAGCTCGGCTGTACATTAATTATCATGAAGCAGGCTGACAACTACAACGCGATAAATAATTTAACACACAGCATGCGTGGTGGTAGCACTGCCGCCATTTCATGCATGTCCAGTCGCAATGGACGCCTACCGTGTTTCGGTCTGCTGCATTTTGATATCTTTATAATAAGGATTTTACTTTAGATGAGGCATTCTGGGATACCATACTTATGAGTATAATCAAATTTTAACTATTTAATTTATAATTTATGGTTCAATTTTATTTAATTTTGTACTGAAATTCAGTTACAACTACTTGATATCAGGCAAAACAGTATTGAAATTATTTTACGGGACGTTGAAATGATACTGAATATTTCTTTATCTACGACCGTTACAATAAGCATCAATAATGATAATACAGGTAACATCATAAACATGTACATTATGAGGTCAAATACAAACCTGTTGTTTAAAGTAAACTTTTTGATATAGGAGTCACTTACTACAATACAGGTTGTAGACCACGGAGGGCTCTGCATTGGACAAACGTAGTGTCATGATAGAAAATTTGCAATGTTCACTTCAGATGATTGTTCCACTATGATTCATGTTTTGATCACTATTCCCCTCCTACTCGTGACTTAAAGGCGTTTATAGTACAAACGTTACAAAGCTCATATTTTACAACCTAAACGTATTATGTTTTGAGTGCATTAATTACTAATAACGTAGTTTATTAAGTTGCTAGACCGGTAACTACTCTTTTACCAGATGAGGATAATAGTTGCCGCGCGAGCTAGGCGAGTGCGGGATTTTCATGCGAGTACGGTAAAACTTACCGGGCGTGAAGCGTACGATATTTTACATCATACTACTAAGAAAAAAACATATTTTTCAATCATGTTTATTCCTTGCAGCCATGAGGATTTAAATCTATGGCAGTATCTATGTAGGTTAAGCCACTACCTAACCTACAATTATTACTAAAGATTTGCTTCTGCTACCAAAGCTGCCACTACATCCCTCTAAAGTAACCTATTAAAACATACATTAAACGTCAGTTTGCAGCAATCAGCTGACTGTATTAATTATTTACTTCCTTGCGTACGTTAAATTTACTGTGCACTGCGTGGTCACTGCACTGCAAAGAAAGAGTAACTTTCCAGCTAAGAGTAAGGCACAGGAAACAAATGTTTCTGTGCAGTAAAAACCCGTTATTTTTTCCAATGCTAGAATATATTAAAACTGAGTTTGACGGGTTCATATTGAATGGTTCCTAAGCTTATCAAATGTTATCTAACTATCAAGATTACATAAATTATTAGCAGTTACATCAAATTAATGAGGATTACGGTTAAAAGTTTCACGCATAGTTTTATTATTTGACGGATACACATTTTATTACTATTCTCATTTTATACATCAGACATAGTGATACTTAAGCAACGATACCGAACCAGTGGTTTTAAATAATTTATAAATTTGCAGTGGAGTGGATTTGATTAAATGAACTATCTATCTTTGACGGTCATTATCAATTTAACGTAGGCTATATGTGATTTTCGCTCTAGCCCCTTAAATTTAATATTTTGTGCACGTATGCTTATGGCTTATCTAAAAATTTAATCTAAGCAAATCATTTTAAACTTAATAGGTAGTTTAAAAAATGTGATGATCTGTGCATAAGTGGATATTCTGAGAAATCATGAGCCACCTTTAATTAGGATAGCATTGTCGAGTATCGTCACAAGCAATAAAAAGATCATTTTTAAAATATTAATTAAGATTAGTTTTGTATTTTTACGATTATTTTCAAAGTATAAATTCATTAGTCTGTGCTGAGAGACAGGTTTAGTTCCAAGATAGAAACGACTGAACCCAGAAACTGCGGTAGGGTCGACACATCGCACAACGTTCAGCCCTCTGGGGGGGTCTTCAGTTTCACGTCACATCGTCTGCTGCAAACGCTCAACATCACAGTTGTGTTCTACTTCTGTTTACGTTTGGGGATGAGTATTTTCTCTCCAGAGGTCGGCGAAGTCAAAAAGTACCACCACGTCTATTTGCGTTACAAAACAATGAAAATACCGTTTACACCACGGTTTGATAAAGTAAGAAGATTAGCAAAGAGCGAGTATGGACTGTGACTTGTGTCTAAAAGATTTAAATCCCTACACATAGTTGCTGTAAACTGAAGTAGTCTTTAATAGACTAAGTACTAAGTGTTAGCCTTTAAGTACCAACGAGGTGAAATATTTGCACTCCAATAAGCTTTGGCCCAACGTTAACATTATTACAAATAATACCAGCTGACTCCGATTTCATGAATGTTTGCATTATTTTACTCTTAAAAACTATTATGAAAGTTTAATGTTTTACCTAAGGTAATCTTTTTTTTAATTTATGCCAATAATTGCAATTCGTTATAACAATTTTGTCATCTTATAAAATATGTTAAAAATACATTATGTCTTTCTACAAAATTAAAAGCATCAATGGATTCAATGCTTCAATGGGAATGTGTCGAGATGTAAGCTGTTGTGTTAAATTTTGCTCAGATAATAATTTAAAGGAAAATGTTTAGATATCTAAATACATGAATTTTGTTACTAAAATATCTAAAAGTGGTCAAAATATTATAATTGATAACACTGAAATTGAAGAAGTCGAAAACATAATATTGTTCCTCGGAATAATCTTAGATAAGGAATTGACGTGGAGTTCTCATATGGATCATATTTGTTTAAGATATCAACAATTATTTACCCATTGAGATATTTAAGGAAATATTGTCCTATTAATATACTCCTAACGGCTTATTATGGTTTTATTTAATTTAAACTTTATAATACAAAATAGTCTTCATTGAACACAAGAGCAGCGTTGCGAGAGGTACACGTCAGAGTGATGTACTACAGACCGACGATGTTTGGCCACAAACCACTTGTTCTAGTCCGGTGATGTCTATTTGTACAACCCTCACCATTAGTTTTCCAAGTACACACACTTTGTATCATATTGTAAAAAGTTTTGCCTCGTTAAAATAAAGGGTCAAATACTTATTTTTAAATTTATTTTGTTAACAATACAACAAGCTAAGTTTTATTAATAAACCAAATATAATATTTTCATTCTGGCGCATAAACCTGAAGTGAGGTGTATGCATTTTAGAACTACCTAAACATTGAAAATAATAGTGAAAACAGCATTATACTAACAATAAATCGATTTACCAATTACGTTTCTAATTATTTTGAAAAGTGTAATAAGGCTCTTATAAAAAGGGGACAACAAAATTAAAAGAGTCTGAAAGAACTCAAAGAAAAATTGCTCAACACTTAACCCAGTTGGACTAAAATTTTTGAGTATTTTCTCTCCAGAAGACAGCGAAGTCAAAAAGTACCACCACATTTCATCCAGAGCTAAAAGGATTTGAATAATAAATAAACAGTTGTATAATGGGCTCTGTTTTTGAGCAAGATGTAAATAAAAGATGAGTCCAGCAGAGACCGCAATGACGTTCTATTCGTGTTGCTAATCCTGTTACACTTTTTGTGATCAGACCAAACGTTATTTTATTAATTTCTCAGTTACGCTAACAGAATATCATTACATTGATTGTATAGTTATCAACATTCAACGTCGACAAAGTGAAACCTTTTCCTTAAAGAAACCTTGTATCAACATATCTCTCCGTTTTATCATAAAGTATATTAAAATTCCACGAATTTCATACAAATATTGGTTTCTTCGAGAAAGCTTTTAAGTGGATGTAATGATATTCAAACATTGAACAAGTGAATACATCAATAAAATATTGAACGACAGTTTATCCCTTTCTTTGATGTCATTTAAAATATCTATATTTAGCTGTGAGTGGTTAGTATAATGCATGGCTTTGGCCCCTCCTTTCCTGGTCATTGATCTGGGCTGTCATTTGTGAGGAACACCTTTGACAATATTTCCTCAAATCGTATTTAAAAAACACTTTTTCTTAAAAACTGGATGAAAGCTAAACAAAAATTTTAAAGAAATTAACTTTGTTTGTAACGAACGAAAAGTTTAGTAGCTTTTATTTAGACGTGACAACACGTTTTAAATGTAAACATTTTGTAGGTACAATATTTATAAAACCGTTTAACACTTAAATTCTTATTATAGATTAGTTATTTCATGTATCTTTTTAATTTCATTTATACTTTTGATATTAATTTTTCCCCCACCTGCAATTTTTTGTGGCTTTTTACTGCTTATGAAGAAGGAGTTGAATGATTACTTTGTCTCCTGGTTGAAGGCAAAGTAAATCCATGAAAATATCATTGAAATCAATAATTGAATAAGCGAGTGTCTTCAAATCTCCACACATGCATGTTTTTGCAACTCAAATAATTTCAGGTGCTAATAGCTGATTATTTATTTCTTGGCAGGAAATTACTTTTTTACAACCGGCTGTTTTAAGTCGAAGTCCACTCCTTGTACTGAGAGATCAAAATATTACTTTGGCTCCCGCCAAGAGGAAAAGTGTTTACTATAATGTATCCCAGCGGGAGACAAAGTAAACATATAATAATAACATTCAAACCAATAATTCTTTAACTGAGCGCCTTCATTTTTCCACGCAGCCATGCAAATACAGCTTTATATGATAGCTGATGAGTAGCACTGAAACCCTACATTTAATGTTTTGAGACCATGTAAATCGATGCAATTCAATCAGTTTGTGTTGGTTACAGTAGTATTTTCGTTTTAGTGCAATCCTTGTTCATGCATTGAGCACTCATTTATTCGTACAGAGGACGTTGTGTGCATTACAGAAGTAAAATAGATAGTCTTCTCTAGAGTAAATAAATGGTCGCCTTCGGCAAGCCTCTCGAGAAACAATTCAAAATCTTATTCCCTTAATGAACAAATGATTTTTTTCCAGCCACTGCTTTCCTAACTGGACAGTTCAAGGATGACAGTTCAATTTTAAAATTCAATTAAACATGTGTGGAAACGTCGTGAAACTTGTTTTTTACTAATCAGTGATGGCAAATGTCCGCAAAAATCCTAATCAAAATATAAAATCACCATCACCAACAATGAATTTCAAACAAAGAGTTCAAGGAATCTTGCTCTTTTAAATCAAGTATCGATGTAACAAACCTTATCTCTTAAGACTTTTCTTTTTAAACGCATTTTATCATACAAAAACCTTACACACGAGTCATTGTCCAGTTCGAATAGTTCTCGTATGATTTACATCATTATGACTGGGACGGTGGCGTGTCCTTTAATCCAACTACTTGGAATTGTGGATAGTTATGAGCGATGGCTTGTGAACTAATTATTCCCTGTTGGGGATTTACGTCCGCACTATTGAATACTACAACATAAGACCTTCCTCATAATTAGACCAGTTCGTAAATTGTAAACCAGGTAAAACTATGGTTCGGATCCCACGTTAAAATTTTGGTCCCTTAGTTGCCATTGGCTGTTGGGCTATTAATTAATAGTCTTACCTAAGGAATATGTCGGCTTCAGTCAGTAATGAGACTACAAGATCGCGCCACAATCATCCTTCACTCATCTGTCATTCATACTTGGCTTAAAATGCCTACCTGGGTAGGTCGCCATTTAGAGTAATGTATCTAATGTATCATATAGAGGGCTGAAGTAAATTATTTTAGGTCAAAGTCGTTCTCATTCTCGGATTGATAGGATTTAAGTCCGGGTAGGAGCCTCTCAGGCGTATTACGTAAGTTTCTGTTCACGCGAGGGTGGAGCGGCTCGCGGGGGACACATTAGCCGAGACATAATCGCCAGCTGGAGTGCAGGAACCAATCATTGTAATTGGCTGCATATGCCCAACTGCTGAACCCAACTTGCCGAAATACATCTGAGTTTGTCTTCGTCTCAAGGGTATGGCACCCTCCGAAATAGACTCCCAATTTGGCCACGCATTTATAAAGTTTCCTCCTTAACGGGGGTCTGTACAGTATTTCCAAATCACAGAATCAGTGTGAGATATATTTTAGTAATTCCAATTTGCTGAAAATTCAGTAAGGCAGTACAATAAAATATGTAAGTTTTGATACAATATAGCAATACGATAATACAATATCATACACAAAACAATATTCAATACAATAAAATAATTAAAATGTAATACAATACAGCAATACAATAATGCAATACAATACAATGCGCTAGACTAGACGTACAATAGGTACTAGACTAGACGATTCATATCGTACTAGACGTACGATATGAATCGATACAATACAAAATGTAATACGTTACGACGAGACGTGTCTTACCCAATACGGACGGTCGTAATGGAGAGACACAGTAAAACGATAAACGATACAAATCATAGATTTTACAAACTAACTTGAGCAACAAAAAAATTACAATCAAGGCTACAAAATTAATGCTTTTAATAACTTAATATTATCAACATTTATTTGTTATTATTTTATATTTTACTTTTTGTATTTTGACGCCAGTGGCATTGTTTAACGTTTTGATCGGGAACGGTCCAAACCCGGGTCTTGTTACTATCTAACGACGACCTTTTGTTAGATAGCCTCATTAATTCATAGCCCAATGACAAATGGCAACTGGACCCGGATTCGAACCTGTCAGGAATCGAACCGGCGACTCTCAGGTTATGAGGTGAGGGCTATATCCACTCGGCTATCCAGTCAATTATTTAATCCCCTAATATTTAATCCCGTAATAAATATTGTTACAGTAGAAACTGCTCGAAAATAAAAATTCATCACGAAAATCCATGTATTTAAAGAAACAATTCGTTAAAGTGATTAAGTGGCATGAACTGGAAACTTGTCTGCACAAAGGTGTTGTACGTAACAAACGAAACGAGAGAGGAACGTGCACTTTGTTGATCTGTGTTTAGTTTTTTGTTTCAAGGTTATCTTCTTTACATGTTAATTCTATTGTTTTATTTAAGTTGCCTGCATTATTTTATAATATTTCACGATTTAAGTTAACTCCTGTGTATTTTAACAAAAAGCGAAAACGAATTCGTTGCGCTTTTACACAAAAATTACTCAACCATTTATTAAAAAATTAATAGACAAGCCATCAGATTTACAGGACAGAGCATGTGTTCTTAATCAGGTTATTAAAATCACCCACGTATTGATTATATACCGAGGATAAACTTCGTTAGCTTTTGAAATTGAGGTTAACTGATAAATAAATAATTATAGTTCAATTTAATAATTAAATTTCTGGACAGAATTTATTGGCCGATATATTTTGTCAATGTTTATGTTCTGGTATGTTTTTGAAAACTCTTATGTTATTGTGGCTTTATATAATATTTGAGAGTTATTTACGTGTAGACGTGCCTACTAAGGGTCCCTGACCCAAAAACCTTTTGAAAAATTTCAAATCTACATTAAAATATAAACAGGGCTTGGTTACCAATAATCCGTTAAATTCACTCTCCAGCGAAGCTGTGAGTAAAATTTGATAATTTACTTTTACATCAGAACCCAGATTTTATCATTTCTTTTCACGTTTAGCTATACAATTACTTCAACTTTTAGCCCTTTCAAATAAAAAAAGGACTTGCAGTGCTGGAATCGAATTGAGTGTCTCAGTGGTCGGTTGGAAACTACCCTGCAGCAAACTGACCCAACGATAAATTACATATCAGGGTCACATCGCATGTGGCGATTCCAACGCCGCCATTTTGAGCCCACTCGTGCGTGCATTTAATTCGCATAATCTGACTTATTTATGGCCAGTGCACACCATTATTTTATGTATAACAACGATATTATTTTAAGGCTTGCTAGTTTTTAATTAAACTCTATTCTGTTCGCTGCTGTCAAATATATGTTCAACTTTTATTTTTACGTTCTATTAATTGCAAATCAAAGTAAACAGACAGAAGAATAAATAGTCTTTTTGTTATGTATAGTTTAGCCCTTCATTACAAATTTTTGCAGTTTTGTTTAATGAGGGTAAACAAAAATCTATTTTTCACACATAACTGAAACGATAAGATCTAATTTATCAAGGAAATAATTGCCCTGCTATTATTTCGCTTGATGATTTTTTTATAATTTTTAAAATTATTACATTTAATATAATTACAAGATAGGGGATGGAGAATCTTTTCCCATTCTCAAAATTTCATATAAACTACTTAACATTTACGAATCCATTAACCTTAAAGCGTTTCAAGTTGGATATTGCCCAGAATATCTGCCCGCTCAGATTGCATTATAATAAGGTTTCGTTGATAAGCAGGAGGGCTGGGGAGTAATCAACACCATATACAAACAATGGTAGTGCGCCGGAGAGCGGATCACGTTTCTAATAAGATATTGTGTGAGGAAACAATATTAACCCCCTCCACCATCCCGTTCCCCGCTAACATGTGTGCGGCTTCAGAGAATGAATTTACCTCAATTTGCAAACCACTGCATGATTTGTCATTCAGAATTACTCATCCTCAAGTGCTTCATAAACAGTTATTATTTCACTGAGAATTAAATAAAATTTATTGGAAATATATTTAAGCTTATGTAAAAATTCAGTGTGGCATTTTTAGGGGTTTGAATGAAAAGTACGTAGTTTTAAAATACATGAATGTCAGTGAAAACGTGAGATTAAATTTCAATCTCACACAGTTGGTAAAGTAAGATTTTTTTAATACTTAAAAGTAAGGAAAATCCTTTTACGTATTCGATTTTTATGAGTAAGCTGATTTAACTTTTTTATGGGATTTTGTTTTCAATGTATTGTATATTTTCGAAAAACCATGCTGAAACAAAACCATGCTAAAGGCAACTGTCGGTTTTTTAAATCTGAAAGTTAACAACCCTTTTCAAAAAAATTCCTGCAAATTAAATTTAAATATTAAGACAGACATACACAGACTACTATATTGTAACATTCTTCAGTTGAGCGTTGAACGCTCTCCTTTTTTAATATCGTCCCTTTTTTGGCTAGCACCCAAATTGTTTATAAAGATTAAAAAAAATTATTACTATATTACTAAAACATCACTAGCCCTTTCGGATAAATTTTTCATATTCTGCCTATATTATCTTACCTTGTATAGTGTTAGCTCTTATTATTGAATCTAAAACTTTATTCCCTCATTATTTTTACTTGTTAAGGTACTGAGTCGTGCAATTTCCTGGTATTATAGTCATTTGTCCTCATTACGCCACACACCACAATACCAGCTTTCACCGTTGACGATCCATCTTTATGTCAGAGAAGCACTTGACAGTCTTGTTAATCCCGACACCATCGATAATGTACGTTCCGTTGTAACCCCGATTTAACCTCTTCTAAAAAACAGGTATTTGGTCTTTTACTGAAATCAGTCTGTTTATTAAAAGTCTTTGATCGTCAAAATGTTTGTATTGTCATTTTACCATTACAATAATTGCAAGTCTATCATACGATCCGGAGAACTATTGGGTTTGAAAAGATTCAATAAATCGTTATATTTTTTGTTCATTCTGAGAATTTGCAAGGGGTACACTCTGGTTTTGGGGTGTACAACCGTGAAGACTTTGTTAGACTATATAATATGGTGATGGGTTTTAGACAACGGTTGGACTGCAACCTCTGGTTTTGGGAGGTAGACAACTGTTGGACTATGACGTCTGGTAATATAGGTTAAGGTGGCACACAAGAGAGATAACTATGACGTCAGACACCACAGATCAGTTTCTATTGGTCAGAAATCCCAAGACACTATCCGTAAATTCTAGTTGCCTTGTTCTAAATCAGCTAATATCATTGTCACCGTTTCTATCACCGGTTCTATTGTCACCGTTGTGGGAATTAGACAACGGTTGTACTATGGCCTCTGGTGTTGGAAATTAAACGGTAGGACTATGGCCTCTGGTTGGGACGTAGACAACGGTTAGACTATGACCTCTGGTGTTGAGAATTAGACAACGGTTGGACTATGGCCACTGGTGTTGGGATGTAGACAACTGTTGGACTTTGGCCTCTGGTGTTGGGACTTAGACAACGGTTGGACTATGGCCACTGGTGTTGGGATGTAGACAACTGTTGGACTTTGGCCTCTGGTGTTGGGACTTAGACAACGGTTGGACTATGGCCCCTGGTGTTGGGATGTAGACAACGGTTGGACTATGGCCCCTGGTGTTGGGATGTAGACAACGGTTGGACTATGGCCACTGGTGTTGGGATGTAGACAACTGTTGGACTTTGGCCTCTGGTGTTGGGACTTAGACAACGGTTGGACTATGGCCCCTGGTGTTGGGATGTAGACAACGGTTGGACTATGGCCCCTGGTGTTGGGATGTAGACAACGGTTGGACTATGGCCACTGGTGTTGGGATGTAGACAACGGTTGGACTATGGCCCCTGGTGTTAGGATGTAGACAACGGTTGGACTATGGCCCCTGGTGTTGGGATGTAGACAACGGTTGGACTATGACCTCTGGTGTTGAGAATTAGACAACTGTTGGACTATGGCCTCCAGTGTTGGGATGTAGACAACGGTTGGACTTTGGTCTCTAGTGTTGGGAATTAGACAACGGGTGGACTATGACCTCTGGTGAAAAGTTAATTGTCCATCAGGGATAGTGATCGAATCTATAGTTTCAGTGTTATATGAGACCTCTTACTCCTTCTACTCATTTAATTAAATTTTGGTTTAAATACAAAACCAGGATTGCATCCAAGTCTTAAATATATAGAATATTTAATCTACCTTCAAATCAATAGACCATTGGAGATGTGAAAGTATCAAGTTACATTAGTATTGTTATAGAGTATCAGCGTAAGGTTTGTGATGAAACTGGTGAGTCTGTAAATACAATTTTGTGTGTCCAATAACTTGATTTAGAATGTAAACTCGATTTAACAGTGTAAATTACAGAGGCTAACTTGAGTTACAATTAACTAATTCTGTCCATTTAACACCCTTTTAAAATGTTCTCGGTTGAAGTGTCCTCTTCACTAACCATGAAATTAATATTAACATACTATTGATGCAAAATAAATAGTTAGGTGCCAATCATAACATATTCAGACACATTCTGCTAGAGTGAGGTGTAGGCCATAGTCCGAGTCAAATAACGAGGCCCTCGTCGTTTATAAACACAAAGCTAAGACTTATTGATGGGCTGGGTCTTGTTATTTGAATTGTCCTATACAAAACTCGCCAGCTATGTGCGAGTGTACAGGTTAGCGCCTCTAGGTCTCATGCCTCGCGTTGAGGCCAAATTCTCGAACCTTGTCGTATTCCTGGCACATCGGCGTGAACAGAATATTTGCTTGCGACGTTACTTAGACATTGATAGTTTCTTGATTAGTATGATACGTGTTGTTGTATTCACTGGATGTAAGTAAAAAACGTTTTAAAACACTTAAAAGTATATTTAAACTTATACTGTATTTACATACAAGATGATAAATATACAAAAGTGGTGGAAAATGGCGATCGATTTCAATTGGTCACAACAATCATCATCAGGCCCAATGAGAGATTCATTAGACATTGAATGTTAATTGGATTAAAGGTGTGATTGTACTATTTAAGGGGTCTACTTATAAGATAGTACATGTAAAAAAAAACATACACATTTCAATTCAAAAGGTTTGTACTCGTTACTCATAACATAGTTTTTCTTAAAAAATATATATATCTTTGAACCCATTAAAAGTTTTAGTCGACTCATCGACAGACTAAGACTTAGACATACATTTACAAATGATCATGTCTTTCAATTTCCGTTATCTGCTCACAGCTTAATATTTTAAATATATAGAGTCTTCTCTCTAATCAGCCGGCGATGGAAACTAGGAAATCCTCAGTCAAACTAATATTTTGAGTAAAATATTGCGGAATTGAAATTGTGTAATACAAATTTAACCATAAATTCGATTTTCCTTCGATACAAACTTGAGTTCTTATCTTTATATTGTTATTGGTTGAAAATTAGATAGAACCTCCTTAAGCTGTCATTTTGATTGAGATTACACTCTAAATACTAAGCTCGTCATCAGTAAACAAAGAGTAGATAGTTAAAACGTTGCAGGATTCAGCTCGTCACCGCCGCGCCGCGCCGCCTCCGGTTGACTGCGCCTGCATTCTCCGGATACGACCTTGCACTTCCACTAGCCGTCATCACATCACACCACTTTGTTTCGAACATTAAATTATATGATTTCAATGTAGGAATAAATAATAAAAAAATGTAAGTGAGGAAACTAACTTTGAGCCAAGTGCTCTGGCATAATATTCAAGAATAGTTGTTAATTGCACTGTTTGGAGATGAAGCAGACCTTCCATCGCATTACCAAATGTGTACCAGGTTTTGAGTGACCCAAGATTAAAAGTGCTCTTAGTTATAGTGAATCCCCAACAGAGTGATTCTGATGTCACCTATTAATTTTGGTATTATGAGGAGGTAATATATCATTTGTTGATACAGAAAACAAACAACAGTCAATTGATTATTGATTTATGAATTGTAGAGTACAAAACATTAAAGTAAATAGCTAAAATAACAAAATTAGGGGTCGACAGAAGCACCCTCTGTTAGTTGTTATGTCAAATTTAAATTATTCTGGGTCACCCACAACTAGCTACAACTGGGCCATGAGAATTGGAGGTCTAGTTTGAAGTCTGTAAAAGTACAAGTGTATTGGTGTGATTAATTTATTCTTGGTTAATTCATTTACTTTTCCGATTTTCGTTAAAGCTGTTTGACAGTTGTTTATGCGGTTGAATGTGATATCAAGGTGTCCAGATTAATATTTGAAACAGCAGATCAGATAATAAATAATCTCCTTCAAAATTTCCCGGAAGGGGTTTTAGAGGTACGATATTAAACAGTATAATCGGCACTTTTCACCTTACTCTAGAACGTTTTATATAATCATAATAAAATAAACAAGATATATTTATTCGACATGATTTCTTCCTTACTAATTTTTCAGGATTATTTTGCCTTTAAATTCAACTACAATTTGATATCTTTGGTAAGGAGCGTTAGAATGTGTGGTTATGTGTTAACGAATGTCTTCTGCAACGGGGTAACTGACAATTAAACGTTATGACATTGAATTATTGTAATTTTTTAAATCAACTGTTAATACATTTATGCATATAAATTTATTTATAAATTGTACGGAATAAATATTTAATTTTATTAATTTTTTGTTATGTTGTAAAATGTTTATACTGTATTATTGTTGTTTTATTATTTTAAAAAATTATCATTGTTTCTTCGTCTCTAACCATAGTATTATTTGAAATTCAATAATAAACTAATAAATAATAATTATTTTAGTATAATAATAATAACAGCCGATAATCAGCCTAGCCTAAGTTTCTTGTAAAATTTTGACATGCATGCCTTTGGTCCCACATTATCTTAATGGCTTACACTTTCTCATACTCTTTAACAAGTTTTTTCCCTAGTTCCCTTGGTCCCTGCCATGGAGCCACTGTTAAGTTGAATGGACGACGGACCTGACAAGCGTTATGGTGGGGAAAGGTGTAAACAAACCGTGCACAAAGCCTACAATCCTGCTATTTCTGCCTTGTTCATAACTTGTTTACTGTGGTCCTCCGCCGTAACTGTCTCTAAACTGGAACATTGTGTGGCCTCTTTTGTTTCCGCACTGTTTTTAGCAGCACGAGATCATTGTCCTGAGCTTGCTAATGTTGGAAACAGAATATACATAAGCTGGTTCGTGAAAGCCGTATTTCATATTTCACCTATAGTAAAGTGTTTCAATGACAGATCTTATAAAAATATATACAGAAGTTTCAAAATATTTTGTAACTGATGAAAGAACGAAGTGAACTAAATACAAGAATCAACAAAAGGAACGTAGTTCTCAATTCATGTGAGTTGCCACTTCTTTCGACTCATGTATGACTAGAGTTTAAAAGGTGCGGGAGCACGGTTGCTCAGACACGGCTGCATAGATTTTTCCCGTGGCTTGCATATCGAAAACCACGTATTTCGGGTATTTTTTTAGATTACTAGTAAAAGCTGATTGGGAATAAAGTCCCTGAACATTTTTTTATGATTTTATTTTTTTTATGTGAAAAATGCTCACAGCTTAGCAGTGTGCCGTATAAAATTAAATTTATTAAACTATAGGCAACAAATAAAAATTGTTTAAAAACTACCAATAAAATGAATAATATGCTTTTTTATTTACTAGTCCTTCCAACAGTTTCTTATAAAGGTTTTTTATATTTTTAATTAAAAATCATGAACTTAACAAAACGAGATAGAACATTTTCCACGCGAGAACAAATTTAGATATTTGAAAAAATATTAGACTATTCTAATCGTCAACCAGACAGTGTGTTTATGTTAAATGTACCGTATGTACTGTATTTTGTTTCCAGCTAATATTTATGGTATATTTTATAGGTAGGTTCTTTTGATTTTAGAACGATCTTTATTGTAATACACAGTATAATGAAATAACTTTTCTCCATAGTTAATTTATAGCGAGAGAATTGGCTTGTTATTGTTCATGCGTTCATCTAATTAAGCGATAAATTAGCAAACACCTAGTTCTATTATAAACTACATGTAACATTGCAAACATGTTAGTATATTAAAGTCTATTAATTTGATATATATATATATATATATATATATATATATGGATTTATATTTTTCCAAAATCGATAGAAGTTTCATTTAGTATCCTGAAAAATTGCATTATCCTCTCTATGTACAGTTAATTAATAAAACCAAAATTTACCCCATTCCTAAATATGTATCAACCAATGGGCAAGGTACTTTTGAATTAGATTTTGATTGAAGTAAGTAATCCAATAAATTTGTATGAAAAAAATATTGGAGTGTATAAATTGTTGTAGCGGAGCAATTATCCATTGTAAGAAATACATATTATTACTCTATAAATTTGGGGTTATGAATATCTTTATGCAGAATTAAACTGTTTTAGTCAATATGTAAAATTATGTGACGTTAAGAAGTTAATACACTAGTGTGAACCCAGTATTGCTTTATTGCTTTCTCAGAGCTCTGAATTGAGTTTAAAATTATTCAATTTTAAATATTTAAATTATTGGGGTCAAACATCCAGAAAATTGCTACAAAATTATATACTATATCGTTTTAGAAATAGATATAGCATTAAAAAAATAACTTTTACCCGAAAACAAATAATCAAAAAGTAATATCAATTAACAGTTAAATGTTATTTCTGCGTGTAAACAACACTACTTATCTGTTTTTGCGTTCTAGTACATGATATTATGTGTTTCCATTGAGTAATATTAGGAAAATTATTTTACCAGTGGCCTACTACAATTCAATTCACTATTGAGTTGAATAAATGTTTCAAAATAACAGAATATACCACTCAATATCACATGTATTATTGAAGTTAAATCAGGCCTCATTATTTTTACGTATTTAATTTTTTAATTGATCGAATGAAATACATGACAACAGATTCAGGGGCGTCTCAATGTCTGTATGGACATTAATGTCCATAAATCATGGAGTCATTTAATAATTTCAAACGTTGAGCGGGGACATCTGTTACCAGTCATCATTAGTCACTGCCGTTCCAGTGGTCATTGTAATGACTAGTGACCATTAGCCGCTGCTCTAGTAGTCATTGTAATGACTGGTGATCATTACCCACTGCAGTTTCAGTGGTATATTCATTGCTGATTATCATTAGCCATTGCAGTACAAATGGCTATCGTAATCACGTTTGATCGTTTCCCACTGCATTTTCAATGATCATTGTAATGACTGGCGATCATTAGCCAGTGCACTTACAATGGTCATTATGATGACTAGTGATTACAAGCCACTTCAGGTTAGATCTCATAGTAATGTCGTTTCGAGCGTGCCGTCAGCTGGGATGGAACGTCCGTCTGTGACGGATTCCTCAGGCCTGGCTACTCTCAAGGAATGACAGATTTGGGTTATATCCAAAACTTTCGTAAAGACTCTGGTTCCTTTTTTGGAGACAATTTTAAAACCTGTATAAGTATGTTTAAAACATGTTTTATAAAAGCTCCAAGAGTAAGAACAAAAAGTAAAAATTTTACATCAACCATGAACCTCTTAACCCTTAGTACATACTGAAACCCCTTACCCCTAAACCAATTAATATTTAAATTAATTTAGTTTTTCGTAGGTAATTGTGTCCTGTAATTCAGCTACTTAGAGGTCACAAATTATGGATAGTTATAAGCGGTGGCTTGTGGATACGGTAAATCCTGGTAGAGACTAACGAACGCACTCGTGAATTCTACGTTCAACCACATGCCCATCCTCATGATTAGACCAGTTCGTAATTGTTTGGCAAAATTGAGGTTCGAATTCCACGTTAAACTGTAGGTCCCTTAAGTTGTCTAAAAGGATTGTTAACATGACTATCAACAGTCTAAAGAACACGTCGGCCTTAATCAGTAACAAGAATACAAGAACGCGCCACAACCATTCTACACTCACCTATTATTCATACTTGACTTGAAATACCTATCCTGGTAGATCTTCATTTTAGGAAAAAGTATAAAATATAAATGTAATTAATTGTTATTGTAAGATTTAAATAGTATTTAAATGTATTGTATTTAAATTGTATTAATTTGTTAAGGGACTTGATTGCAATTTACACCAAGGAAATTAAAATTAACTTTTGGATGGTTTTGTAAACTCTGATCTTCTAAAAGGCTTCAATTATACATTTTACATTATACATTACTTGAAATGGCGACCTACTCAGATAGGTTTCTTAAGCCAAGTATGAGTGAGAGATGACTGTAGGTTGATTGTGGTACGATATTGTAATCTTGTAAGTGACTAAGGCCGACATACTCCTCAGGTGGTGTTATACGACGTTTTTCAAATAAAGAATTTATTTGTGTCAGGTGGGACTGTTGATTAATACCCCAACAGCCAATGGCAAATAGGGGACCTACAGTTAACGTAGTATCTGAACCACATTTCGCCAACTTCAATTACGAACTGGTCTAATTATGAGGATGGTATTATATATGAATGAGTATTAGCTAGTGTGGACGTTAATCCCCACTAAGGAACACCGCATCCACAGGCCATCGCTCATAACTATCCACAATTCCTGACCTCTAAGTTGCTATATTAGAGGCAGGAGACATCACCGTCCCAGTCACATGTTAAATCTAATTAGATTATAAGCACTTGGTACGATGCACATTTTGGTTATATTTTATAAAATATAGTTTTAACTTTTATAATATTGTTGAATTTTAAAATCTCAAAAACATACACACGTTGTTGCACATGAGAGAAAACTGTTTATATAGAGATCAAAATTAAGAAAGGCCTACCAAAGATGAAGTAAAAAAATACTGCATTAAATTATTTAGACACGAAAAATAATAAAATTTTTTAACAAGCAACCATTCCACTTCAAAATAATCTTAATAATAAGGAGAAGAATAAGAACTTACATTTCACTTCGACTTAGGGTAACTAAACTATTTAGATAGTGATTCACGTGACGCAAAGAAACAAATAAACCAATCTAGTACACATGTACTGAAATATATTACCCACTCTGGTACAGAAACGAAATAAGAACTGAAGTAATTTCTCAAGGTAAATCATAAAATTAGACCATTCAAACAGTAATTAATAAAACCGGCATTCACTCAATCGTCAAATTAAAAAAAAAACTGAAAAATCCTCATTAAAAGTTTAAAAACACTTTTATCATCTAGTCTTTATATGATACATCAATTGGACTTTTAAAATGTCAGTTTCAGTGGAACTGACGAGATATAATTCCCAAATGAAGTGCAAAAGCAGAGCTGAAACACAATTTAGCCTCCAGTAGGTTGTTGTTTTGCCTTTTTAAACGCGAATTCCCAACATTTACAGTGTCACATTTATCTTCTGCAAAGCGCATTCCAGTTGTTTTCCCATAGCAAGACTAAATCTTTTATATAGACAATTATACAAACAAGTAATAATTATTACAACAGTAATTAAACTTTTTGCTACAGCTTTTATCTTTTTATGATCATTGATATTGCAAAAAGAATTATTTAAACTTTTACATTCATACAATCTGTATTACTATTCTTTTGACTCGTTCATTTTTAATGTTTTAAAAGTATGAACAACCTTCATACCTTTAAGTAAAAGTATGTAGGCAAACGTAAAGTATTAAACTAAGTTGTGATTATTAAATTCGCATTAGTATAACATTTAAACGTTTGGCTTTTTTCATTGGATTAAATACTAAAACCTTAACTCTACTATTAAATACTGCTCTATATAATTCTATAGCAGGTTCATAGTTGCTTATGAACACACCGTTTTCAGCACAGTTAGCTTCGGATCAATGTTTTATTGCTGCGCACCACAGCGATTCCCAGTGCGTAATTTATTTCCATTTTTACATATATTTATATTTATTTGTAATCAAGAAAATATATAAGTCAAAATGAATTGAACCTGTATTCAATGGTGAGAAATGAAAGACTTAGGGTGTCGAAATTTCCTAACGTCACCGCCCGCTCATCCCCCCTCGACCCGCCTGTCGCTTGTGACCTCTGTTTTTGTTTTTTTTGTTGTTTTTTTAGAGGAGTTGATAAGATTTGGGGAGGCCCTGATTTAGGGGAATCTATCTACCTAAGTTTATAAATTATTGGACCATCATGTGAACCGGAGAAGCAAAATGACTACTTAAAAATGTTTAGTAGTAGAGAATATTACCATTCCATATTTTAAAATTATAAATCAATTGTTAATTTATTAAGTTTGGTGGCCTATTTTCTTTTTTATTGAAAAAGTGTTTTTAAAGTTAACTTAACATTGAGGTCTGCAATGTATTTAAAATCCTAAAGTATGCATTTTGCTAATAAAAATAATTATTTATTTAGATAAGAGCGTGTAATACATTAAATATAAATATATTATTTTATCTTCTTCATAAAGTCATATATTTGTTAAGATTTATTGAGGTTTCGATTATCAATTCTAAGAGATGGTATATTTTTGTGTTTTATTTCCATATATTCAAAACAACCACTAAATTCTTGAATATTATGCAATGAAAAATACAAAAGTATTATCAACAGGTATATATAATCGAAATTAAGATGATGATATGCTGCTTCATCCTGAATCCGATGCCGGTTTCCCAGGCAAACCCCCAAAATATCATTTTGATCCTACTTCCTCCAAAAAGGAATTCTCAAACAAGATGAATCGCTAAGATCTCATGCTTAATTACATAACGAAACAAATATGTGTACATTGGCAGCGATATCCCAAAGACCATTGTAATAACGTGGCTTTGTCCCAACAGATGATTAAGTACACCTTTCATCATACGTTCACGTGTAGAACAGGACAATCATTAGGCGCTGCCGGCTGTGCTCCGATACTGATATACTGTCTGGTGGAGTGTTGTGGATCCCGTTCACGGTTATGCCAACAATCACGAATAATCTTACACCGACCGGATATCTCTTAAAGTAATTTTACACAACGTCAAAAGCAATTTTAATTAAGTTTGGGTTAGATTTACCTTTTTTTTATTATGAGCACTCTTTCCAAACATTTAGTCCAGGCAATGAATGCTCAAAAAGAGGTATAGAGGGAATTGCATGGATCACAATTTTTTACTTTGTAACTTTGTTTGTACCAGTTAGGAGTAAAACATATCAAAAGTCCCCGCCCTTAGCCCATGAGCCGGCTGGGCTGGAAGGGCCTAAAGGTACATTATTTTGGTTTTTCCTAAATATCTTGAAAACTATCAACTCTTAGCATTCCCTATCAAATTTGAAAGTAAAGAAAATTAAATTTCCTGTAAGAAAAATATATAATGTGTCTACTTTGGTCCAACCGTTTACAAGGTAAGCACTAATTTTGTTAATATTAAAAAAAATCCCTTTTATAAGAAATACATGTAAATTTGTTGGTAACATAGATGCCCAATTGGGCTATGTTTTTTTCACCTAAAGGAAAATGAACAGCATTCAGGAAATATTGACAAAATTTCCAGTAGTTTGACACCTCAATCATAAAAATTGGTCTAAAATTAAGGCGCTGGTGAGCTTACAAAATACGTTATTTTTCAAGGAATCATAACAAATTGTAATAATTCCTTGAAAAATAACGTTTTTTGTGAGCTCACCAACGCCTTAATTTTAGACCAATTTTTATGATCGAGGTGTCAAATTACTGCAAATTTTGTCAATTTTTCCTGAATGCTGTTCATTTCCCTTTAGGTGAATAAAGCGATGCCCAATTGGGCATTTAAGTTACCCACAAATTTACATGTATTTCTTATGGAAGGGATATTTTTTAAATATTAATAAAATTAGTGCTTACCTTGTAAACGGTTGGACCAAAGTAGACATATTATGTGTTTTTCTTAAAGGAAATTTAATTTTCTTTAACTTTCAACTTTAATAGAGAATACTAAAAGTTGATAGTTTTCAAGATATTTAGGAAAACCAAAAAATTGTACCTTTAGGCCCTTCCAGCCCAGCCGGCTCAAGGGCTAAGGGTGGGGACTTTTGATATGTTTTACTCCTAACTAGTCCAAACAAAGTTAAAAAGTCAAAAATTGTGATCCATGCAATTCCCTCTACAACCTTTCGTTGCCTCGACTAATTGTATGCAAGCAAAAAAATGCCAATGAAAACAAATAAATATTACAAATGTTTCCTATAAATATTTAAAAAAAGTTAATATGAATATGAGCGTAAATCTGTTAGCATATTTTGACTAAATGACAAGTACTATGATTCCATCTTATGCATAGTACAGGGTGGTTGAAATTTTTTTAACAAGAGTTTTTGGGTGATATTAAAGAGGAAACAGCAAATTTCTAAAATCGCAATTAGTTGTGATTAACTGAAATGAACCCCTATGTATGGTTTTTTCAATGATTATCATTTAAACGTAAGTTACATGGGAAAAGTATGACATTTTAAATTTTCCTTTCATTTTAAGACTCTTTTGATAACATTTTCCAAAAGCTATTGTTATTTACGTTAGACTGTTTTGAATTTCATAGGGATCATCTGATGATAATTTCAGCAGTTTAAATTGAAAATAAAAAGTAAAGAACTCAATATTTAAAATAAGAGTAGTGTTTGTATTGTTTCATAATTTCTTCAAGTTTAAAATAGGTTTAAGATAGATTTAAAACTTTCCCATTTTATATGGTTCCTTTTATGCCTAATATATTGTATTTTTCTATTACAGTTTTTTGATATGAAACAAGCTAAAACTTTTCAAAATAGCGGTTTTTAGGGATTTTCAATATTTTATTTCACAACTTAAAGAACATTCTCCATATCAAAACTAGTTGAATGAATTCGTGTTTTGAAAAAAATCGTTCCATTTAGCAATGCCATCAAACAACCACATAAAAATAGGTAAAGGCTTACAGAGAGAGTTTTTAGATTCACTCTGCATTCCACTTAAAATGTATAAATATAAATATATCGAATTTAGTATTGCTCGGTTTGACCCGACAAAAAAATCCCTTGATGGGATTTTTGACAAACATTGTCACCTATGACTTCACTCTACACTGATTATTTTGAAACGGTTCGCAGATACGTTCTGCAGAGATACCGATGAGATCTGAGCGTAGAAGTTTAGTTATGCGGGTTTGCAGACCGAACTTTAGCAAAAAGTTGAGAACTTCCTGCTGAGGATGGTATGCGGGCGAAGAGCGGGCTCTGTCTTGATTTATCATGACTGTACTATTGCGTGGGTTAGCATTGGAGAAATGTCATGAATGAAATTGTTTCAAATTAAATTATTGTTCAAAATGGTCCAGGATACCATAAAAACACACACCATTGTCATACGTAGATATGATGGCGATGGAAGTAGTGCAATATCATAAATCAAATTATTAATAATTAAATTATTCTTTTAGATATCCATCATACATCAGTTCCACATACTAAGAAAAGAACACTTAATCAGCTTTAATTAGAATAATTTTTGATGTGATGGTTTGGAATACATATCTACCTTATAAATTTGGTCAGTATGCGCTGCAAAATCGTTATTTAAGTTCCATATAATTTTATTGATAATATTTGCCTTATATTTTGAGAAATTTCACATGTAATGTTTTTTGCACCAACGAATGTAGTTCTTTTTTAGTTATATTTTTATGCTTATAACTATTTAAACATCTAGATAATTGATTTTCTTTAAATTGAGTTACTTATTACAACGTATCTTTCTAAATTACACTAAAATTTCACAAAAATAAAATGATTTGACTGTATTGATCCAATTTTTCACATGCCATAAATTTTCAAATATAATTCCGTGTATTATACACTATGTATTCTTTTTCAAATAAAAACCGCTTTTTCAAATAAATAAACCGCTTAGTGACAAACACAACTGAATTCGTAAAACCAAATTTTATTGCCCAAACGTCCAAAAGCTAACCGTGTTTCGTGTATTTGAACTGTTACCACCCCTTTGTATGTTTGATGTTAATATTGTTTCGTAATTAAACACCAAGCATCATTACACAGGTATGTCAACGTTACGTGTGATCTTTGGCAAGTCCCGCAGTCCATTGTAGCCTGCAGTAGCTATGTGGCTGCCGTCCAGTGAATGACGTACAGCCCGGCATTGTAAGCTTTGTATCGAATGCAGGAGTAGAAAATATAACAGATAACAATTTTTGACTTATTATTCCAAAACATTGTAAACGATTCAGGCTGAACATCAATAATGATTGAGTAAAAGGATTCTTAAATAATATACTCAATTTTTATATGAAGTAAACACCACCTTATGACAGCATATTTAAACTTCCGAAGAATACTATAAAAGCTTTTAAACTACGAATAATAGCTTCGGTAGGCTATGGAGACCTTTGCAGGTTGAATTTTCAGAGTTTTTAGCTATTTCAAGTTTTAGTTGCTATATCCTTCTAAGCCTACAATATGTGAAGAAAACTCTAGGACTGACTCCAGATATTTGCGTGCTTGTGAAATTTTGAGAATGACTTATCTTGATATCCCTTCTTGGAAGATGAGTAAGAAGAAAGGTTGATTCCTGTCCTCGGAAGAGGGACGTTGGTACGTGGCTAAGCGCAAACTGTCTCTGCGCCATTTATGAGTACTTGAACCTATTCAACCAAATAATATAGTTAGTCTTGTTAACTACTGCTCAAAACATGCAAATAGTTTAAAGCGAATCAAACTCGGCCACATTTAGTTTAATAAATGTGACGGCATCTATCCAGTTTTATGGGCTGTAGGTGAGGACAGTGGTGTAAATGTAGAAAAGTATTATTTTAAGTGCGAACAACAGCTTTTGGTAGAGTATCACTGTTTAAGCAGTTAGCAGATATTATTGTCTAGCATAAGACTACTTAGGGACATCTTAAATGTACAGTATAGTTTGCCACAAAACATAATCTTAACTCATTTTATTCCTATTAGAATCAAGTTAGGCCCTTAAACCATTGTTTTAGTCGAGATTGTGGAGTGAGAGGAAGAATAAAGGCGAGTTAAAGGGCGGAACCTTCAACGCAGGAAATTGAATGAAGGAAGCGCATTGTGCGAAAAGGAACGAAATTGGGAAATATTGTGTGAGACGAACCGCTTTGGGTTACGCGCAAGTGGCTGTCTATTAAACCGGAGGAAACTTCAAAGATACTTCTAAAATGTGCAGTTTGACTTATATAAAAGCCCTCATTTTAATTTAATATTATATTTTTGTGTTTCTGTTGGAGTTTTTTGTATTTAGTGTTTATAATAATTGACATAAATATTAAGTGTTTAGGTAATTAGATTTTCTTTCCAGAAAACCTGCATTTTAATTACTAATATTGGATTTTTTAGTATAAGAACTTGTATTTATTTTCAAGTTAAGAATTATGAAAAATTAATTGTACACTCCATGTTTGTAACTGTGCAATTTTTGAGGGAAAACGTATGAAATATTAAGGCGAAATGTTAAGAACATTTTAGTCATTAGATTTGTTTCGTAAATTATGACTGACATGCAGTTGTTAAATTCTCGATTTAAGAGGCAATGCGCTACTTTTTTTTTAATCTCTTTTGACACTCTTTTTTTAACTTAATACCATGCCTAAAGATATTGCATATATTGATAATAAAGGCTTATTAGCATTGAGTTATATAAACATGTACAACAAACTCATAAATAATCGTATTATGGTGTCTTTTCTACAGAACAGAACCCTATTAACAACCCTTAATGTGTTGTTATTAGGGTTAATCTTATGTTTTACCAATGTACTTTAAATTATTGTAGTCTTCAAACAGAATTGAATATAATACTATTGAATGCAGCAATAATTAATATGCCTATAACTTTCCAATCTATAACAATAAATTGCCAAGCATGTTTTGCAAAAATGCAAGTTCGGATACCAATACAATCCACCCTATCAAACAATTAAGTATTAAATATATTTTAACGTTAATTACATGTCCCGAAGTTTTTCAACACACGTATATCTAACTTTTAATTCGTCAGAAAATAATGTACATAATCCGGCCAATCTTCCTCTAGTAATGAACACGGTTTAATGAAAATTAACTCGCCTAGCGCTGTTGCCAACATGACACAATGAAGCATTTCACCGACGGTGATACAATGACGTAGACAATTACTCCAGCCACGAGTAGAAAATTTGTCGACCGGCTAACAATAATTTAATCATCGTGTTGCAGGCTCGACAATATCAACAGCAGAAGAGAATGGAACAGGGGAGGCGAGCGGGGGAAGGGTTGAGTGGGGGGGGGGTTGGATGTGGAGGGACTTGACAAATCGGACCGTCCTTTGTAATTAGTTATAAGGGTTTTAATTGAAATTAATGATTTGTCATCATTACCGAGCGGTCGACAATGTTTTTAATCTTTCTAAAGATGTTCCCGTTAAAAATCAAAACGAGTGTAACACTCGTGTAAACTACAGTAGGTGTTAAATCGGAAAACGTTATCGTAGCACACTTAGGATACACTGATATTGTCAATAAAAGAAGAATTGGGATGAACCTGAAAATAATTATTCCTTTTTTGGGGCTCATTTTGTTCAAGTCATCAATCCTGATTTTAAAGAGGGTCCTAGAACAAAACCTCTTAAAATATATGCCGTACATTTATCTCCGAATATTAACAACGTTTCATTTTTGGAGTAACAGCTTATGATTTTTTAATAGGTCGGCGGCCTTTATTTCGCCTTTCCTTTGCTTCCTCCGCCCACTCCACTCAGTCTACTGATCTGGACGTTAACAAGCAAAGCAAGGGGTAGGCCGGTACAGTACTAGAAATGAAAGTATATTTAAAAGAGACTGGCGACGTACGGGCGGGACTCGAAACCACGATCTTGCTGCCGGGATTTCGAGGTCCAGCGCTCTACCAAACCCCAGACTGATATCCAGTCTGTTATTGTGGACACCGACCAATGTATCTCTTTATTATGTATGAGAGATCTGCTAAATGTGACCGTGCGGGTGTAAAATATTTTGTTAGTGCCCCCCTCCCCCCCCCCACTCCTCCTCATGCCTCCATACCGTGACTTCCTCCCGATCACGACTGCGCGAACTGCATCGCACGAATATCCCTTTTATAGATCTTGTTTTAATGGGGTCATTTTCCATTAATAGAGTTTTTTCAGTGTCCTCTCACGCTCCTATACGTATACACATTTCCTAATGAGTATACACGTATACACGTTTACGTATACATGTTCACACGTATACGTATACACGTTTCCTAATGTCGTTGGCAACCGTTCGGTGTTATGATGAGCTTTGTTCCACTTAAAAAGCTAAATCCAGCTGATTAATTTGTAATAAATCATATTCTTATTGAAACTGGTCCAATTACAAAAAAAACGTATTTTTAACAATTATGTTTAGGAACAATATTTTGGTGGCCGTTTCGTTGACCTTTTTGTGTATTAATTTGAACTAGTATATTCATATTTGTTCTATGAAGTATTACTAATAACTACAACAAACTTCCAGCTTCAGAACAAAGTCATATCTTTCTGCGTTTCGCTCAACAGTACTAATCATCTTGACTGCCTTTTAGTAGACTTCATAGGTTATTTACGATAACAATAGTATATTTCGCACCAAGGACCGAAAATGCGGTTTTGAGGGCTCGAGATCGTGGTTCAAATTCGAGACGAAGTCGAGAATTTGAAATTATCGAAAGCTGCAAAACCTTTTCGGCTATTTTTCACCACACTACCCAATGAAACAAACACGTAATCACATAAAAAAATCTAAATATTTCTTTGAAACTAAAATAAAACTTTGAGGGTATGATACTACCTACGGAAACCAAAATGATGAGGCGATATGTATTGGAGAAGAAATAACTATACACCTTTAATATCGGAACCGAAATATCAATATACTTTTTCCTATATATCGGAAAACTAAAATATTGATATTTACGATATCATATCGTAAAAAATACGATACCATATTATACGTGGATACGGTATCATATCCACAAAAAATATCGACATATCGTCGATATGTCGATATGTTTTGTGGACCTAGGGCCGAAAACGTTTCCGGCCCTGTGGCGGCAAACAGTGTCTTTCGGTCCGCGTTTGACGTTTGTACAACAGGTGATTTCGTCGTAGTGTGGTGAAAAAATAAATTCGGCATGTTATTTTAAAACCAAGAAGAGAAGCTGGCCGCCAATACAAAAGCGAAAAATCCCGATAATGGGTTATTTCTGACCAGTCTAATGGTGACAGTCGTTTGTTTGTTCAAGCTAAGTGTTTTCCGAAGCAAAACAGAACACCATTATAACGCGGCCCGATGTTTGCCTGACGTTTGCGTGGCAGGTGTGACACAGGTTAATGCCGATAAATATAGCTGCACATTATGTAACGCTCGAGAGCGGGGGGGGTCGATCGTGGAGTGACGTAATCAGAAGTAAAGTGTAGCGGAAAATCGATTATCGCTCGAAACGCACGATATGATGTTTAGTACGGCACACACGCAGGAATCGATTGCAATCGGAAATAATTCCAATTATAACGTCTTGTAAATTATGATTGTACTTAAAAAGGAATATATTTTTTAATTTGAATCCGTTCCATGTGCTGTTACGGGATACTGAAACATATATGATACCAAAACTGTGACCACAAAAACATCGCCACACATATAACAGTGGAACGTATACATGGATGAAATACAATATTTGAACATGGAGCAACCGTCGAACCGTCAAAACTAACATCACTACTTTCAACTTGTCCTATTTTCATTCAGTAACCGATTATCTTTTTTAAAATTAGAATTTGAAGAAAACTATTTTTCTTTTCGTTCTCAGCCGTCTTATGAACAGTGGATACGCAAGCACTATTGTTGACTATTTGCAGGCCCCTTACCCAACTCCCTTGTGTATCTTACGCCTCAGTGGGGGGGGGGGTTGATGGGGGGACAATGCAGCTGACAGATTGTGATGTAACATGAACAGGTAGGAAACAATTCATCGGTCTGACTACCCGTGTTTATTGATCAGCCTGTACGTACTTATTGTACGAAAGTAAAATCATCATACCGATTTAATAGCATTTGTAAAGGGATTTTTTAATTTCACCCAGAAAGAAGATATGTTTTCTAAATATAATTTGTAAGTTCAAGGACATGTTTGAATGTAGAAGTGGTAAACTTTTCAGAGGAGAGAAAAAAATTGGTTAAGCATTACTTTTTAATAAATAGCATTCGTTAATTAAAAAAAAAAACTTTTGATTGTAAGAAGTTACGAAGTGAACTTTTGATTGTAAGAAGTGTGGGCTACAAAGCTACAAAGTTTGAAGAAAAATGTTTTTTTTATCCTGCCTTTTTGTCAGTTGCTTATGAAACGATTTTTTTAAAGTAGTGGGAGTAAATTTTAAAATAGAGAGTCCTGTGCAAGATTTTGGAAACTTTATGAGTTTTTCAACACCTAATCAAGGTCATGTTAGCTTTAGTAAATAAATGGTTTATTATTGATAAATGACACGTTTTCATAATTTAGTAGCATTATAAATTTTCAGATTTAAAACTTGAAATTTGTTATCAGGAAATCCATTCTATATTTATTTTGTTTCATAATATTTATACTCAAAATTATAATATTGTCACAAATCATAAAAAACTCCATTATATATCTCTTACTGAGTGTTTGTTAAGTAATTTATAATACAAAAAAACTATCTTACAGGAGTGTGTATCATAATTGTCAATTTATAATTTTACTTTTTCATTTATTTACAGTACCCGTAGGTCATCTCAGTAATATAATGATCTTAATAACAACCATCACAATATACCATCTCAGCCTATTTTTGAAATGGGATATTAAGTCTCAATACATAAAATGCGAATATTTTGATTTGATTGATGCGAATTGATTGATAGAACCATCAAATATTTAATGTCCGCTGCAAACAAATATAATAATAACGAATGTGAATAGAATTAGACAAAAGCAAAACGAGCGAAAAGAGCGAAGGCAACGACAGAATTAGCCCCAGGCAATTAAGGTCAGCACAAAACTTGGCAACTCCGCTTGTTTATCATCATCAGTCATCAGCGTAGTTCAGCAGCTGAATATAATGAGGAATCCAGTCATCAGCTATCAGCTGGGTTCAGCCGGTTGCACGGCCACTTTAATTACTACTCTAAAAACCCCTATATCTATAGGTATTATACTTTTAGTACAAACCATGGAACCGATTACTCGAATTTGTAATCGCACAATAGTAAATTTGCAAATAATAAATCAATAATTTAGAATAGAATAGAATAGAATAAATTTTTATTTTCTCAACATACAGTATTACAAACATTTTAATACAATTTATTTTGTAAGAGTCAAACTCACAGTTTTAAATTGTCTATAAAATATCTGATCCCTCACACTTGCCAGGCTGAAATAAAAATATAAATAAAAATTACACTTTTTGAGAAAATAAAATAGGGCCTCTTTATGCAATGCCTGTTTTGAGGTTCCTTCACTTAATATTAAAAATAAATATTTTATAAAGTGCAAACTAAAAAGTATATTTCAATTTTTAACAACATTAATTTATTTACAAAATCTCAATACCTAAGGTCTGACTTTCAAACCGCACACCGCACTTATGCCACCAGGCGGCTCTGGCACCTCTTCAGAGGTTAACCTCCGGAGTTGGTCTCCCCAGGTGCCGTCACAGCTCATTGCATGCAATGCATAGCCCCTGTATGGCACAGCCCTCCAAAGTGTGGTCTTAATACTTAAAAGTTAAAAATGAAAAATAAAATAAACTATTCCTGTTTTTGAATTAAGAAATCTACGTCTTCCAGGTTTAATAACCAAAACCTAACCCTTCTTAAATGCATTTTAATATTAATAGCTTTTTTACATTTTCTGGTAAATTATTAAAAAGTTTAGGAGCAATGAAGTTAAACGTTTTTGTAAAAAATGTATTTGATGGCCTAGGAATTGAATATTGTTCAGCATTTCTAAGTCTTTCCTTATGCTTATTTTTAATTTGGTCGATATTTTGAATTTTCAAATAAATAATTTAAGAATTTTGTAAATGTATATGCATTTCAAAGGAAGAATTGTTTGGGCTTGGAATAGTGGTTTGGACGGTTCAAATCGATTTTTATAACAGATTAACCTTAATATGTGTTTTTGCTGGATGTATAATGGCTTTATGTATGATTCATATGTATTTCCCCAAAAAACTATTCCATACTCTAATCTGCTTTGCACCATTGAAAAATATAAAATACGCAAAATTTGACTACTACTAAGGTCTTTAAAAAATAGAAATATATCTTAGTAAATTATTTATTTTATCTTTTAGTTTTTTTATGTGGGCTCCCCATCCCAATTTGCTATCTACCTGAAGTCCTAAATACTTAATATGATCAGTTTGATTTCCTATGGCACATTTTAAGTTGCAATCTGTGTGATTCATCAAACAATCAGCACACTTATACCTAATACTATTTCCAAATTGAATTTGTTTCTTAAGGCTGAAATTAATGAATTTTGTCTTTTTTGCACTAAGCGATAAGTTATTTGCAGTAAACCACCACTGTATAGCCTCAAGATCCCTCCTTTTAACAGATTCCCAATCACTCTCAGAATAACATAATGCTGTATCATCAGCAAAAGAAGTTAAATTACCATGAAAATTTGCTTCACAAAGATCATTAATGTAGATTTAGATGTAGTTATTTAATGTAGATATTAATCTACTAGTAGATTAATGTAGATTTCATTGAGAACGCTAAAAATAACTAAATATAAGTCATTCACGAATAAAGGGAACACTAATGAGGTATTTTATACTCTAAAATATCGCGATATTTTTAGTACCTCGAAGGCAGAGGAAGGTTCCAGGTTACAAACGACTGTATATTACCCTCGGAGCAGAAAATGTAGACCGGAGTTTCCCGCACATAGCTTTGCACGGCGTACATTGTATCTCGCATTGTTATGTTTTTGCCTCTAAAATATTAATTTGAAAACATTTTTCTTGTGTTAACCTACGCATACTGTTAGGATCTTATTTTAATTATCCCAACATAAAACTGATTGCCGAAAATAATTTGGTAGCATTGTTATAAGTAAACATAGTATTGATTCAATTAACGTTCTATACCCTGGGTGGTTCAAGTAAACCCTCTACCGTCCACTAAGTATTTTAAATACAGTACTCGTAAATGGGTTGTTAAAAGATTAAATAACATCTTGATTACCATGATACGTATGGTACTGTATACTGGATATCAATTCAAGACGTCTTACAAACACCTATAATATATTTACACATATCGTGCACTCAAATAAAAGACAGTAAATATAAATAAAAGATGGAAAATGGCGATCGATTTCGATTGGTTCGATTTCGATTTTGATTGCTAGTCCTCATCAGGCCCAATGAGAGACTGGCAGGAGTTAAGATGGTGGCCCTCCTGACATCCTATTGGTCGTCTTAATTTCTACTGAAAACAGGTTTCTGTCAGTTCCGCTCGAGTCCAAGTTGACTTCATCCTTCATTGTCTCTTTCCTTACATTTTCTTTTAAAATAAATAATTCTTTACATACATTCATAATATTTCCTTTCTTGCCATTCTTGAGGATAATGAGTGACTCTTTTATTTTTCCTATTGATTGTCTATTTTCTAAAAGTTGTTAGAGACAAAGAATTGAATTATGTTGGAGACAAAAATAGTGTATGAATAAGTCAACTTCAATTTGAGCGGAACTTACAGAAACCTGTTAGAACTGTCGACGACCAGTAGGATATAAGGAAGGCCGCCATCTTAACCCGGCCAGTCTCTTATTGGGCCTGATGATGATTAGTGTGACAACTCGAAATCGGTCGCGATTTCCCGTAGTTTATGTATATTAATCGTATTGTATGTGAGTGCATTATAAGTGTAAATATATTATAAGTATTGTAAGAAGTATTTTGTTTATATCTAGTTTAAGGGATTAGCTTTTAGGAATGTTTACATCGCCACAAGAAAAAAAATTGATGTAAAATTGCACGTTCTCTTTCTTCAAAATTTAGTAGTACAGGGGTAAGTGAAGATTATAAAATATGAACTCTAGCCATTATAAATAAGTATTAAATTCTTGTAAAAAAGAATAAAATTGTGCAAATAACAGGTTTCTTTGACCTATTTAATTTTTTACTAAATCTAAATATAAATTTTTACGATGATATTATATTGTAGCACAACGTTAAAATACGGCCCAATCATTATGATTTTTCTAACCAATGACATCAAGCCATCAGTATCACATCGAACCATCAGAGATCTCTTTAAGTCATATTTGGTTCATTTTTTAAAATTAAATATTTTAGCCGCTTTCTTTGGTTTGCCTGTATACAATTTTCAAGGCGTAAAAATATTTCCTTACCAATAATATAAAAATAAACTCATTTTAACTCAATTGAAATGGTACAATTTTGTTCAAAGATCTTGATTTGATCGTGGCATTGTAAAAAGCAAAAACTTATAGAAAATGGATTACAATATATCCTCAACATCTCCTAAATTACGCTTTGCACAGTAAAAGTAGAAACTTTTTACATTGTTTTGTAGTTTGTAGATTGGTGTAAAAAGTTGAACATTATTGTTTTATAGGTTGCAATGTAATCATGTTAAACGCAAACAGTCTAATTAGGCAGATCAGCCGTAATCACCAACCCTGATGAGTTGTTACATTGGCTATCTTATCTGGCATTCTATTATAATGTATTATATCCAGTAAAATTGCAGCTCAGTGAAAAAAGTCGATTGACTGTTAATCAAATTTTAAAAAGGTATTTAAAAAATATTGGTATGATCTTAAAACAGTATACTTTAAAACCCTTTATTTACATTTTGTTTTATTTTAAGGGAACCACTTATTTGGTTGATATTACAGTTGTATCACCACCGTATTGTGACCACAAATAAGAAACACCAGACATTATTCACCAGTTACTTCCTTATCGAGAGTCCAAGCGGTATATTTGTTACTTGTAATAAACGTTATTGTACTACACTCACCTGTTCATAAAATTTTACACTTTAAAATAAAAAAGAGCCCAAATGCCTACAAATTTGTTTCTAAAGCTAATTTTAAATTTAACTATCTAAATTATGTTTCTAAAATTTTTTCTTTCGGAAAAACTGCATTGTTTTGTTGACGGTATAAATTTTTCTAAACGTAACATAAATGTTCGTCCACGGCCGCTGGAGCGGGAGTGGCGGAGGTATTGTGATTCTTCCATTTAACGCTCTAGCGAGCTGAATGAAAGCCATTCATTTTTGTCTGCCGAATGACCTGTCCGTTACCGAATTTCACTAAGTTTATCGTCTCATAGGCATGAAAATGTTCTTTTACTGTCACTGAAATTGGCAGTACTCTTCAGCTTTTTAAGTAATTTAACGGTTTTTTTTTTTTAAATATATAAGGTTAGGGATGATTTTTTTTGTTCAGTACTAATATATTAAAAATTACATTTTTTGTCGAGCTAGCATGCAGGAATTTTTATTGTAATATAAGTTTATTACAATTATATTTTTAGATGTTTTTTGTTCGCCTTTTACAACGGCGTGTTTTTGTTCAAAACCTTTTACAATAGTACAATTAAATTTGATGCACTACATTTAATCAATTATTGGTATTTGTTTATTTGGGGTGTTTTAAGATTAACTGATCATTATTTTGTTATGTGCTATATTAAGCCAGTCAAGTTAAACTGGCTGTGTCAACATGAATGAACAACTTTAAAAGAACAGTACACATTGGAAAGTAAGTTACTTTGTTTATACTTACATTTAACTTAAGCCAAGAAAATCTATGAGGGCTGTGACACTTTCATCTCATAGTATAGTTTTTTTTTTATTTACAAACATAATAGACGCATTATTTATTTAGTATACATATGAAAACGTGTATAAAAGTACTCCTTGAAAATTTTGAAATCAATAAACTAGACACGATGGAGTTGAAACAAAATAATTTAATTTTAAAAATAGATGTATTGTACATTGGTTCTAAATGTTGTGTAAAATGTGTCTTGCTAATAGTAAAATTATTGAGAATATAGAAATTTTATCTCCTAAAACTCAATAAGTGAGTTTCCAAACTTCTAAATACTTAAGCTTACAATATCAGGCCTTAATAAAATATGATCCGAGTTTAAGGGCTTACCCTCCACTCTTAGACGGGATTAGGAGAGTGATAACACAAGAGATTACGCGTCCTGTTGTCATTACATTGCTGACAAACAACCTAGATTATGACGGAGATATGAAGCTACGTTGATGCACCTAACAGGGATGCTGAGGATAGATTATAATACTTATCTAGTTAGTCTTACCTTTTGTCACAGTGTGTTAAATTTATGATACGTTTTAAGGTTGTCAAAATTCACTGTAGAACTCGGAAACACTTTTATTATCTCCATTACAATGCCCTTTCATAAATTTCAAAACGGTTACGTTAATGTATTTTAAAATTAAGGGATATCACTTATAAAGAACAATGAAAAATAAAAAAATAGCTGTGAAAATAAGTTTTATGCTGTTTTTTTTCCTAGAAAAATCTATAGTTATTCCAATCGTTACCACAGAAATAAATCTTTACATCTTGTATAATATACGAATAAATTCATGCCTCTATAGATAAATCTTTAACCTTTCTCCAGTACAGCCTTTGGCCTATTATTATTTACATTCAAAACGAGTACCTTTCAAGAGATCAAATCCCAACAACTGATTCAAACTCGGATCTTTTCCGTTATACGTACACCACTGTTTCAGGTTTGTTATTCAAGCTTGATTTTGGTAACATGTCAACCATAATTTACAACCGGATTCCATCAATTCTATCATCAACCATTTATCATCAAATCATAAATATAGTGTCCCGGTTGCACCGGGCACTTGATGTAACCTAACCTAACCTAAGAAACTGGAAGTGGACCGCTAGACGGGCAGACGCTGGCTTCTCGTGACTAGACAGAGATAACGGTAGATAAGATAACGAAACCGCAGGTAAAATATTCTTTTAAGGAATTTCCACTTTAAAACGATTAATAACAATTATTAGACCTAGTTTATGGTGCTCTGTCAAATATCAAGCGTGAAGGGTAAATTTGGAATGGTGGTATACGTATAACCCTCAAAAGATCCTCAAACTCTATAAATAAAGCTTCTTTCTAATATTATCAATTTTGTAATGAGTTTCAGGAAACATGCTGGTAAAATATCCGTCGAACAAAAACACAATTTAACAAACATCATAAGCATGTTTGGATCTATAAAGTGTAAAATTTGTTGTAACAGACAGGTCATTCAGAACGACGAATATGAATGGCTTTCTTTAAGTTCACCGGAGCGTTTAATGGAGGCAACACAATATCCTCTCCCGCCGATCACTGTGCTTCGGAAACTGTTCAAGCAACAGATTCCATTCTTAAAAAAGGAATGGCGTACTTTATAATATATTATTTAAGAAATTCAAGATCTTTTGCAACTTGAAATAATTTACTCTGGTTTGAGTGTGATGAAGACGATTAAGGTGCTCCAAAGTTACATCAGCAATTTTAACAATTAACCTGTTAACAAGATCAAACTATAGTAACAGTATAAATTATAGTAACAGTAATAATAGTATAATAATATAAATTATTGAATTATCAAAATTTTTACATTGAGACCTCTAAACTTTTTCTTTCTAATTTACTCAGTTACACCCATACTATATTTCAATTTCCCATTGTTATTACTAAGCAAGTACCTACAAAATCTATAGTTATTATTTTCCCTCTAGAGAACAATATATTTATTAATATAAATTTTGCAATCAAATTGCAGAAATTGGTTTTGTGTTGTTCTGCTCTATTGTCTAGGTTCCTGGAATAGCGCAAAAATAATAGACGATGCGGCGTTAAGAAAATCATTACGATGTAAAAGGACAGTGTTCTTCAGGGTAGCCCCTTCCACCACGCTTCCATTATAATCTTATTACACCCTTCATTATTACGGCATCTCCTTACTTCGGCTAAGGGCTGAACGGTTTTTACATACTCTATTTTCGTCCATTTTTTATCGTTAGGGTGTATAGAATATCTTTATACTAATACATAATAATCTATTCTATCTGGTGATGAAAACTCAATTGCTCAATTAATTGACCGACTTTAAAAATTAAAACTTTATTTGGTAAAATAGGTTGAACATATAAAAATTTTCTTACCGCCAACTTAGTATTGGTATAATGCCATGAGGGCATATCTGTAGTTTCAATTTGGGAGCTCAAATCGATTTGAACATAAATATTGAGTTATGCCAAAATTACCACTATGTACAAGTAAGTAAAAACATTAGATTATTTGGAAATAAACTCTAAATAACTGTTTATGTTTCCAAGGGTTTTAAATTGAATTTATATTTATTATTCATCATGATAAAACCGACTATTATTGTGGAATTTAAGAGACTGTTGCTTAATACAATTCAAAATAAAAATAAATTGAAAGTACTTGTTATATTATTGGTGGTATAAAAGTAATTTAGTAATGTATCTAAAAATTAAAAAAATTTTTATCAATACAAATATGCCAAAAACATATTAAAAACTTAACTTTAATGTTAATTGGTAGAAACAGAATACGGTGTGTCCTATTTGCAGTAAAATGCATTCCCAATACTTTATCTTCCTTTTCCTAAATGAACAAAGAAGTCTTAAAATTATGTTTTATTCCTTTAAATGTATATAAATCATCCAGTTAACTTTTATCAAGAAATAAATTACCAAACAAATGTGCAATGTTGGAATGGTATTCCTAGAATGTTTTTGTATAAAGAAGACTTCCACCTCTCAAGTTCATCATTACGTTAATTAGCTCTGCACTTATTATGAACGCATTTTGAGTGGTGCATTTTCTACTGGAACGTTACTGCGTATAAGCTAAATAATACTTTTATCGTTATAAGAGCAAATTGTATAAAAATTTACGTGACATTACGAGGGTGAGAGGCGAAACATGAAGGGAAGGATATGTTGAATTACTGCCTCTGGCTGTTTATATTCATTAGAGACGGTTAAACCAGCAATAATCTGTATGTACTATTATATCATTAATCCCTTTCCATACGGTTCATACATTGGTATATATCAAGATAAATAGCTATTATGAAGTATTATTCTAATGCAATTATAATTGACATTAAATTCAACCGACAATCTTCTTAGAACCTTTTCTACCTAAAAAATGGTTCTTTAAATAGACAGGATTAATTTACACAGCAAATGGTTTTTTGATTAAATTTCAGTGGGGCAGCTCAATTATATAATATGATATTATATTAAAAATATTCTGGTTATGCATTAGAGTAGGAGATAGATGAAATATAAAAAAAAAACGCTTCATCGATAAATGTCTAAATACGACAAAGGAAAAAAGCTAAAGCTTTACATAAGCAAAATGCTCTCACCCCAGATTTTATATTAACTAGCTATATAATGTTTTATATCAATATAATGTCATCTATGTTGAAAATAAGGGCTGGCCACACTATTAAAAGAACGACTTATCTATCTATCCATTTACTAACATTTATATCTCTAACAAAGCGTAACGGATCCCTTGTTTTCCAAGTTTTAAGAGTAGCGGATGTTTTTGTTTATCTGCAATATAACAAATTTTATATCCTTTTGGAATGTTGTGAACCTTAAATATTATCTGCATATGTTTTGAATTATTAAGGAGTCCTATAAAAGATTTTGCGCTTATATCCTTGTGCGAATCCTCACTCAACAAAGACTTAAAAGTATTCCGCAGTTAAAACGATGAGATGGTCGATACAACTGCAATTCTTGTGATCGTCCTATATTTGTTTGTACGTATACTAGTTCCTTTTTATCAACAGTTTTTTTTTTATAATTTGTAAAGAAAGCTTAATATCTACAATTTATTTGTAATTAGACAGTATAAAACATGATGTTCAGTGAACATTAAGTCACTGGACCAATGAACATTGTGCCATTAAGCGCTGATCCGACATGACATCATTGAATGTCGTGTCAACGAAATCCGTTCAATGGTAATTTTTTCGTCATATCGCTGTTCTGCAATAACTGTATTACTTAAATTTAATTACTTTCTAATTTACGGCAAACTATTTACTTCTTGATGAAACGGTCACTTCTTGGCAAACTTTTAAGAGGTATCTACCGTTACTTTATCGTCATGTTTAGATAATAGTGATGATGTGAAATTACTTTTGTGTTAAACATTCAATGTTTAATGATTCCTTTTTGTTTTAGGTTGGTAATATTGGTTTGGACACGCTGTGAAAGGAAAGGAATATACCCGTCTTTAAAGGTAAATGGTTTTTCGTAAATATAGAATCCTGTGGAGATTCGTGACTGTCACTATCGCTTTACCTAGAGCATGTTATTGTGGAGGTATCCTTAAAAATATAAAATCATTTATAAAATATGGTCTTCTTATTATTGTTCACCAATTACCTATGTATTTTATTGCAATTAGGATGGTTCATTTGGGTCATTCGGTCAGACCATAGATAAAATCAGTAGGGCACATATTATGTTTTGCATAATATGTTAAGAATTTGATTATTTAAATATCACTTAGTGAGTACAACATGATAAAAGCCTAACTTGAGCAGTTTGAGTTTTATAATTTCAGACAAATTTTAGGCTTGTAATAATAAGTTTATTAATATGCAGGCAGCAATTCCATCCACTCCACGTTGAACAGGATTTAATTTTCATTACAGGAGGTAAACCCGGGTAGAGATGAAAAATAAATTAGACTGGAACAAATTACATGACGAAGTCAGCAAAAACTTAAAGTATTTCTCTTTCTTTTTCAAATTTGTTTCCTTTCTATTGGGAATTCCATTGAATACATAGCAAAGGTTACGGATACATTACGAAACAAATTTAGAAAAACTGACTGACGAACAAATGTTGAGTTGTATGGGAAATATTTTATATTAAATTTTTGTGAAAACACAGCGGTACTGTTACAATTCAAATTTTAATTCAGGCCACACTCAAAAGCTGTACGTACTTACAATAAATTCAGTAATTTTAATTTTACTGTTCCTCATTGTGAATCGAGGCCACTTGGGCTAAACTAACTAATTTTCCTGTCAGTAAATGCCTTTTACCATTATTCATTCTTCTGAAATTTCAAATCATCATTTTTTAACAATGTTTTTGGACAGTTGTAACAATATTTTAACTGAAGAGAAAACAGCACAAACACAATAAACAGCCTCCCACCAACATATCACGTTTACAGTAATTTGACACGAGAGTGTTCCAGGAAATGGTCGGGATATTGTTGGCGCGACGTGTCTTCGTCACGGTACAGGGCCTCGGATGTGAACCCCTATTTCACATTTCTTGTTATCGTGATCACATAAATCAGTACCCCTACATTTATGTACAATTTGATATATATTTTATACTTAATACCTTAACTTTTCTGTTGGCCGTTAAGGTATTAAGAACTTACCTTATTACCTATGCAAGTACCTTATGGGTTGCAAGATTAAAAAGCCTTTAGGGAAACGCGTTTACCATTACCATTTCGAATGTAAAGCAGACCTTCCATCTCATTCCCAAATGTGTACCTGGTTTTGATTGACCCAGGATTACAAGAGCTCCTAGTTATAGTGAGTCACCAACAGATTGTACTGATGTCACCAATTAATTTAGGTATCAGGAGGAGATAGAATATAATTTAGTGACGCAGGAATCAAACAATAGACAATTAATTATTGATTTATGAAGTATAGAATAGAAAATTTTGAATTAAATTGCCAAAATAAGGGGTTAACAGAAGCACCCTCTGTTTGTAATTAATCGAACTATGACAACTTTAAATTCTGGGTCACCCTAAATTGGCTATAGCTGGGCTATAAGAATACGAGATCTATTAATTAGTTTTTGTCAAAGCTATTACATTAAGGGGACTCCCTGGTATTAAAAATTGAAAAATTGAAGTGGCTTATTCTTTATTTTGACTACTTAGTACAAAATCAATCTATATTCATTTTTACTCAATAGGGTTTTTTGGGATTAAGACTCTTCGTACAATTCTCAACTGAATTAAATAATCTAAGTGTTATTGGAGAGGTTTGGTGGTAATTTTTGCTTGAAATAACATTAATGAAGGTCAGACTAAAAGGAGGAGCCTTGAAACCTTTAACCCTTAAAGATTTAATCATTTTATAAAATTTAACACGGGAATAGAAATTTCAAGGAATAGGTAGTTAAAATAAACTTGGATTTATCAGCAGACGACATGTATAAAAAAAATAAAGGAAAACTTAAAAATGCATAGCAGCGCGTGTTCACCAATAGGAAAAAACTCATAGTGGTAGAATATCAGGAAACATTCACTGGGGAATTCTGGACAAATGAAAGGTGTGTTTGTTTTTATTGTGTCGCAAGATCTTTGAAAGTTTCAGGATTACGTTTTCTCCGTGTTTCGCCCACGTGGGGAAGGATTACCTACACATCCCTTCCACGCGATGATCAGGCTAGAAGATCTTGAGTGGTTTTCATGCGATGCGACTAAGGTAGAGATTCTTCTCTTTTATTGATATTTTCCCATATGTAACGCTCCGATGGGAAGTTTCTTTTTTTCAAGGACGATATTTAGGAAAAAAGTATTATACGAGGATGGGTTTAAAACAATGTGACTACTAATTGAAAAAAAAAACCCAAATTGAAATGTTGAGCTTGTAGCAACTAAAACATTGAGATTTAAAGTTAAATAATTGTTTTTTCATAGTTGTGGACAATTATTTTGCTCTTAAATACTGCCAGGTATTTTAGCTGATTGTATGTTCATCAGCTACAAATATGCACTGACTTCTCAGGCAACAATATTTTACTAGACCGTTTACAAATAAAACAACAGATTATACAGTATTATAATTTTATTGGATCCATACAAGGAGTCTTTATCCAGTCTTATTTTCCAGAAAGAAACCTTTCATTCTTATTCCAGTGTTTACAGATTCCTAGCACATATTTTTTAATTGTATTTAAACTTTTATGAGGAGTTTATATATACGTTTCTTATCATTATAGATCTCCATTTCTTCCATTATGTCAAATCTTTGTGATGTTTTCCATGTGTTGTATTTCTTCTCCTACATTTTCAGGTTTGTAAAAACACGCGATACTCTGAAACTTTAAAGTTTTTGTTTCTTGTTTTTATTGACTTTCTTGTTTAAAACAATCAGCTTGTCCTTGAAATTTCATTTCCAAACTCGTGACCCTGGGCTCTTTCTTTAAGTCTGGCCTTTTCAATGTCAATGGTATAGCCTTTAAACATGTTGTTGTGGCCTGCAAATCTTCATGCCGAGCTCTTCCCAATCACACATAAAATTAAAGTTCGTTCAGTACTGTTGGAGACAAATGGACAGCAAAAATTCTCTGGTGCATTTAAAAAGTATAGATGTCCTGTATTAAGAATATTTAGCGCAATATTGAAAGTATTCAATGGATGGTACTTAGTAGTGGTTGCCGTAATGTTTTCGTTTGTATCTTGTGGAGAAATGGCGTCCTGTTTGGCCTATCTAGTATAAATAATATACGGCGCAAATTTATAATGGGCCAATTCCTTGGTCCAAAATGTTTGAATTAGTAGTTCTATTTCCTGTTGGTCTTAAAACTTTGTATAAGGTATTGAAAGTCTTCCTAGCAAATATTATAGGAGCATTTTTGTATATTTTTTCAACAAACAATCCATTAATGTAAAAAAAATCTAAAAAATAAAAAAAAACTAGAATGTTTACACTTTTAAAAAAGCATTCTATTGAAAAACCTTTCTTGTTCCAGGATATTATTGAATTTATAGGTCTAAGAAATTGCTTATATAATTTTGGCTGGTTGGGACACATTCTCAACCGAGTCACGTGGACAGGAGATAGATGCTAACACAATTCTCTCAATATTCCGCTCAGAAACTGCCTCCACCCCCCCCCCCCCCACCCCCCCAGATCGGCTACATGTGCCTTGGTCGTATATTACTGTATTGATCAGGGGGGGTGCGTTTCGTAGTAAATGTAAACTCAATCATATCGAAGGATTTTTTTGTTGATTTGTTATGGTGTTGGGATTCCCTTCAAAATAAAATGTAACCAAAACAAGCAATAAAAAACTTTTTTTAAAGGGTGTATAATAAGGTTTGTTATAACCTCTCCGTTTTTTAAGTTCTTAAGTACATATATTTTTACAGCATTTTAAATTGTACTAGTGGCCCTTAGGGGCCAAAGGCCATGAAGGTAAGAAATGTGAACCTAAAAGTAAAATAACGTAAATGTTACAAATGGCCTTAAAATTTACATTAAATAACAAAGACCATAAATTAATTTACGTCACCTTTTTTGGCTCAAGGGCATATTGTATGCGTATGGACGTCGCGTTGGTCATTAGACATACAAGCGCACGCTGAACTAAGACCGAATATGTATTTATTCTGCTGATTTAGTTTCCTTGAAAACGCAACTACTTTAGTAAGTTATTATTTTACAGAATAACTTTCTCTCCCCCCTCCTTATGACGTTTACATGATTTATTTCTGTTTGTGATGCTTTTTATGGGGTTAATTTAAGAGATGTCTTTCTTCATACTTTAAATCAGATTGGAAAACATGTAACTTGTTTTGGAAAGTATGCGTACTTCATCAGTGTTCTGATACGGATGTCCAACCTAATCCACGCACTGGATTGTTGTCATACATGTAGAACAAATCATCCTACTGATATTATAATTGTGAAGAAATTATGTGAGTGTGTCATAATCGATGTAAATAAACGGTGTTTGTCATATTACGTGAGTCCAGATGTAACAGCACACCCTTCCAGGCAGTCGAATGTAAATAAACACAAATCCGAATGACAGGTGTTATAAATTATTTTGAACGTGGGCGAAGCCATGGGAAACATTTATTTTAAAATAAAAGGTAATTTTTAAGACCTTACTTTTTTCGGTTTCGGTTTAGAAAATTAACTTTTCATCAGATAGAGAACGCCCGTTCAGGTAATGTTTTTTTTTAATTTGCTTTTTAATTTATTCAAAAACTATAATATATATATTTTAGTGTTCTGTTTGCTGGAAACGTACTGTATACCAAGGCAGGGGGAAGTAAATTTCCCATGAAAGTTTCATTCCCTCAACAAACCCTTCCTCACCCCTACCCCTAACTTAAACATTTCAAATAGCAACATACCCTTTGTGAACAAATAAAAAAGAAAGATTTTGCTGAAAGAAAAATTACAATCGCTTAATGCGTTCTTGAGATAATACTATAATTAAAACGTCAAAGAAAGTGTTTTAGCGTTGTAACCTCTGCTAGATCTTTGTTTATTGAAAAGGTAAAAGATATTCTGAGTAAGGGAGACAACTATCACCATTGGGCAAGATGTTTATCATGATAAAAATGTAAACCCTCTCCCCTACTCACCCCCACCCCTAACTTTAAAATTTCAAATCGGAATGTTACCCCTAAGACATGTTGTATTAAAGGGGATGAAAAAAGAAAAACATTCTTAAAGAAATTTTAAAATCGCCTCACCCGTTCTCAAAATTCATAACTTTTATCAGGACTTGTCGCTACAATTAATGAATATCTTGAGAACAGGTGACGAGATTTTAAATTTTCGTTAAGTAAAATATCTCTTTTTCATCTCTTTTAATTTATATGCCATAAGGTTAAAAATCCCAATTTTAATATTTTAAAGTTAGGGTCGGTGGTGAGTAGAGGTTGGAGAGTAAATAAGGTTTTATCATGAAAATTATCTGGCCCAGTGGTGGTAGTCGTTTCTCTCAATCAAAATACCATCTTTTACTTTTTCAATAAAGGACTAATAGAGGTTAAAATGGTAAAAACACACTTTCTTTGAGTTTTGATTATTTTGTTATCTCAAGAACGCATGAAACGATTTTAATTTTCATTCACCAAAATGTTTCTTTTTCTCTTTATATGATAAAGGGTATGTTGCCATTTGAAATATTTAAGTTAAGGGTTGGGATGAGAAGGGAGTTTTTGGGGGGATGAAACTTTCATGTTAAATTTACCTCCCTCTACTTAGGTATCCGTTTGTAGCTACCAAAACACTAATATTTATTTTAGTTTTTGAATAAATTAAGAAGCAAATTAAAAAACACCCTGTAACATATGGCTTTTCTAAAAAGCTGTATTTATCCATTAGTCTGTTTTATTTTAAATTTCTAATGACATTTTCTTTTCTTATGACAATGATGAAACTTTAAGGCCGTGAAAGGCTCCCCCCTTTCCAGCAAAATTGTAATCCTAAGACTTTCTAAAGGCTTCTAAACAAAATCTGTTCAGAAAAGTAGGAGGAATCCTGATCACAAAAGATTTATTCAATATTTATCCGTAAGATAAGTATAGGTTTTATAAAGCACAAAAGATATCCATCTTTAACTCTGAAAAAAGTGCACGCTGTTAAATACATATTTCATTTCAATCGGAAAATTCCTAGCCAACAATTTACTTTCCTAAAGGTCCTAAGAATATTATCTGCTATATTGTCAAATTTGAATAAAAAAACAATAGAGTAATCAGATAAAGGATGTGTTTGGAAGGAAAACGAAACCTCTAAATACAAACTGATAGTGGACCTGTACTTGTATATAATACGATATGTAAAGAGGCCGGGAACGGTACTGGGGTTGCTTTGTTCATTGCCAACGCTCTTTTAATAACCTTATTATGTCTTTCTCAATTGCAGCCTCCCTCTCTCTCGTCGCGGCTGAATGGTTCTTGGGAAATGCGGCCATTTCCCCTTATTGCTTCATCGTCAACCCTATTCATATTAATATCACTGGTACAATTCCGGCATCTCTCTTGAACCATTAACTTTTACGGCAGAAATTGCAATACGTCGTGTTACTTTTATGCATTCGACACTGCCAAAAGTCGTATTTTCAGCTCGTTGCTGAATGGTTATCTTTGTAAAATTCACATTTTAGTTATGTTTTTTAATGGAAATAAATGTTATGTTGGATTATTTGGACTTTTCCACTCTCTTCTAGTGTTAAATGGAAGTGTAATAGAATGGATTTCCAGTAAACACACAAGCTTTGAATACTATCTACAAGTAATAAACCATAACTTAAGTTATTTTGGCTATCGACATCTTGGAAAATAGGTATTGAAGCGTGTTTTTCTAATACAACAATGCAAGGTAGAACTTACAACCATTACTTACAACTTAAAGAATAAGTTTAGGTCGTCAGCCTGCTTCGCTTTTTAGCTTATCTAACTTGTGGTTTAATACAAGTTTAATATTTTGCACGAATGTTAATGCTGCGTACATTAATTATGTTACAATGAGTCCATCGCTAGAGATAAATTTCAATCGAAAATCTTAGCTTAAACTGTAAACAAATTGGATATGTGTACTATATAGTCAGATTACACAATATTCATGATGATAACTAAGGTTTTATACACTTCCTCATAAATAAAGTTTTATTGGAAGTAGTAAGCCATATAAACATGACAATTTATTTACTTCTTAGCCCTAACTGATCTGTTCTATACAGCGCAGTCCTAGATATCCGACATTTCGCTGGACTAGCCCTGTGGGCTTTCCTTCTGACAGCGGCAGATCGCTTTCCAGTTTTAGCGAGTTCGGAAGCAACTGTTTGTTTATACGCTACACTCGTGAAACATTTCAAAACCATAAGATAGGAAATATTACATTCTACTAGTTACAATATTTCAGAAAATACAAGTGGTTTATTTGTATTGGAATTTTTCTTTGTTTCATTATGCGTCTTATTTTTGAGACAATCAATAAACGTCTAGGTCGTGACGTGATGTGATCGCGAGGTTCCAGTGGCTGAGACGCACACTGCGGCTGTTATAGTGATTTTCCCATTTCAGCATTGTTGGTCCTGTATAATAACGTGTTGAGGGGAAAATATGCCTTTCTAACGAACTTGAAAAATACTAAAATCTACCCACCCTTTTACTTTTTTTGTAATATTGACCTAAATTTCTTGTTTTTAGTGTTGTTTGATAGTTCTTATAGTTTAAATTGAAATACTCTTAAACTCAGATGTAATAAAAGTAAATATTATTCTAAGAAATTCATTACATTTCTAAATTATAAGCTTACCTCGATTTTACAAAAGTTACCATATTGGCTTGAAATTTCATCATGTGGGTAGGTTAACGTACCTGGCCGTAACCAAAACTTGAAATTTTAAACTGCCGCATTTCACTATCCGGATGCTATGCAGGACTCGCCAAAACTGAATGCACAATGTCGTTTGAAAATATCAAAAAGCTCAATCGATTGTACCTCAGAAACCGGGAAAATTTACTTGGCATTGGTAAAACAAATTTCAGATAAACTGTTGATGATTTAAAACTAAATTATCTTATAGGTTTTTAAAATTTGTTATATTACTTTGGAACGGAAGTAAACATGTTGTATATTTTAAGTTTAAATTTCTGTGAATGAAGCAAAACGGGGCTGGAAACTAAAAATAAATTAGAGTGGAACCAATTACTTCCCTGAACTCAACAAAAACTTGGCAATTTCTTTGTCCCACTCAAAAGGTTTTCTCTTGTAAAACAATGCCTTCATTTACAAGGGTTTTATTTTGGTGAAACATCCTGATAACCTAGGCCACATTATATCTTCGTTATATTAATTAAATCACTATAAAAACAGTTAAATTGGCTTCTCTTCATTAAATTTGTTTTATTCAGATGATTAATGAAAATAAGCATCTCTATACCGTGAAACTTATAACCTCAAAAATATCTATATCCGATAAAATAAAATATCCTTGAAAATACACATCAACAAATTATAAAAGCAAAGCTATGCTGTTTTTTTATGTTTTGGTTCTTTCAAATATTAAAATTTAATTAAAACTCTAAATAGACCTATTGCACCGTTTTCTACTTTCAGTAAAAGGAAATATTACCTACTAGTGGACTCACATAACTCAGAGGCTACTGTTTTTTTTTCTGATTAAAGTCTTGCTGACTGCCTATGTAATAATTAGTACACAAATCTATAGACAGCATTTCTAATCAAATCGTAACAATGACATTATTATGTTCTATAAAGCTATAACGATATCAGTCACCGACCACCAGTAAGGAGTAATTTAAGGCGAATATGAGTAAAAGATGAGTGTTAGATGATTGTGGCGCAATCTTGAAGTCTTGTTACTGACTAAAGCCGACATTTTCCTTGAACAGGAAGTTAATTAATACCCCAATGGCAGCAAGGAACCTAATGTTCAACGTAGGATCCGAACCAGATATTCGCTGACTAATTACGAACTATACGGATGACCTTATGGATCAACGTAATATTCAACATTGTGGACATGAATCCCCACTAGGGATTACCGCATCCACACGCTATCACCTATAACTATCCACAATTCATAAACTCCAAGTAACAGGATTACATGGCACACCACCGTCCCTCACTGCATAGTTTGGTCAAAATGCATATAAACCTTTTATTATTGAAAGCGACTGTGTCGTTTTAATATCGACATAAAATAACTGTTTTTAGAAATAAAATTACGAAATCAAACTAGTAACCCCACTTTAGCTATATAGTATGGGTGACTCGGTAAGGATATAAATATCAATTTAGGACGCAAAGAAAATATTTTATTTCAATGATCCTGCTTTTCAGCACCAACAGACGTCCAAACTGACAAACTCCTCTGTTAACTTGAATCCACCTCCTCTTTTTCCACTAACCAACCAACCCCCTCCCCCAGCGAGCTTGTACTCTGCTGTTGATATTGCCAGGCATTGTTGTCAGCTGATTAAATTACTGTCCTCTTGTGGAATATGCCCATTTTACAGACGTAATTAATTTCAAGCCTTAGCATTGTGGCTAAATTACGTACGAGTGTATATGACTTACACAATTATTGTTATATATACTATGAGCTGCGTAATAGTATTCAGGTGCTTAAGAGCTTAAGTGTAACTATTGTCACCGATATTACGTGTTATCATAATGTTATAGTTTTGAATATAACAAACCCAACATTTAAAAACAACCGTTACATTTATTCGTTTTTTTTTATATTTTTAGTTTTTATATTTTAAAGCTGATATTAAGATGTTTACGACTTGAATTTAAGTTACATTCATTCATGATTCAAAGATTGAATGAGGTAAAAAGAGGGTGGTGTTAACCTTCATGTTATGAAAATTTAAGATGTGCGTTTTAATACCTTCAATGGTATTTATCTTGCTCGTATAAGGTTTATCTCGATTCTAACCGATATAGGTTTATAATATACAGATTTCTTTTTAATTGTCTTATGTTTTTATTTTTCATTTACCTTTACATTTTATTTTTTAATTTATCAAAACCATTTAAGGGCAGTCGTTCGAATATAAAGTGAATATTTTAAGCGCCTGTTGATTTTGTAGAAATTAAACTGTATCATTCATACATATTAAATGAATAATAAAATACTTATAATAAATTAATAATAAAATTACCTTATCCAATCTCTACATTTTCTATTTTATATGAGAGTCATTGGATAAGATAATGTTATTTTATTGCTTATATATTCCAATCCAGGGTCACAATGAATAGTATATGGAATGAATGTCCTGTCCTCTTTGTTTATCTTCAAGGACACAATGAACACAATATTCACAATGCATGTTTAATTTGTCGATTATTGCTGATTATTGGTAAAAAAGAAATTCTTCCACTTTAATACTGATATCTAAGACTGGATAAACAATATGCTGTGGTTTCCAGTACAATAACCACAGTAGAATGGAAAAAATTTGTAAATTACACATTCAATTTTTAATTTATACTCTAGGAATGCACTAGAACTCATAGAATTACTACAAATCATACACTTATAAAAATTAATTTTTAGGATTGATTTCAGGAATACTAGGATTTTTTTAACAGTTAAAACAGTGTATCTATCGTTTCTAGTTAATATTATAAAGTAGTATTTTTAAATTCTTATTAAAACTAGGTTACAATACCTTTCAGTCGACAGTTCCCAACAAGTATTGTAATCTAGTTTTAATTCGAATACAGTTCTGGAGGCATTTGCACTATGAATAAATTAAATTCTTAATAAAACAAAGAACGCCAAGGCTGGTTGGAAACATCGACAGTTTTTATCAAAAATTCCAAACCCACGCGGGATCTCGATGTGTGTTAAAGAGGCATTTGTCTGTAGTCGTATTGATTTTCGTTATCTTCACTACACGCAATCCAAGAGTGTCAAGAGTAAGAACCACCGCCCCCGAGCCTCAGAACCTCCTGTTTTTTGTTTTTAGTATTGGATATTCGGTTCTTGGTATTTTCATATTTTTAGTCATCAAATAGTGAGTAACTAATCTGAGTTGAATTTAAAACTATAAAACAGGCCTTTGTACGCATGCTTTTATAATTATAATGTTCTTGGTTTATTTCTACAATATCAGGTTTTTAAATTGTCGGCCTTTGAATTTGTCTTACAATAAATAGTGTCTGTTTCCCTAATTTTAGGCAAAGATCATGAATTGGAGTTATTTCACTTCTAATTTGACTAAATCGTCAAAATACATACAATTTAGGATTGTTGCATGAACTAATTGAATGACGTACAAACTATTTTCAAAAGTAACATTTTAATTTTTCATAAAGTATATTGGTCAAATCAAATGATGAGGTCCATAAGCGCTATGGTAAAATTAACATATTTGTATCGGTGGGGCTAGACCATGTTAAATGACGCGCCCTGTACCGAATTTTTACGAAGCAGTAAAGAATCTTAACTTTTTGTTACGTTTTTTTTAACTTGTATTTTTTAGTGTAAGTTATTTATCGTAATAACTTGGAAGCAATTTTAGTTCACAGAAAAGTTAAATGGGATATCTACATGGGTTCTGACAGTATAAACACAATTTTTTTACATATGTAGCTTTCTTGAATCGCCGTTTTACTAATAATAATTTATTGAATAATCGATCGGATCTTATTTCATTTATAATAAGTTTAACAGAACATTCAATTATTCAATTAATAAAATCAATGTTGTGGCGGTCTCTTTTTTCAACAAAAGTAGTAAAACTTACTAAATATACCCTGAGAAAAATGTTACGAAAAACTTAAAACTGATTAAACAGTACAATAGAATGGTCTTAAAAATAGTTCTTACCCTAAAAAGGTTGCTTTGTTTTTCATTTGTGTGGACATTTGCCATCACCGAATGTAAATATAAGTATGACGACGTTTTGGGATCTGGAATCAGGTAAAAAATATCCCAGATCATATAAAAGTTATTAACACAGAGCCAGGAGGACCTTGACAAAAACATAGCGAAATAAACAACTGATTGTCAAGGTAGTCACTAAACCCTAATGCTGAAAACAAAACAAGAACAAAATATAACACGGAAATGACAAATTTCAAAATTATGTTTTTCAACGGTTTATATCTATTCACTACTCCTTGATGATTCTCTCTTTTAATTATCATGTTCCTCCTGTAAGGCTCTCTTCATTCGCAACTAACTTTTGCGATATTTCCTCGGCAAAATGTGATTTCTCGGTGGAGCGGGCCACACTAGTCAGCAACGCGCGCATCGATTTGCCGCGCAAATGTCAGAGAAATGCCAACGCCGCGCCGCACCGGCTGACGTGTCATTTAACGAATAAAGGGTGGGATTCCAGCTGATCCTGATGGCTAACGGGCTTTCATCACAAATGAGTCAGGTGGAAATAATTCATGTTCCGCGTGAAAATGATGCAAGATTATTTTGAAATGGATTTTTTGGCTTGATCGTGTCATTAAATTAAGCTTTTACGCGATACTTTCAAGTTAGGCACAATATTGGAGGTTAAGATGATTTATCCAACACAGGCTTGTGAATACTTGTAGGCCTACCACAAAAATGTAAAATTGATCTGAACTCGATATGAATTCAAATTATAATACAAATCATTCCCTATATCTCTTAATCTCTTTGATCCTTATCTAGGTATTAATGAAATTTCCTTTATAACATTTGAATATATGTTTTATTTCAAGGAGAGTAATTCGAATGACCACAAGTTATATAAAGGTACTTCCATGGAAAATATATCTCTATTCCTCTACCTAACATTGTATACATACTTTTATTTTAATGAAATCTATTTTGTATACTTAAAAAAGGTGAAGTTTTGCAAAAAAAACTTTATTGGTTTTGTTCGGAATTATAGCTTGAGTAAATTATTAAATCTCAAACATATCTTTCCGAAGAGTGATAGATAAACCCACCTCATTTTCCTCAAATATTATCAATGCACAGATTCCATTTCCTACACACAACATCTTCATTTTACAGTAAACATGAATAAAAAATACCCCCGTTGCAGCAGACCTGCATACTCAGCGAATTTCAAATGCAAAACAACGTATTTCAAGCAAACATAGCAAGATTTGACATGTTTTGTTAAGCTCCATAAGAATAACATGGGAAATGAGTATGCAGGTTTGCTGCTACAGGTATATTAAAACTGGATGGTTTTAATTCAATATTTAGTAGATCTGAACTAGAAGAAGCCATTTACCAAGTTTTATCAAGATATGTTGAGAAATAAGCGAGATATAGAATTTTACTTATTTCCCATAAGGTTAACATTGGGACAACGTACTGTGTTTACCACTTTCAATATCTCGGTAACCAATGGGCATAGAGCAGTGATTCAAAATACTAAATTATTTGTTTTTTTGAGCTAAATTCAATGGTGCCCACAAAAATTTGATAAATTTTATTTTTCTATGTAAAAAACTCAAAAAACCCATTTTTGGGGGGGTTTATCCCCCTTTACCCCCCCTTCCGGTGGTCCGATCGGGCTGGTTCACGAACTCGTCCAATTGATTACCACTTTACATGTCCGTACCAAATTTCATAAAGATCGGACCATTTTTGCGGCCGCTATCGTGCTAACAGACACATAGATATATATATATATATATATATATATATATATATATATATATATATAGATATATATATATAGATATATATATATATATATAAAAATTCGAACGAATAGTGTTTTTTGCTTCTGGGGGCCCCAAAACGAAAAGTTATAGTGGTCCCGAGCTTAGGTCTTACCATGAGACCTACGGTAATAGCTTCTTCCCTATAGGGGAAATTCGCTAAAATAAACTATCAACAATTCTATAGCCTCTAAGTTTACAACTAGAGACACCAGGATTTTAAATTCAGAACTCATCGAAGCATCATATAAACGTACTCTCATTAATTTCCAAACAGCGTAAGAACTGCCAATGTCCATTGATCTGATGCAACCCGACATCGACTGCGGTTTGTTACTCCGTAACGAAACCAAATAACTACGGCGCAGTCTACGGAGCTGAAATTTCACACCCGGCCTTGGCTCGGCGCCGCTGCAGTGTTGCAATCCCTGCCTGGGTCGCTGCAGCTTAACTAAGGTCTTTATTACATTCAACTCCAAGTGACATTTGTTGTTCTTTATGATTAGACAGTTCACATGCAAGTGAACTACCACCACTATTTAAAATCGCCTCCATTGAATCACAAATTATATTTTTTGTTTACTCTCACTAAGTTGTTCAAAATGTCTTTGGCAAAACGGGGAATATTTTGGTTTCACTATCAATCATATATTATGGGGCCGTTTTTAATTGTTTAAAAGTGAATAAAAATATTTCATGATTAATAATTTCGATTACCTACTCTAATCTCAAAGCTAGTGAAGCTAGTGAAGTGTGAATGTTTTCCAATCAGGCTTATGCCTTGGAAGCAAAATTTATTTCCCAAGTGTCCCAAGTTTTTCAACTAACATCTCAATAATTGTATCAACTAATCAATGACGGGTTGAAAGTACAGGTAAATTGATAACATGAAAAAAGGGCTTTTAACACTTGGCCTTTAAGTTGTTACTTATTTATTAAAAATTGATAATACCACCTCGGCACCGAGCTGTAGGTGCTGTGGAGAACTGTTTCTTTATAGAGGTTACGGAGGAGGGGAGGGGAGGAATTGATACCGTTCAAGAGACTGCACATGAAAATTGAGTTCTCGATTAAAGTGCACGAACCTGAAACTAAAACCGTCTTGGATGATCCTCCACTGCCTCTTACTTTAATACGTAGTATGTCCAATGTTGTCCCAGTTTCGTGAAATGCGATTTTTTTCAAATCTTTGTAAACTAAGATATAATTTTTTATGTACTCTAAAAAAATCAAAGTTGAATCAAAGCCCACTAAATGTTAATGTGGGAGTTTTATTTTAAATTAATTAATCTAAGTATATTTAACTACATATCATGAAATATAAGTTATATTTTTGTTTTATGTTTTATTGTGTTTACGTTATACATCAATGCACTTTGATATTGTCTAGTTCTAGTCAGTTCTGGTTTGATATAAAAATCCTGAAATTTCGACTTCTACAATTTTGTAAATCTCTTTGCGAAAGTAAAGGTAAATAATATATTACAATCTGACATTAAAACATAATTTACATTACTTGAAGTAAGAGTCATTGGTTCGATGTTATTATACTGACGAATTTAAATAATCACATTACACTCATCAGTATATCAATGAAAGGATTAGAAAACCTTTAATATGTTCCTTTTGATTTTCTTAAAAATATTTACTCTTAAAAAAAGTACGAATAAATTTATAATTCAAATTCAAAAAATAAAGCTCATAGTTATTTTATTTTTCATTTTGTTTCACAATGGCCGAACCAAAAATTAATGTGTGTTCCATAAAAACTAGAATCACAAACATTATTTAAATTAATTATAGTGTGACTTTTAAATTTTATATTTTAGTTTCCAACAGTTCATTCACCGAGTATCATTCTTTTGATTCAGGCCCATAGTTAATTTATCTGTATTCAAATGCCATGCTAAGTTGCAAAGACAGTTATGTAACAGTTTTTACCACAAGAAAGTAAGGAAAAGATATATATTAATTATTTATACTATTTTATAGTCTTACGACAAATCTCTCATTTAAATGTCTAGCTAATGCTTGGCATAATTTAGTTGATCTTAATACTTCAATTGATTTTATAAGGTATTAAAAACATTTTGACCCGCGATTTAATAATGAAATTGAAAGTGTAATTATTAATAAAAACTTTTTTTAACAAAACACCCTTATTTATTTATATTTTTTATATATTTTTTTGTCGACATGTTTCGGCAATTTATGCCATCTTCAAAGTCAATATAACCTCTTTCTTCATCCCAAATATGTATAAAACATCTGTATAAAATAAAATATATAATAAAATATCATATGGTGTTAAATTTTTTCTTCGTGATATAATATGTGTATATTATATAAAATAAATTTAATTTCTCTTTTCTTTTATTTCTTTAATTTTTTCAAATTAAATTAAAGAAATAATGGTATAAATTTAAATCAAATAAATTAAAAAAATAGATGGCATAAATTGCCGAAACATGTCGTCAAAAAAACTATAAAAAATATGAATAAATAAGGGTGTTTTGTTAAAAAATGTTTTTATTAATAATTATTATAACAGCCCTAACCAATCAACTAATTTCATGAAAGTGTATTATAACTTTCAGCCATGTTTACATAAGATCTGGAGTATTCAGAACTAGTTTATTTTATTGTTGTGCAGTATTACTTGTGAAGTTCACAGTATGAATACTAAGGGTGTACACAAGCATGCAAGTTTGAAGCCACAGTAAGTTTACTTGTTCCTCCCCTGCGTTGATATTGCTGACAGTTTAGTATTCGACTCACGTCTAAGGCAAACAACTCTCGTTCCTTGTTCGACTAATTGCTCTGCCTTGGTAATAAGGGCGAAGAAATATAGGTTCGTGGCACAAAAACTGTCGTTTAATTTGACTGTCGGAATATGTTCTGCCTTAGTTCGTGAAGTATACAATTAACGTCATGCGTTCTTTTTTGCTGATAATAATTACTGCATGAAATAGCTTTAATGCATTTTCTTCATTTTTTTAATTATTATAGTTTATTTTCTATTACATGTATCATTTATTGGAATAAGGTGTTAATTTAGATATGGTATGTTGAATCTGAAATTTTTAATAATTCAATGGCTATATAATCACATTATTTATGTGCTGCAAGAGACCAAACAAATTTCAGGAGGCTAAAGCATGTAAAATTAATTTGAGTCTACATTTTGACTTGCGATTTAGTAATTAAATTGGAAGTGTAATAAAACTTTCAGTCATGCTTACATTAGATCTGGAGTAATCAGAATTAATTAGTTTATGTTATTGCTGTGCAGTATTAGTTGTGAAGTATACCACGGCCGCGTGAAAATACCGATTCTAATCTAAAAATTCATCTCGCTCACCTTTACGAGAAAGACGTTACCCCATTTTGAGATGGCCTGGAGTGTAATATAGGACTTCTTTACTGCTTTAAGCCAAGTAGAGAGTAATGAGTGAGGCTAAAGAGGAACTAAAGTGCAATGGCTAGCTCATTATCTTACCCCCTGTAAGTTACAGCGTCACCACATCTCGTCTATTTTACTACATACATTCCATTTATAAACATTACCCTATACAATTTAACATAGCATTTCATTTTCGTTCACAATGCTACCCAACTGTCATGATCGTTGGAGTTTTGATCTTGGAAAAAATTGATCCTGGAGAATTAGCCAGCTAATCTTTGTTGGTAGTAAAGCTAATTAAAATTTCTCATTTATTTTGAGCCTTAATTGCCAAAGACTACATCTCGGTCCTAATTTAAATACAGTGTGATATAATACCTTAAGCAATTTTCATCTTGTAAAAGTAAAATTTATTACCCTTCAGATCTATTGCGATTTTAACATTTTTTGTATATGAGTGGAGGAGTGTTTAAGTTATTTTAGAGTTTAAGGTAAATTTAGTAGCAGCTGCAGTGGTCCAAAAGCTAACAATTAGTTTCCTTGCATTCAATGAGGTTCCTTTGAAATACGTCATACATCACTTTAATGCGAAGAGAACAAATGTTTATTCTTGGTTTTTTTACAAGCATAACAGTGTCATTTTGTTTACACTCGCAGAATGGTAGAAGTTTGAAAACTTCTCGGTCTGAAACATCATGTTTTGTGTATTTCCTTTTTTAGAAACCGCAGATCATTATTTGCTCCCAAATTTGATTAATTAATCAAATAAGCAAATAATAAATTATAACTAAGTATTATTTACTTTCATTATGCGTTTGCCTTGGTAAGTAAATTTTAGATAAGTTATAAATTTAAAAGAAATTAATTAGTCCAAGTAATTAATAATTTGACTGAATATTAATAAAAAATAATTTCAACACTTTATAAAATAAAATCACTTTCTTTCATCAATTTCTATTATTTATACTTTACTAACACAGAAAATGGTAAATATGCATAAAAGATGAAAATTGGTGATCGATTTCGATCTGTTGCACTAAGCATCATCAGGCCCACTGAGAGACAAATAAAAAGCTAAATCCATCGCCATTTTCAATCTTTTGTGTACATTTACTGAACTGTTTGTCAATACAGAATCGTAAATATAAGTGGTCCAAGATATTTCTATTCACATTAAGCTAATCAAGAAGCTATTCAACAATTTGAGTTTAGTTTAAAAGCGACCTCTCCAAATTGTGAAGTTTTCTCCAGTAAGGGACATAAAATGAATAGTGTCGTTGGTGCAATAGGTGTAATAACTAGAAAAATATTTGAAAATTCTTAAAATATAATAGATCAAAAAAAACATATCGTTCAAAAAACGTGCGTAGCGTCGTGACATTTTGAAATAATTACAATGATGAGTATTTTTTCAGTTAGTAATTCAGTTAATATAAAAGCAATGACGTTTCATTGCATTGATAATAATGGCACTGTTGTGCAGAGCTACGATTTCTGTGACATTTTGGCGATGGATTGATTTACTCATTTTTCTATATAACTGGATTTTAAAAATCGCTTGCCCCAGATAAGTATTACATATTTTTAAAAAGGCAGGAGTATTTGACTCGGCAACTGAATGTATCTTAACTTGAGGCTGTTTACACTACACTAAACAGAAGTAGCTGTTTTATGTGCTTCATATTCCGATGTTAAGTACATTTTACTTTAATACTCATCTTAGTAAGACCTGTAAATTAAAGCTGTCCATGCTTTACTTCCATTGTAATCAACTAGTTTAAAACATCTTTTTTGATATTTTTGTGTAAAAGTTATTTCTGGAAGAAGGCGATACAATATTTTTTACTCATAGTAAATTTAATAATTATTACTTACAATAGATTCTTATCCATCCTCCAAAGTCCAATGTGCTCTAAAATGCGATTATCGTAACTTATGTTTGAGCTATTTTTAGATTGTTCAGTAAATTCAATTTATCCAGCCCAGCCGAGCCGCTATGTCTGACAATATGTCAATATTTGCATATAAAGCGTTATATCTCAGGCGCTGTGGCGTCGAATGTGCCTTTTTTGTCGTTTAAAGTACTTTAAGGAATATATTTATCTGCATATGATACAAACTGGAAAATCGATTTACAACCAAATACGTTCTTACGTAATATAACATTTTTAGTAACATTTTTTTAAATCCCGTTCCTTGTAAGTCGAATGACGGTAGAAACTAAATTGATCCAAAAATTAAACGTAAATATGAAATTATATTTCAGTGCTATCATATTTGCACCTTAAAACTGCATGCCAAATTGAAAGATAAAGTTAATCGTCCACACCGAGTGTACAGTTTTATTCCGTACTTATTTTCAGCTTTATGTTTACCTCATAGGTTAAATTGACCCTTCATCAATAACTGTACCAAGTTGGACCTTCTTATTAATTTAAGTGTTATTTATCAAATCAGATTCCACTTTATTAGTATTTGAGGCTGTTTAAAGTACTTCATACAAATTGTAATGTGAGTTGTTGAATGTAATGATTAAAAAATAGTTGGGGCATAGCCTACGTAGTGTTTTTGTTTTTTAGATAAACCAATACTGTTGGTTATGAATAATTTCAAAATTAAACAGATTTAAGAATATACCATTTTTAAAAAGCAACTAATTTAGTAATTTTTTCAATAATGTTGATGAAAATAAAATTATCTCCTTAAGAAAATGCTACACAATGTTATCGTCAAAGGTTGTCAGGTTATCGGGATCGTTCCAGTAAACATCGCTGCTGTACGGAGCCCTCAGGGATAAAACGCTCCCTCTCATGTCACTCGAGTATCGAGTCTCACTCTTAGGGAATCACTAGTGTTTACTTTACGCTCTGTAACAAGTGTATCTTTCCAAAACATCGAGAACTAGATTTCACTTCAGCTCAAGTCGACTTCACCTTGATGTCTCGTGTAAGATTTCAAATAGGAATTCCTTTCGGATGTTTTTTTAGTTGATCGATTTAAAGTAGAAGATAACTTTAAATTCTTAACTTAAAGATTGTGTAAATAAAAAAGAAAAAACACTGTAACTATTGTGTTTATTTTATTTTATTTTTTATCGACTAATCATGTTTTAATTAATAAAAAGCAAACAAAATAGGATAGAAAATTAATATTCAAAAATAAATAAATTTTCACCTTTAACTTGAATGAATGACAACTTATATATGATCAAACTTACATATAATAGCTTATATACGATTAAATGAAATTATTTTTAAATGATTTATTTAACATTTATATTTTTAGGTAGAATTTAATTTTGTTTCATTGACATTCGCTTAAAATAATTGATACTGTTTTACGAAATTTTCTAACTATTCCCCTACTAATGGCCGAGTCGATTTAATCCTTCCACGTAGTTGGCATTTCTCTGACATTTCCGCGTTCAATCGATACACAACTGCCTGCACTGATGGCTTTCAAGGGTGCAGCTCCTTCTATTTCAAGTAAATCTAGCTATAACGAGTTAGTTGTTTATAATTTTGAGGTAAAATAACATTGAAAATAAGTGTAAACTTATATTCTCAAAACATATTAGGCCTATTTCATCTGATTCAATTCCTAAAATGGCTACATACGTTGTTTTTATTTTTAAGACAAATATTGAATTAATTAGTTTAACTCAAACATGACTTATCACATCAAATATAATTTATTCCTATAGTACACCAAGATGAATAACCTCGTTTGAAACCCTTATAGCCAATATACTTAAAAGATTATCAGCAGTTGTTTTGTAAAATTATTGATTTTTGCTCCTGAAGAGCCATAGTCTCTTCATTATGGGATTTGGAAATTACAAACACATAACCATGTATTTCAAAACAAATAACAAGCAAAGTTACTGTATCAAATTTTCTCCTAAACTACTCTAGTTTTCTTATTCAATTCCAGAATAACTTTTAAGAGTAAGGTGTTGCAATCATAGCCATAAAGTGCGCACTTTAACGAACAATTGATAATCAGTTCTGTGTAACAGTATTGTATACAGAAAGAAGACATTAAAGTTTCAAGATTAACAAACTTGGCGTTTTGTCGTGACGTACATTATTTGAAGATTGTATGAGTGCACGAGTGCAGCCAAGTACAATGTGGCTTCCACACAATAGATGACGTCACTGGAGGACCTCTTAACTTTCGCACCATCTTGCACAACACAACACGTCGACGACTCCTAGCGGCTAGCGGCTGCTTCAAAGACTGCCAATAGTCTAAACTAAGTTAAAAGTTCTCACCTCATGAGGCATAAAGAAAATAATACGGATGGTTCTACATTATGTCTTTATTTTAAATAAAAAAAGTGTGATTTTTATTTTTTACGTTTTAACAGTAATTTTTGAAATATGACGACATAATTATTTTATGTCGTCAAAACATACTGATTAAACAAAATTAAAAAGAAACATAAATTGGATTATGTTTTATCGCAAATCAGCATCTTATGATGCGTAAGCCCCCCCTTATTAATTCTTTAGGTCTATTTGCACAATTTTGTCTAAAATATTTTTTCCTTAATCTTACGTTTTAACTTAAAGTTAGTAACCTAGATCCAGTTTAAACCGAATTGTAACATTCAAATCAATCAGCTGATTTAACTTTAAAATTAACTGAATCTAGATTACATTAAACCTGGTTAAAACAAGAATGGTGCAAACGACGCTTCCAGTGTTTGCTGAAATTGTAACAGTATTTCAGTAAAGCAGCAATTTGTAAAACGTAGCTTACATCGGCAGCGAACGACTTAGCGTATTATGGGTGGGATTAACGTTCATCTATCGCTCATCAAAGCGGCTTGTTGTCGCCGTAACAACGATAACCCGAGAGGTAAAGTTGAAAACCTCCCTTCCCCAACCTTTCTTCTTAAGGACTTTATTTCTTGACGAGGAAATGTTTTAATTCAGCTAATGTTACCTGAACCAGATTTACTCTTATGTGGAACTGCGATGAGTGTTGAAAAAAATAGTTAAAGAAACTTATCGTTGGCAGGATTTATTCAGTATGGAGGTAACACAATCCCTGAAACAAAGGAACGACTAAAATTTGTTTCTTAACTACTGAAAATTTTAAAACGAGCATTTTCAATGAAAAATTATTATCAACTATTTTTATTATTAAGATTATTTTAAATGCAAAACTTAAATAAAATATGATTAAAATTATGTAAAATGGTTAGCCATATGATTCTTTTTGGTTTATAATTACATATTCTGTTGATGGTGAAACCAAGAGTGGTTTTGAAAAGCTTAGGATTATATAAATAATGAAATATATTTCATTATTTATATAAACCTATTAACTATTTATATATTTATATGAACTACGTTTATATAAATGTAAGCCTTTAAAATGTAGCTTATTAGTGTCATTAATATACATATGGAGTATGTAAAATGTTTTTTGAATCTAAATTTGTGTGTCATTAATATAAATATAACTGAGTAAAATAAATGTTCTGTGAGATTTAATTTTAAAGGTTTCATGAATATGTATGTAAAATGTTATCATAAGAATGTAAAATGTTCAATGAGCCTAAGACTTAAATGTGTCTAATATAAAGATAGGTATTTAGAATGTTCTAGGAGCTTGAAAATTAAACGTTTTATTAATAAAACGCCACATACTTTTAGCAGTACTGTTCATCCTTGTACTGTACCGGCTCACTCCTTGGGTTTGCTTGATAACTCCCACGCACAGGCCTGAGGCCTATGTGGGGGGGCAAATGCAAGGTAAAAAGAGGCCGCCACCCTCTTAAAAAAAAAAAATAAATGTTTGAAATGTTTTTTGAGCTTGAAACATAAACGTGATAATAAACTATTTAGTTTATTATCACGTTTATGTTTCAAAAAAATGTTCACGTTTATGTTTCTTTCTTTAGAATATTTTATAACTTATATTTATAAGTATGTAAAGTGTGCGAACTTGAAACTTATCGCGTCATTAATATAACCGAATAAGCTATACTCAAACAGTGAACCCTCAGGTACCAACTTTACTTGAAGTTGAAATATACAAGTAAACATTCCTGAGATTCATAGTGAGCGGAGGACTCGACAAATCTTCATCTACCAGTCAAACAGGAGGTGTTTGGTTTAAAGTTCGAGCAACTAACTTCTCTCAACTCTTTTTGCACAAACACTGAGCAGGATAAGCTGTTCTCTTGTGCAGTTTGACTTGCGCATTTGTAAAAACAGTGTGATGACTCGAGGCTCTAGTTCATCCCAAGGGATTAAAACGAAGTGTTAACAATTAACTAACTAACAATATCATAACCAAAAATCTGTCTTAGTTTGATTTCAAATCTTTCACAACTATGAAGAATTTACTAGGAATTAGAATTCCCAGTGCAGGCTTTGGTTCAACTTTTGCCCCGACGAATAACTCTCTCAGGGTTCGTGTTATTTAGCTTATGAACTGTCAAACCGTCTCGTGTCGCACGCCACAAACTAACAGGCAGTTGTAAATTCTACTTAGCTAAATGAAAAGCGTATTTGAATACCGAGAACTTGTTTTGATTTTCAGGTGCCAAATTGTCTAACAGTTAAAAAGATTGAAACATTTAGTAGTATAATTGAGTTATTACTTAAAATATATTTTAAATAATATATTTAAATAAAAACTCAATTATATTTTCAATATATTTTATATTGAATATATTTTATATTTTCAGGATTACAGTAACAGATGCAAAACAATGCTTCCACTGTTTTTTTTTGTTTTTTTTTTTACTGCAAAACTAAAACCAACCATTTAACTAACTTAAAAAATGGGGATAAATATTAAGGGGTTTTACATAACAATTGACTTACACGGAAATAAAATATTTGAATTTTTGCACTTGATGTGCATAATTAGAGGTACGAGTACTTCTCATTTTCTGACAACTTTGAAATTGCAAGGCCTCTTATGCAACTTTGTCTTTAGCAACTTATCTTGGTCCTGGCCTTTCTCCAAGCCATTTAACTTCTTTTGGCTTTGGTATTTGTTTTACTATTAGAGACTCTACAACTAATAACTGATATAAAGCTCGATAGTTTGCAATTTTATATGAGGCAGTCACAAAATACTGTACAACGTTTTCAAGCGTCAAACACAGAATTTTTCAACAATTAGGGCACAACCAAATTATGACTCGTAAAGCAAGGGAACTGAACTTGTGTTATCAAGGACAGTTGAGGGAAGGAAGACCTGTTTTCTTAAAAAGCCAGATATAAAGGGTAGTTCAAAAAATATATTACTGATATAACGTTTTACGTAATTTTACAAATCAATCAACGCGGGTATTACAAAACACTGGATTAGTAAGAACGTTACGCCATGGAAACGTTTTCTTACTTGTTACTCTTGAAAATTAAAGGTTTTACTGTCGAACCTCATAAACCTTTTTTTATTATTCTTAATGTCCCTATACTAACCGTTACGGTCGTTAAGATGTTGTGATTTAACTTGATTTGGAGTAACACTGCTTGTCCTAGTTTTTGCACGGTTTTAAGAGAACATCAAACCTCAGAAAAAAATTATTTACATTTGTTCACTTGTGCCAACTCTTATCGGTATTCCTGGCTGTGTTTGTTTGAATTCGATCTATTTACCCATATGTGTAAATCGCATAAAAAATTGGGCGTAGCCCTTGAGTGGATTTTTTTCTATATATTTTCCAAACAAACAATTAAATGTTATGCCAATTTTCAGTTTAGCTTTTCCGAAAATATAATACAAAGATACGTAGACCAACAAACACCACATGTATTCGTATTTAATTTTAAGGTATTATAGATTATGTGTGTGAGTATTAAGTCGAGATCCTGTAAAATCCTTTTCAGGTATTTTAAGGAGAATCTATTGTCGATTTCAACATTTCTGTATAATCACTTATTTGGAACGTTCTCTAGTATTTTTCCGTTCAGCACATTGGCTAGTTTTCCAATTTATTTACAATCACGTATTTAATTATGCCAGCCATGTTTCTAATATCGTCTGGCAAAGGAGATCCAGCCTTCATTTCGTAGATTACCATAAAATCTATAATGACATTTGGGATATCAACAACGCAAACAACATAGAATGTCCTCATACAAAACATGAAACCCTTACTTCCAATCAAAACATGATATAATTTCTCAGTATTATTTTTCGTATAAGCTTGAATAATGTTCATTATGTAAACACTAAGTAAACCTAGTGAACATCCAAACTACTAAGCAATCCGTTTGAGGGTTTCCGAAAGTTTTTAAGACATAGGTGAATGAGTATTTTGGAAATTTATCAACTTCATTAAAGTACTCATTAATACCCCAGATTTAAATAGTTTGTCACCCTCATATTTGTATTATTGCATACGTAGACCGAAGTGGCTGGTAACAGCAGTCAGCAGTGTTGACAAATAGGCCCTATAGAACAATGCCGTGCCGCCAGACGAAGCATGACCGAGTTGGTAAACTACAGTCTCAACGTGTCTCCAGCCCTGTTTCATGGTTCATTCTGATCTCTGCCGTGTTGTAAACTGCTTAGTACAACTTAATTTAGCAAGGATATACCGGGTGTCTCACCTAATGTGAACCAATAGCTAACTTCTTTATTATTAATCTGACAAAGAACTTTTTATGGGGCACTTCCCTTAATTTTTAACGCTGCTTTTTGGAGTTAGATTGAAATTTAAAAATATGGCCGCCATTTTCCAATATGGCGGACAACTTCGATTTTTCTTATACAACACCCTATATTTTAGGGCGTTTTTTGGATTTTACGCATAATTTTAGGAACTTTTTATTCTTTCTCATTTTTTCCTATAATCAATGGTTCAGCAGATATGAGCAGTTGAAGTTTGATTTTTCCCCATTTAAAATGCATTGTATCCATTTAACTGTGCCATCCCATGTATTCCTTATGGAGTAAAATCATATTCAAAATAACACATTTCCACGATTAAATCTCGAGTAAACATTATTTTATGATTAAACCTGAACTAAACTAACATTTTTAGGCACTTTTATTCTTTGGTATCTTTTATTAAACCCAACCGTTTTCGATATTCAGACTACCAACAATTTCCCAATGCATTTTAAAAGGGGAAAAAATCTAACTTTAACTGTTCATACCTCCTCAACCATTGGGTTTAGGGAAAAATGAGAAAGAATAAAAAGCTCCTAAAATTAAGCGTAAAATCCAAAAACGCCCTAAAATATAGGGTGTTCCATAAGAAAAATCAAAGTTGTCCGCCATATTGTGAAATGGCAGCCATATTTTTAATTTTCGAAGTGACTCAAAAAAGCAGCGTAAAAAATTAAGGGAAGTACCCCATAAGACGTTCTTTGTCAGATTTATAATAAAAAAGTTAGCTATTGGTTCACTTTAAGTGAGACACTCGGTATACTGTCCGTTTATATGTCCGAATGGTATAAGCATTTTATGGATTTTTTAAGTACCTTCACCATGGTATAGATTTATCTTAAATGATCTGTTTTAAGGTTGGTAAGTTTAATTTATAGTAAGTGGCTACTTTTTTTTTTGAAATTAACTTTGAATTCTATAAAGTATACGAATACAAAAAAGCCATTTTACTTGCAGTTTGCTATTATTTCCCTCGACCATGCTTTAAAATGTGCCAGCGCTCTAGAGTAACTCGCTAGAAACTTTCCTTTTGTGTTGTAAAATGTGACATTAACACAATAACATTTTGATCAAAACATAGTGTTAAAGGACCTTCAAGTAGTCTCAAACCTTCAAGCATTATCCTGTACTACTTTCTTTAAAAATGGTACAAACTGAATCCAAACCAATTGATCTAATGTCGATAAGCTATTAAAATGTTCACAGTATATGATTTTCTTTAGAATTTGGATTCAACCTGATTAAAAGGTAACTTAATTATACTGTACAACACAGTATAGCTTTTAACTTCAGTAAGGCTTTTAATTTTGGTATGAGTCTTTTGTTAAATGGTTCAAAAAATTCCTAAAATGATTAAATTATATGGATATTTCATGTTCGTACTCATTTTAATTCCGAATAAAAAAGCTCAGATTATTTTATATGAACATCATATACGTTCAAAAATGTAATATTTTCGTAACAACCTTTCTCATGAATAAATTAATAATTTTTATTCCGAACTAAGATTCTCTACGGGAAATATCTCGACAACATAGGGGTAGACGAAGTATGTCATAATTCCATCACCGTAAAGATAATCTTCCCCGGAGGTTGTCAGTGTTTGACGTTTGAACTGTCAGACTTGCTGTGACAAGCTCTGTGCGAAACCAGCGGTGGCGAACATTTATATTACAGCTTCTGTAGTAATTCACTAACCTTTGTTTTTCAAGATTTTTATATTAGTGAGTTTCTTTTAAATATCTACACCAGTGGCTTTTAAGCGATTGAAAGCAAACTGTCCAAATTCTTTTTTTGTTACCGATTAGTGACAACCACTTTGTTACTTTGATTTAGATTAATAAAAAGATATAGAAACATTAAATCGTGTCATTCGTATTTTTTACAATACTTTTCGCTAAATATAACGAAGTTCTGTCCAAGATCTTGTTGGACTATAAGATTCAGGGAGTCTAGAAAATTATTGATTATAAAATCAACCTAATAGATAACCTTGCAGAATATATTTGAAATGTGTTTGAACAAGTCTTACGGTCAGTGCTTACGGTTTGTGGTGTGTGGAGTCTTTTTGTGCTAAGATAACACGCAGGTGAATAAAATCACGTGATTGGCTTGCGATTAATTCTTATTCATAGAATTGGTTTTATTCCGATTCTGGATTTCCACAAAACTAATTAACAAGTCAGCAGCTATTAAAAGGCCTCTTATTGACAGATCAGTTAAGCTGCATTCACCTGGATGACTCAACGAGATAAATCCGCTCTCAACAATCACGGAAGCCCTTTATTAACACGATTGATTAACACCAACACAATTTTTTTATATATCATAGTGGTCTGATACCATTCACTATTATCTCTTTGCAAACTAAAATGGTTTAAACTTAAATTTTAAAAAATACTATTAAACATTTCGTTTATCTAAGATCACTGGAGAAATGTTTTTAACATCATTACTTATGTCTGAAATTAAACCTTTTACCAAGTAAATTTATCTTCAGCTTTGCATTAAATCCTCTGCATATAAAAAATAAAACAATAAACAATCAACATACGCAAAACAAGTTATCCCCGTGCATATCAGATTTTTTGCAATACCTGTTTTATACTTGACTGGATAGCCGAGTGGATATAGCGCTCACCTCATAACATGAGGGTCGCCGGTTCGATTCCTGACAGGATCGAAATTGGATCCAATTGCCATTTGTCATTGGGCTATGAATTAATGATGCTACTTAACAAAAGGTCGCCGTTAGATAGTAACAAGCCCCGGGTTTGGACCGTTCCCGATCAAAACGTGAAAAAATGCCATTGGCGTTGAAATACACAAAATATGAAATATACTAAAATATTTTATATAGTAATTCAATTTGTTTTATTAACCAGGTTTAACAATCGAGTACAGTACAGTAGAATCTCGCTAGTCCGACCTCGGGTGCTCAATGACGCATTATACATTGCCAGTGTGTATTTCGGTCATTAGAGTGATGAAACTGTACGAGTTCGTAGCGATTCGGTTAGTACGAGTTCTCTTGATTTTCTGTCTATTATTTAGGCTATTCTGTACTTTTATAGCTCATTAAACGCTCTTATTGCAAATCGCATTAACGCTCTTCTGTTCGAAATGCAGTTTTAGTATATTTTTATGTCAATAATTGCGTTACTCTGATAATCCGACCTTTTCCCTGTTCCGACCACAGTCCCGGTCCCGTAGGTGACGGATTAGCTAGGTTCTACAGTAATAGAAACTTCAGTAATAATAACGAAAACTATAAAACCAAATTATTTAAAATAAGTCGTTGGGCTCAGAAGAGTAAGAGTTAGGGTCGAAGAGTTGAAACACCATGGAGTTTTGCAAGAGGGTGCACCAGTTGAGGGCTGGGTTATTGTGTGGGCGCTCTTTGTACACGTAACATTGTCCTCTTCTGAAGTCTTGCACTCGTAATACGACCTAGAACGAGTCAGGCGTCAGACAACTCTTAGTGCCAGTTTCTAAATTATGTATATTCATTTTAGAATCTTGTCCCTGGCATTTTGGTATCTAAATGATAAGCATCTGTAAACCAATTATTTAGTTGTCAAAAACACTTTCTGATCACACTTTATTTTGTGCGAGCTTAAGTGGAAAACTTATCCTTGCCAAGTAATTATATCTTTTTTAAATATACTTCAATCATTGATTCATACAGGGTTTTCATCAATGAATGGAACAGTTTAAATTTTAAATAAAAAGATACTCGTAAAAAATACATAAAGTTATTAATGTCATTAGAATCCTAATTTTAAATAGTTTCATATCGATAAACAAGGTCCAATTCCTTGACTTTTAGTCAGACTACACCAAAAGCTTACTTTTGGCTGTCTCGCATTTTGGACGTTGTGTTTATAAACACATTCATTGTAATTAAAATTTTCCTCATTTGTAAATACCCCACATCATTTCAAAATCTTCATTTTCTTCAACCTGATTTAAGATGTAAGTTGGAAACTCCACACTTTTATTTTCAAAGTTCAGTTAGACCCGTTAGACTCAATGCGACAGTCGAATTTTATACACATGAAAATACATCCTTAAATGTAAAATATTAAGCATGGTAGTCATTGCGTGGGATTCTAAGCCCCAGATTCCGACGTGGGTGAGAGTTTCTTGGACTTTCCTTAAGGCGAAATTGTCTAACGTTTTGATTGAAGCCCGCCTAATAGTGTGTCTTTCAAACAGATGATAATTTAGGCTAATGTGGTTTTGGCTGATTCAGTAACTTAAGTTAAGGGACTTTATTAACTAATTATTACATGAGTTTGTTTTTTTACGATGAGTATTTTTATTTCTGATACATACATATATAGAAATATATGTTCTGGTTTCGTTAAGAAATATTTATAAATATTATGAAAAATATAAAAATATGACATTTAATATTTGACGAATTTTCCGTAGAAAACAGACAAACTTCAAGTAAAATTCTTGCCTCTCAACTACCCTTAACTGGTAATTCACTCCCTTGCTGGTGACTCTCCCTCTTGCTAGATACAACCACTCCTTGTTTCATCTACCTCTTAAATCCTTACGTACTAGACAAAACCATTTTCAGCTCTAGAAAATCTTTCCTTCCTGGATCCTTAAGAACACGACGTTAACGAAATATTTTGGACTAAGCGTTCAAAGGTACTTAATATATATATATATATATATATATAACAACATACCATGCAACATGATTGGCTGGGTAAAAAGTGAATATAATAAGGACTGTTTATAACATATATAAAACAAAGGGTATGAACATCAAATTTCCCAACGAATAGGGGTCGTTTGTAACATTCTAAGTTAAGTAATTTTTTCATAATCCTCAGCTCAAACTAAAAGTGAGCTGCACTGACTTAATATAAACCAAATTATAACATTGAATTCAGTCCATCATTGAACTTTTAGATTAACTCAATATAGATTATCTGAACCTTGATTTAAACTAGTACGGTTCAAAAGGCTCCCAAAAAGTTAGTATTAGGCTCCGCACAGTTAAACCTAATCTTTGGATTCTTCAATTATTGACCAACCCCATAATTTCTGGCGAACTTGCACCTGCGGCGAAACTTACTGCTTTTTGGCAACCGACTTTAAACTTGGCTTCAAAAACTAACAATTGGACGGGAAAATACGAATATCTACAGTCGTTGAAACCTCAGTCTTCTCAAAATAAAATATGACATACATTCACCACGAATAAACCTTAGCAAATAAAGAAGATTTTCAATTTGAGGCCAGCGTTATCAACAAAATAACTCCCTTTACCAAAGTGAAATGAAGCAAACTTCGAATCCCTCAGGACGAAATGATGAACCGTCAACGGTATTGTGGTTTCTATTGTCGTCGCTGCCCTTTGCCATCCTCTGCATAACCATTTTCAACGACGTTCGTACAAAATATATACGTTATAAACTTTCTTCACCAGTATATTTGAAAAAATAATCTCCGAATTCGATTATTTTAGATTTGTGTTATAAATTGCTATATATATATATATAGATATATCAGCCCCGACTATCGGCCTCATTTGGCACGCGGCCCAACTATTTAGGCCTCTTTAAAGAGATTGAAAATGAGGCCGAAAATTCAGTCTCTTTTTCTGTATGTCATACGTTTCAAACTCAACGACATGGGCAAACCTGCAAACAGTCAATTAAGACTCTTTTCTTACTTTTTAGTTTTTACGTACATAAATCTATTTAATCTCATTTTAAACAGCCATTCCAAACTCATTCCTCTTAGTTTGTAATAGTGTTTTCTACAGGACCGAGTCAATTCAAACTCTCGAATCCATCATTTAATACTCCTAGTATTTTTTATGTAAACCTTTGAATTCACACTCTGTTTGTATCAGACTCTTTTAAAGAAACAAGTTATTTGAAACTCTGAAACCCATTATTTCATACTCCCGTAGTTTCATAAGAATTCAAACTCATTTGATTCTTGCTAATGAAAGAGGAAGTGGTGGAAACCTAGACAGTGCAATTGCAACCGTGTACTGGTTGCACATTCAATTGCAATCCTGTCTTCCCAGTTGCATAAAACTAACTTTCTCTTGCAGTCTACATTTAATGCATCGCCCCGCGTTCTGCGAGTGCATTTTAGATGCAAATGTCGTGTAGTATATAATAGCATAGGTGTCGCACTTCTGTTCAGTGTGCGTCGACGATAAGTCATGTTTAGTGTGATTGGTGTTTGAATTTTCCTTCTATTTTTTACTATGGAATTCATAGACATTGAAAGTGTTTTGAGTGACAATACATTTTGTAAAAATAAAATAATTAACGGTTTTGAAAATGAAATTTGTAACTGCAACAATCAATCGGATTATTGCGTTTGTGGATGCCGCCTAGTTTTTCTTGCTAAATGTATTAAATTTATCGATTTTAGTAGTAAAAAAGATATTCTTTTTCGTGGTTTCTTGACATTGAAAGAAAAACCTTCTCTTGAAAAAGAATGGAAATCCCTAAATAAAATGGCATCATTAAATGTTGAACTTATCCCAAAAAAGATGAGGTGGTTTTTCATACATATATTTTTAATATATGCGCAACATGTGAGAATAATAAAAAAAAGCCTTCGCAACCTAGTTGTAAATCTAATTGATTTTTTAGAAGAGCTAACAAACTCAACATTGAATGGGACAGAAATATTAAAAATATTAATAAATTTCAATGTAAATTTAAACAAAAACTTGAGAAAACCAAAAAGAACTGAACAGCAAGTGATATCATCAAGTACTTCAGACACCGGTATTTATAAATATAACAGGGTTGAAGAGTGGATTAATATGCTTAAGTCAAAAAAAGATGAATCTAAAGACTTTAAGTCATATACTGAAAGTTCCAATGATTTTAAATTAAATATTTCAAATTGCATAAATGATTCGAGAGGAATAAGAGATAATGACAGCAATGATAGCTCCGTTTATTTCAAAGTTAACCCTTCAATGTCATATTGTGGAAGCTCCGATTATTTTAAATTAAATATTTCAACTGATTTGAATAATGAATCAAGAGGAATATCAGATCGTGGCAACTCTTCAATGTCAGATAGCTCAAGCTCTGTTGATTTCAAAGTTAATGAATCAAGAGGAATATCAGATCGTGGCAACTCTTCAATGTCAGATAGCTCAAGCTCTGTTGATTTCAAAGTTAACTCTCCAAGTTATATGCATAAATCAAGACACTTTCAATCTGTTTCCTCGGGGATGAAATTGGATGACAAGGTAAGTCGATCACTTTTTCTTTCTTGGATAAGAACAGGCACACTGCTAATCGGGCATTTTTTTGCTTTTACTTGCATAAAAGTGTTTTCAATGGAAATTTTGAGCACACAGATGGAAGAAAACGAAATGATGTAATTTTAACTATTTGGGCCCTGTAATGACGTGTCCTTTAACTTTGCATCGGAATCCCGATTCAATTTTAAAATCGTTCGGGAAATCGATTAATTCACAAATCCCCCCTCACACCCACTCACCCCACTACCGGGGGGGGGGGGGGGGGGGGGCAACCGCTGGTATAAATAACGCGACACGTTGACACTCTATAGTCATACAACATTCAACTGACATGGAGGTCACCCAGAGACGTGGTATCGCGGCTAAGAAATCTACTCAAATGTGAGTTTATATTTTCTATTAATTCAGTAACACCAGAATGATGTATTATCTGATTATTTCATTCTCTTCTCACATCATTAAATCAAAAATATTTAAATAAAAAATCTTTATTTTCTGCAGTATTTTACATCAAATAACATTTGGTATAAAAAGTTAAATTTTTTTTGGAACACTGCATAAGCTCGCATTTCTTAATCTTAACTTGTAACTATCTTGGTTCCTGTTGAAAGACCAAAAGTAATTCAAAATAAACGGTATCAAGAAACTGACACATACTTTCTCCCTTCAAGTAATTTAAAACAAGATAGTGAAATAAAACAAATTAACAATTAATTATCACACAAATATACACCAAATTTTATCAAAATCGGTTGGTAAATAACGGAGATATCAGTTTTTTTAAATATTTGCCATAAGAATAACATTGGACAACGTACTGCGTTTACCGCCAAACTAAAATATCAAATATCTTTGCAACCAGTTGACGTAGACTGATGATTCAAAATACTAGATTATTTAGTTTTTTAAGCCAAATTTAATGGTTGCAAGTATAGTTTTTTAAGCCAAATTTAATGGTTGCAAGTATATTTTCTTTGGACGTTACAGTTTTTGTGAATTTTTCAACACTTAAACCCTCATAACTTCTGAACCTGAACTTTTACAGACATGCGGGTGGTGTCATTTTATTTGTTATCTTAAGCACTAAAAACCATGACATTTTTATCAAAATCGTTAGAGCCGTTTTTGAGAAATTTGGATTTTTGTCATTTTTATGGGTTTTTATGGGGTAAATACCCTTAAAAATCAAAAATTCAAAAAAATGAAAAATACGCCTGGAGATACCACGGCTTTATACCTACATGCCAAATTTCATGAAAATCGGACCACTGGTGTCGTCTCTAGCTTTGTTTACATCCACACACACATACACGCACACACACACACACACACACACACGCACGCACGCACACACGCACGCACGCACACAGACAGACAGACACCAAGCCGAAAACCACTTTTTTGGATTCAGGGAGCACTAAAACGAATATATCCACTAACAACTCAAATTCGAAAATTTTGACGAAAACAATACTTTCTCCATATACTATGTATAGGGGGGAGAAAGTAAAAATTAGTTAAATTTGGAAGATCATGTGATCTTTAAACAGTCATAACTCTTTTTACGCAGTTAAAATTCAGTTGAAAATGGCTCAAATAAAAGCCAAAGATCAGATAAATGATTTGAAACCAAATGTAATATTTACAGTTACTTAGAAATTGGGATATAAATGAAGTAAAGTACACTTTGAAAAATCAACATTTTATTAAAAATGTGTTTGTTCAGGGCCCCCGCTATAAGGAAGAGGCTGGACCCCTCAGAAGTCGCAAGGCATATATATTCCCGATGGCGAGAGCAGTCGTCGTCGACCAGCACTGCTCCAGTGTGAGTATATTTTTTCTATTTGGTATTTTTCAATCCAAATAAATCAAACATTTATCGCTAAAAATAATTCAATAATACCAGAAATAGTGTATTATCTGACTGTGTGAGGCTTAACAATCATTCATTCCGAAAAGATTTAATTCAGAAATCCAAGTATTCCATATTGATTGAGAAAAAACGATGTAATGAGATGAGAGTGCAAGTATGACTGAAAATGAGAATCAAAATGTTATTTTTATTGTCATTTAGGCTAATAAAATGTATTTTTGATCAGAACCCCTGGTATGGCGGAGGGATCAAGAGAAGAAAGGCGAGAACTCCCAGATATAATGTGTCGGGGGCTCGGAAGAGAAGGAATGATGAAGGCGCTGATGTAAGTCCATTTTTTATGATGTGAATTAGATCCGAGTTGTTGTTTCCACGTCTGTTTTGTTTGCATTAAACACATGGTTCTAACGCTTGATTCAAAGCCATATGCTAGATGTTGATGTTCACATGAGATTTTTTTCTTAACTTTCTAAAATTGTATAGACCACCCAATTGACTAATCGAGGTGAGACCTTAGGGTACGTTCATACCGGAGCCGGGAGGCAAGCCTGGTTGGTAGCCGGGTGGGTAGCCGGGAGGGAAGCTTTGACCCAGGCTCTGACCCTGGCTCAGAGCAAGTATATCAGCTGATGTTTGATTCAATAAACGAAATGTCAAATTAAATATGATTGTTTACTTTTGTTTTGGTTATGAATAATTATGTTTTAATGTTAGGCCTACAAGTACTTCATTTAGAACTTTATGTTATCTATACTATATTTTAAATTGTTTTCATTTATTAGTTTGATAACTTAGATGAAGATAAATAAAGAATATATCTTTAAATAAGAATATTACTGTCATTGCGAATGGCCGCGATGAAACGTTAACTACATAACCAAGAAATGCACTGAGATCGCCGAGCAAACGGGTAGAAGTGGTGGATAAATGGACGCAACCTGGTGAATTTTATATTCTGTTAAGAAATTTCAAAGATTATTCTGATTTTTGAAAATGGATTAAATGGAGTTTTTGAAAATTATTATTGTTTTTAGTGTGTGAATTCTTTCAGGTTTAAACTGCTTAGAAAAAATACTTAAATTTATTTCTAAAAAAGTTTTATTTTTCGGAAAATTTATTGCAAATGATTTTAATTTATAGTTATACTATAGAATAAATTCGTCCTTTTATTTTCCATGGTAAGAATATTTATTTCACCAACCTTCCGGTATTCTAAAATAAAGACTTTTCATTTTACTACATTATGAAATTACGACGCACCAAATAGTTGTTAGGCTATTAGTCTATAGGCTATAGCTTCACATAGACGACGAGTTGTCTTCCGCAACGGGAAGTTTAATCAATACACTCAATTTAAAATCAATTTAGTTTAACATAAATGTGTGCAGTGTTAACACTCGCATAAAGTTGGACTAAATTTTACTTTAAACATTGTTTTACAACAATAGATTGAATATTATCTTAGAACGTGACATGAATCTCGCTGGTGGAGGTCTGGAAAGGTCGAAAATCATGACGGAATAATTAAGTGAACTAGGTCGAAACTTGCTTAAAATGCCGCGCTGCAACCACGCATTCTCTAACTAAAAGAAATAACGATAATAATTGTAGTTCTTGTATCTAAAATGTACAATGCGCTCATCATTCTTATCTTCTCCGTCTTCGTGATGTTCTTTTTGGGATCGCACATCTAATATTACGTCACCTTATAAGAAGAGGGAAGAGACTTTTAAGTTTTTTGCAACCCAAAATGACAACAGTGGGGTCCATAATAGACAAAAAAGATTTTTTAATTTTCCTTTTCATAATTATATTGATGTATAGAACTTTCAATTTTTTTTGTATCTATTTATAAGTTTTACATTTTATTTTATAATATGGCCTTTTTAATTTATCCCTTATATTTACTTACTTTGCATTAAACTAAAACGCTGTATAGTAAAATTAACTTACTTACTGAAATAAACTACGTCTATATGACAAAATTTTGTTCCCAATATCTTTTCCTCTTTGCACGTTTTCCTTCGCATCTACAATTTTCATCTGATTTTACAACAATTGGCTTTGTTTACAAACAACCACCCAGGATTGCTCCCTTGCTCTGACCCTGGCTTAGAGCTTGTGTCCCATGTAGAACCGCTTCTGATTGGCTGGTGTGAACCGGCGATGGAGCGATGGAGCGAGTGTGCTTGCCTCCCGGCTCTGGTATGAACGTACCCTTAGAATGTCTATTTGCTCACATTACAAATGCAGAATTGAATTATTTGAAATTTTCCAAGATGAGATGTTTTGTTTGTCTGTCTATCGAGTGAAACCGTGCTTCTCAACAAGAGCCCCGCATAATTTACAAAATTACCTTTCGCAAGAGACACATTTGTTTACATAACATGCCCGAAAGTAAAGGGCTCACCTCATATATGAGTCAATGTTCATATCAATACGACTTTGTTCGCGCACCGTTTAAATCTTATAGACAAATATTTTTGTTTTTTTTCAGAGCATACAACGAGGAAAGGTTTAAAAAGAAACCCCCATCAAAGGAAAGGACAGAAATGTTGGAGTTCTTTGATGAATTTTACAGATCCGAGGAATTGGCAACGTGAGTTCATATATTCTATTTGGTATAATTGAATCAAACGATACAAAGTAGCCTTGAACCATTTCAGTTTGAATTCTGTGAAGGATCAGTAGTTCAAACTACTCTTTCGAATTACAATATTTTTCCTCTTCCATTTGTTCCCGGATCCATTCGGATTTGCGGGGTTTTTATGCGTTAGATTGTGTCTGTGGATCCGGGTGCTACTCTTGTTACTTGCCGCAAAAGAGAGCAGAATGATTTCATTTACCAATCACTATCTAAAGGACGCGTAATCTGTGACACCAGTGAATACTTTCATGAGTAGAAAAGAAAAGGGTGAACAGATTAGAGATATTTTTTACTTTTTACTAATAAATCTACAGTTCTATACAGGATCTATTTAATAATTAATATATCCTAGGAAACTTTCACCTTCTATATTTTTAAATAATAAAAAACTTGATTTTTTTCAAAATTTGTGGAGGAAAATTGTAAATACCGACATGCTTCCTATTAAAAATACCCAAAGACAGGGGTTTTAAGTTCCTTTGTAGCTTTGTAGTTTTTGCTGCCAGTTATCAGTCTTATCCTCCTCAGTCCCAAGTGTTCCTGAGAAGGATACGATTTTGAAACTTATGGCTCAAAATCTTGTCCGCCGACGAAAGACGAACGGACATAATTCAACAGAATGTTTTTTGCACCATTTTTGTCCCTGTTCACGCCACTATGACATACTGGGCAGTAGACATAACGGTGTGGTGTCTTCGACACGACGACATTTGATGAAATGTTCTGTTTGTTGCAAGAACTACACCTTTTAGTTGTGTATCTCTCGTCAAACACTATAACTTTGTGTCCTCGTCTCCGTAGGGCTGATATTAGTTTTTCATGTGAAAACTTTCTCCTGGTGCGAAACTTAGCGGTCTTCATGAACGTAGCGCCGGCTCCGTACACGATCACTTTATCTTCAGGCGTAAAGTACTCTTTGGCGATGTTGTCGAAAAACCGTTGAAACCTCGTGTATCGGTCGAACTTTAACCTTCTCATTCTACGTAAAACGTAAATCTCTTGTCGGCGTTTGAACCATTTCAGTTTGAATTCTGTAAACGTCCAGTAATCGAAACTACTCTTCCCAATAACAATATTTTTTTCCTTTTCCATTCGCTCCCGATCCATTCGGATTTCACGGTCGATATCATTCGTCCACCGTTTTCTTTTCTTCTCACGAAAGTATTCACCGGTATCACAGATTACGCGTCCTGCAGATAGTGATTGGTAAATGAAATCATTCTGCTCTCTTTTGCGGCAAGTAACAAGAGGTAAGATAGCTCCCGGATCCACAGACACGATGTCAGTATAATCTTGTTGAAAATCCGTTTTTCTCTTTTTTGCCGGACCTCCTTCTTGTTTAGTAATATCCGATTGTTTTGTTTTATTGATGGATAAAGATACTTGAATCCCATCCGTTTGTATGCTGTATCCAAAACCAGGATGACAGTTGAAATACCGCTTCCAGTAGATCCCAGCGCTAACTTCGTTAAACTGTTTCCATGATCCGGGGACATTTTTTGGATCCGTCCTCCGTAACAGTTCATACAATGCAAGGCTGTCGTATGTCAAATGAGACGCTCCGTTTTTGAATATCGGAAACAAAACAAACGATTTTCGCCCAGCAGAAGTAAACTCTTTTTGAATGTTGTAGAATAACTTGATGAATTTCCAGTAGTCTTTGTTGATTACTCGGTTCGTAACATTACCATTATTATTGAACCATTCTTCAATTTCTTGATTCTTGTCGTTAGTCGATGATTTATTTTCGTAGAAAATGTCAAAACAAGTATCGTGGACTTCTTTATTCGATAACGTTGGAAATTTCATTTTCAAATAGCGTTTGATCCTTGAAAATGCGTGAAAAGTGATGTTGGTCTGTGTGATGGTTTCATAACGTTTTGCGATATGAACCATCAATTGGTTTCTACTTTTACAATCGTAATTTGGGAACTGTCTCATAGCCAAATAACGGTCAATGACATGATCAGGATCATGAATTTTGGGATTGGACCCTTTCAAAGCGTGCAAAAACCTCAAAGCGTTTATCTTAGGAAAGCAGTGGACAAATTCTGAGGTGGACATTCTGTCCATATACGATTTGTAGAAGACATTTATCAACAGTGACATTTCGATTTGCATGGATGATAACTCTTTCACATCCCTGTTGATCTCTTTCCACAATTCATCCTTTTTCGACGATAAAGGACAGAAGAAACTTCCGATACATTTCTTCACGGTGTATATTCGGTCCAAGTCGTTGTTTCCATCATCCCTGATCCGTTTCTTGTGGGAGGCGCACTTTTTTGAACTGGATCGTTTGTGATCCGTACCTCCACATGAAGGGCAACATGACATTCCACAACGCGAAATCTGAACACCAATCGATATCTGAATGAGCCTAAACCCAGTTAACACCCTGTACTTATAACTTTATTTTTCGTCGACATTCCTACAGTCAACATTGAAAGTCGAGATCAAAATCTTAACAATAGGGAATAAACTATAGAAAACAATAAGGTTGAAAATCGCATATTTTATTTGTCCCTGAAAAGGTACATTGGGTCTCAGGAGGTTATGGAAAATAACAAAGTTCAAAATCGCATGTTTTATTTGTCCCAAAAAAGGTACATTGGGTCTCAGGAGGTTAATTCAAAATCTTTTTATTCATGAAGTACACAGGTACAATGAATGGTGTCAATGGGCGCGTTCAGCCGCAGTTACCGGTGGATAACCGGTTACCATAGTCACTAATAGGCAAATCCACCGCATCTTGACAATCAACAATGTCCGGTTACTTACCGAATCCACCGTAAACACAACATCGGTGGATGCACAACAATGATCGGTAGATGGTATGTCCACCACTACTGTTCTAGTATATTACCCACTAGTGGAATGCGGCTGAACGCACCCAATAAAGTAAAAGTAAATAATTCTAACGGTGCAATTTTTTTAAATTCCATTTTTTACAGAAATTTTTAACTTAAGTAAAAATAAATTATTCTAACAGTGCAGTTTTTTTTTACATTCCGACCAAAATTGTTTTTTTTACATTCCAACCAAAATTAAAAGTACTGGAGTATAGTTCAGCATGTTCAAATATGAATTATTACGGTGTTCGGTTAACCGACGGTTCAGATGACCGATGTTCGGATAATCGGCGCTCCACTGTATTTGCAATTACCTTCCTTGCACATATTTAATTATGGAAATGTTTGTTTGTTCAGGGAGACGGAAGAAGAAAAAAAAGAACGCTATAAGCGCTACAACACAATGTACGAGGTAAAAGAAGAACCACAAAAATGCATATATACTTCTGGATTCTACAGATTGAGTTATGAGCAGATGAAAGTAGATGGAAAGATGGAATATTTTAATTTTAGAAAAGAAAAGTTGAAATTCAAATGAATAAATAACCTTTTTCAATGTTGCAGTATCAATTTAAACCTGTGTTTAACCCACTTAACACTTTATCTTGCATTGGTCCATTTACGGACCAATTTTATTCAACTGTGAACTGGCATAATCCCTAACCTCTTTAGACACAACCATTGAAGATAAACGATAAGATATTTGGTACATCTATAATCTGTTTCTTGTGGAAGGCGCACTTTTTTGAACTAGTATGTTTGTCATTTGTGAATAATCTAATTTGCGTTTCAGTGGCAGCAAACCTGTGCGCTCTTATACCATTTTATTCATAAAACTGACCATATGATTGAATTTAATTTTTTCATGAGATTAAATTATTTGTTTGTTTTTAGTGTTTTGAGTTCATTGTTTATATATTTGTTGACTATAATACATACAAAAAATACAAAAGTGTATGTATTACTAATGAAAACCAATATGGTCTCTTTGTTAAATTTCCTCATGTTTAAAGCTCATGAATGATTAAATATGCGTTTTTAGTATATTATTTACTTAACGTATTTAAATAGGCCAGTAAAATTAGATCAAAAATTTGTCATGCCTGGAAAAAATTCCGGGAAAGCTGGAAATCATCTTAATATTTCCGTTTTACATCTAAGTATATGAATTTGAAGTTTGTCCCATTTTTCCTAGTGTGCTTTTGACCTGGGACCACAAAAATATCAGAGTTTTGTGCAATTTTTTATTCTTTTGCAAATGAGTAAAAAACCGTTTTTAACATAAAATTTTTAAATACCAGAATTGTAGAGGCCAAAATTCTGTATTTATTGAGTACATTCTGATAAAGATACTTTAAATAGTTAGTTGATTTATGGTCAGTTGAATAAAGGGCTTTGGCGAATTTTTCTTTTAAGGTCTATTTTACCAAGGAACATACCAAGTTTCAATGAGATACGTTGAGAAATAAGCAGGCTACACACATTTATTTTTTTATAAGGTCAACATTGAGGAGATGAGTGGGCAGGTTTGCTGCCTCAGCAATCTATATACTTGGGGATTTTTTACCGTAATCAAATCAGTCTTAACTAGATAAAGCTACATAACTAGTTCTATTAAGATATATTAGGAGATATGGAATGTGTTCAATTTTATTGATTCCCCCTAAGGTTAACATTGGGAATGTGAATATGCGGGTTTGCTGCCTCAAGAATATATAAATTTTTGAATTTTGTGCCATAAACAAGTTGATCTCAATTTGAAAAACTCAAAAAACCCATTTTTGGGGGGTAAAATGGGGCCTTTGCCCTACTTTGGATATGTCGATCTGGTTGGTTTACAAACTCGTCCAAGAGAATTTAGTTTTACATGTCTGTACTAAATGTTTATACAACCGGGGAAAATATACAAGAGTTATCGTGCTAACAAAACTCAAAAAAATGAAAATTCTATTTTCCATAAATAAGCCCATGTTAAATTTTGAAACAAATTGTGATTTTTGGTGGTAAAAATGCGTTTTCACAATAAACTCACTTCATATCCAGAAAGTACACATAAAAAGCTGTCAATTAATATAAATATTAATATGATTGCTGAGGTTACCCTGAACAGATATTTTTTGTCCATTCTGTTCTGTTAAAACAAAGGTAATTGCTTATTTCTAAGGAAATTCGCTAAAAATGGCCCAAAACTGTGATATGTTTGTGGTCCCAGGTCGAAAGCACACTAGGAAAAATGGGACAAACTTCAAATTCATATACTTGGATGTAAAACGGAAAGATTAATACGATTTACAGCCTTCTGGGAATTTTGTCCAGGCTCAACCTTATTTTTACTGGCCTAAAATGATACTTCCTTCAAACAGGTTGAATGCTCGTTGAAACAATTAATTTGTTTTGTAGAATAATGTTATGCTGTCGAGAAACCGTTGAAACAATTAATTTGTTTGTAAAATGTTATTTTTAAAAGTTTACCCCGATGAGAAGTTGAATTACTGGCAATTTTATTCCAGTGTTCAAAAACTCCATTAGTCCATTGTCCACTACATCACTGTCTTGGTTGCTTTCCAGAATAGTTGCACCTCTTCTTTCTCGCATATTCCCGTTCTCAGCACTGGCCGCCAATGTTCCGGGTAGTGGATCTCCTGATTTGTCGATATCTATCGATATCGGCAGTGCCGACCAAATAGCGAGCGCATTACCCACCAAATATTTTATACCTATCGTAAATGGCGAGCACCTTCTCTACAAAAAAATTTGCCATCATCGCCCGTTTTCAGATAATTCTGGAATAGAGGCCTCCAACACCTCCGAGGACTCAGCTAGTCATCCGGAGATCTGTTGGGATTTGACAAAAGCCTGATGAGAGAAACGTCTTTTATTCGGGAAACCGATAAAAGTAATTTGGTTGTGAATTGAATTCCCAATTGAAAAATTAAAATTTAGTGGCTCGGAGTCCCGACACATGTACTAGTACTTCGCGGCTTGTTGGACAGTTGTATTTGTTGGGTTTTGGCATTTGGCAAGTTTGCCGGGTTTTCAAAGTTTAGGAACTTTTCCAGGATTGGCAAAAGTCCGAAGAGAGAAACTTGCATTGTTCGGAAAACCGATAAAAAAGTAATTTGTTTGTGTATCGAGTTCCCGATTGAAAAATGAAAACCTTAGTGACTTAGCGCCGCAGACCACAGTTGTGAACTGGACCCGACGTGAAAGACCCAATGACTGAAGTATCGGAAAAATCTCCGACAGAAATGTCGGAAAAGATCCCGACAGTGTCGGAGTCCCCCCCCCCCCCGACAGTGTCGGAGTCCCCCCGACAGTGTCGGATCCCGACAGTGTCGGAGTCCCCCCGACAGTGTCGGATCCCGACAGTGTCGGAGTTTTGAAGGCCGCGCGGGGCGGGGAGAGCATGTAGCTACACAACGGCACTTTCACTGCGCGGCCGTCGGAACTGTTTCAACTCCTCGGTGCCCGCGTGTAGTTGCAAAGCGGCACTTTGATTGCGCGGCCATCGGAACTTACACAATTTCTCACTCACTTCATATTCCGACAAATCTGTCGGGATGGTTTACCAATGAACATGTCCTTTGCCGGGGCATGTAAAGTTTATTTTCATTACATGGGTTGTTACCACACTTTTTTCTATTCCGGTGTGAACAGTGGTTTGAATCAATACTATTCCAATAATTTGTCCTTTTAGCACCACTGCTGTGTTGGTGCATCATCAAGTTATTTGATTGATGATGCACCATCATGTCAGAGAATCCATTATCACTCGTATGTTTTTGCAAACCTCATGAAAGGTGGAATGAAAGAAATGACGATATTTCAAAAATATGATTTATTTCGCTTCAAACACATATTGTGGTTCAAAACAATTTTACAACCAATGAAAATATGTATACTTGAAGTTTATCAATATCACAACATTTTGAAAGGAAGTTTTTACTACACAGTAGCGATACTCATTTCATAGTAGGAACCATATTGGAGCAAAAAATACAATGTTTTAAGCTGTAGGTACAAAATTGTAAAAAATATATTTACAAACTTTATTTGAAAGGAAGTTTTTACTACACAGTAGCGGTACTCAGTATATAGTAGGAACCATATTGGAGCAAAACATTTTATTTTAAAACAATAGATTTGTAATATACTAAAAAACACATTACACATAATGAGATCCATACAATGTATTAAGCTGTAGGTACAAAATTGTAAAAAATATATTTACAAACTTTATTTGAAAGGAAGTTTTTACTACACAGTAGCGATACTCAGTACATAGTAGGAACCATATTGGAGCAAAACATTTTATTTTTAAACAATAGATTTGTAATATACTAAAAAACACATTACACATAATGAGATCTATACAATGTATTAAGCTGTAGGTACAAAATTGTAAAAAATATATTTACAAACTTTATTTGAAAGGAAGTTTTTACTACACAGTAGCGATACTCAGTACATAGTAGGAACCATATTGGAGCAAAACATTTGATTTTAAAACAATAGATTGGTAATATACTAAAAAACACGTTACACATAATGAGTTCTATACAATGTGCTCTCTAGTAAAAAATATATTTACAAACATAACTAGCCCAAAACCACATTTCTCGCTAAAACAAGAAAATATTTCACAAACACAATATTACACACATAAAATGATAAATACAAAAATGAATAGCACTAATCCTTTCAATGCTAATACTTTTGAGGCAAGATGTCAGTGAAATAATTCATCTGTAGAGAAAATTAACTATAATGTTGAAATAACATTTTTGGGGCAAGATGTCAGTGAAATAATTCATCTGTAGAGAAAATTAACTATAATGTTGAAATAATACATTTGGGGAAAGATGTCAGTAAAATAATTCATCTGTAGAGAAAATTAACTATAATGTTGAAATAATACTTTTGGGGAAAGATGTCAGTGAAATAATTCATCTGTGGAGAAAATTAACTATAATGTTCAAATAATACTTTTGAGGCAAGATGTCAGTGAAATATAATGCACCTGTAAAGAAAGTTATCTGAAATGTTCTATTCTACTTCGACAATTAGTTATTAGACACATCATGGGCTAAATTTTTCCCTGCCATCTGTAACCATATTCTTTATCTTTTGTCTTATCGGAGTCGATATTCTTTGTTTTTTCTTTACAATATTATTGATGTAAGTGACAACCTGTTGTAAAGAACGATTCCCCAAGGCTTTTTCAGTCTCCCATACTTTTTTAATTTCTTTTCTTACTGGCACAGTATCCATATGAAAGTGGCGACCAAATTTTTCATATATAACAGTTTTTTCCTCTACGGTCCACCTAACCTTTTTGTGTGTCTTTTTTGACACATACTCTGTTGAAAGGTGCAAGTTTTCTTCACCCTCACTCGAAGTCAAATTATTTGCATAATCTGGAACAAAATCTGGATCATTTTGGGACTCGGCATTTGTCATTACTAAACTCTCATTATGTGTTTCTCCTGAACTTTTATCGGTTTGTGAACTTGGTAGTTTGGTCAAAGCATCAGTCGTGTCTGAAGTTGAAGTTGATGGAATGGAAGTCAAAGCATCGGTCGCGTCTGAATTTGAAGTTGATGGGACTGAAACATCGTTTTGAGACAAGGTATCGGTCGTGCCGAAAGTTGAAGTCGATAAGTTTGAATCTTCACTTTGGTTCATCGATAAATTTGAATCTTCACTTTGGTTTGTTTCCGTGGTTGACATATGAAAGTATTGGATTTCACTGGCTGAATCTTGTAACGATAAAGCATTAGACGTTACAGTTTCCGAAGCAGACGATGAAGATTTTGGTAAAGTCATTTGAAGCAGTTTTGGGCCGACTAAGAATTTTTGCACTAGTGGTAATGGCATCTCATAATATGACTCGTGTGTTTTCAGATCATGCCCCATGAACTGAGACAGTCGTTTTGTAAACGTATCATTCCTTGCATGTAACTGGGAGGAGGTGGCGGCATGGTGCCTCAGCGAGTTTGCTGTAAATGTTGAAGGGCTTTTTAAATTAGCTTTATTGACAATCTCTCTCAACACGGCTGAACCATCAAAAAGCTCCGGACTACCCGGTCTTCCGAAAAGATATCTACTTGTGATCCCGATCTTTTCTCTAGCTTCAATTAAAGCATTGACAGCTTTTAGAAAGATTTTTGTCAACAGAATAGGGACTTTTTTCAGATTTTTGTTGGCAGATATATAAAATATGGAGAGTTCATTTCCATAATCGATATCTTCTTTTGACAGGATGCTCTGCAAGTCTTGCCCATAGCTTAATCTCTTGTTTAAAGTAGTTTGGTAGGCTTCAAGAGTTATTTCCACAGTTTCGTTAGGTCTACGCCGATTTAGGGTGATTATATGTGTAATTATCAGTTTAGCTAACATCTCGTAGTTACTCACAGTGGGAATCTGTTGCAATCGGTGGATTAATACCGGACACATATCACTGATGTACCTGCTTATCGTCCTTATATCTTCTGGATCTGGTAATAGGTCTTTTTTAATCACCTTCATTTTTTTCCTGCTGTTTTCACCGTTCGTTCCTACCTCGGTGGCCCAGTCTTTGTCCATTAGAAACAAAAAGTCATCCATACTAGAAATTATTTCCAATTTCTCTTCCCTAGTAAGCGATTCATCTTTAATAGTATCGGATTTTACAATGTTTGCACACCGTTTCAGGGAAGAACAAAGTCTTGGCGGTACGCTTGGTACATTCATAATTCCATTATCTGTTTCAAAGTTACCCATCTGACGAACCGACTCCACCAGTACATTGAAATTCTTTGGCCTGATACAGTCTCGGAATTCTTTGATATCCGGTAATTTGTTTTTCATCATAATGAACAGTTTTGCCAGCCCACGCATTTTGCTTGAACAATAGTGGATTTGTCTTTCGGTTCGATGAGTGAACCTTAAATTTGACCCGTATTTTGCAATTGTGCTGTCACTCTGGGCTATTAACGTTTCGGCATCCTTCTGCATTTTTGGGAAAACTTCTTTCTTCAATAATTCCGAGGCATTTTTGTTGTCTTTTACCAAATACATAGAGTGGTCTTGCAGTACGGCCTTTTTCTTTATCCCCCGTGCTTCCTGATCATCGTGTGATTTCACCGAAGAAAACTGTTTACATTTGGATATATGTTTATGGAGTAATTCCTTTTTGAAAAAACCCAAACAGTGTTTACATATTACATGTGTGAGATTATTGACCTTATGTTTCTGGTGTGAAGACCTTTTCACGGGTAAATAATTATCGTTTCCATTGTTTTCTACTATCCGCCTGTTATATATGTCATTTCCTATATTTCTTATTTTATTTGTTATTATTGCTCGTTTCTGTTTTCTCTTCTTAGGAGATTCTCTTGATAAATCTATGTATTGTTTAACGTCTGTTTCATTTCTGTGAATTGTAACCAGATGTCTACTAAAATTAGTAATTAACTTTTTACAAAAGGGGCAAAAGTTTCTTCTCTTCTTCAGTTTATTCAAGTTACTTTCCAATTGATTGGGCGACGAGCGGAGTGATGATAGATTAGACGAGGATGAGGAGGAGCTCATTTTCCTTGGACTGCTTACAGTTTCATCCGATTGCGATTCATATCCTTTTTGTCGATCGGGGTAATATGGTGTAGTTCTGGCGCAAGTTTCAATGTTGTCATTTGTAGAAGCCGTTTCTTGTTCATCGTCTGAAAATACAAAACAAGATTAGTTTCTTTTTTGATTTCGGTAGAAATGTTAACATTATCTTTGAATTAGATTCTTTTCAGAAACATTTGCGACTGAGGAGAATAAATGTCTGTTGACGTAGAAGTTTTTCTGTTAGTAAAAAAAAAACAAACAAAAATGTTTAAGATTTCTGAGAAAAATCGGCTAAGATTACCTGTAATTATTATTAAATCGTCTCTCTGATCTTCCACAACGTTGCTCGAAGGTGATGAATCTTTGTAAATATTTAGACGGGTTATCCCGAGATTGTTATCTAGATGGGTCGCCACAAGATTGCTATGAAGGCACGTCATCTCAATATTGTCATGGGGCGGAGATTTCAGGGACACCTGAAAAAAATTAATTTTTTTACTTCAAGTACGGTGATGAGTCAGAGTTTCACTCGATGACCCAGTGTTCCACTCGATGACTCATTGTTTCAGTCGAGGTTGAGTGGTCAACATACACGGTAACATGATCTGTATTTGTTCTGGGACCGGCCTACATTCACTTATAGTTTCAGATACGGGAGCCTCAAAATAAAAATAAAAATAGGGAAGAAAATAAAATTGTCCTAGCTATGGACGGATATGCAAACGTCATTACACCGAATGCGACAGAGTATCTTTTAAAACATGAAGAGTATATTCGTATACGCGAGGATTTAAACAAGAGACTTCTTCTTGATATGACGTCAAATTTAAATATTACGGAATTTTCTGAAATTCGGCCAATCGAGAAGCAAATTCTGATGGAAGAAATAGAGAAAGGGTTTTCTACAAATGACAATTCAAATGATGTGACCATGGTTGACCTGGTAACCAAATGGATAAACTTTTTCAAATGGATTCACCTTTTTGACAAAAAGTCATCAAGTGGAAATAACTCGATACAATGGAAATCCATAGCTCAAATATTTATCATGACACTTTTTATTTGTTTGATTTTCTATTTGTGTCATACAATTGTTTTTAAGAAACTGAGAAAATGTAGGAATGGTATATCTCAAAAAAGAAATAATGAAGAAGGAGAGTGTCACTCTAATGTAGAGATGGAGAGTCAAATAGAGCGAACTGATTCAGAGAGTATTTTGCTTTCAGAATTTTGAAAATATTTTGTAAATATGAATACAAATAAATATTTTTACTCACCGATTGGTTGTCATCCATTGGTTTTCCGCCTTCCATCTTTTTTTTCCACTTGACTCCGTCGGAGTTAGTTGGAGACTGAACGCATGGTGACCAGCGCTGCCTTATATACGTTTCCAGACTCGGAAAAATCGATTGGTCCGAACTTAGCCGAAAGCTTCCGAAGGTGTACGGAAACACACGAAGACACACGAACTTAGCCGAAAGTTACCGAAGGTGTACGGAATGTACGGAAACACACAAAAACACACGATTGCCGTCACGGAAAATGCCGAACTTTACCGAATGAAAAATCGATTAGGCGAAAACACCCGAATTTGCACGATAATAGCCGAAGATGTTGTTTTTTTTTATTAAATCGGGAGTCCGCTCCTGTTTTTTTATGGTTTTCCATCGGAAACACGATCTTGAATAATCATACTTTTTTGCTTCGGAAACCCGAACCAAGAGCTACACCTCAGGATCACAGTTTGCAAGTCAGTTTAGTCAAGAACATTGCAGCCAGTTTGGCCTCAACGGCTCTTCAACAGCAAAATCAGGTACCTGATTTGGTGATAACTTTTATCCTCCTCAGTCCCAAGTGTTCCTGAGAAGGATACGATTTTGAAACTTATGGCTCAAAATCTTGTCCGCCGACGAAAGACGAACGGACATAATTCAACAGAATGTTTTTTGCACCCCTCCACATGAAGGGCAACATGACATTCCACAATGCGAAATCTGAACACCAATCGATATCTGAATGAGCCTAAACCCAGTTAACACCCTGTACTTATAACTTTATTTTTCGTCGACATTCCTACAGTCAACATTGAAAGTCGAGATCAAAATCTTAACAATAGGGAATAAACTATAGAAAACAATAAGATTGAAAATCGCATATTTTATTTGTCCCTGAAAAGGTACATTGGGTCTCAGGAGGTTATAAAGGTTACTAAATATGAATCGGGGTCCCGATTACTTCATGCAAAATACAGAAAAATATGAATCGGGATCCCGAATAGTTGTGTGAACGGTAAAAAAATTATAAAAGTCAATTATTTTGGATTAATATTTTGTAAACGTCAAATATATCTTTGTCTTTATGTAGATTGACTAGCGCAAAAATAAAAATTCAAGGTCTCTTCAGACCTTTCCCCCCCTCCCCACTCCTCCTCTCACCGCTCCGCCTACATGCGCGCGGTTATATAAGGAGGGTCCCCAGTAGGGCCTGGCAGTTAATAGTTGCAGTTCGAGCTTTACCGCGTCGGTTCGAAGTGAGTCGTAACTATCGTGTCAGCCAGTGATTTGGCAATAACTTATCATAGTGGTTCTGGACATTTTCTACCTAATCCTAATAATTGTTTGTGTTTTTTATTTTAAATCAGTGATGTGTATAGTGATGTTTTGTATAAACTATTTTTCTAAATATAACGATGTCATTTATGGATGTTGATTCGAACGGACTTTTATATTTAGAGGAATCTAACTTGACTGGTAGTATCCATCCTAACCCAGTGTTAAACCATCAACAACAGAAGGTTGCTGGTCCTGAGAACTTTGAATTACAGTTCAAGAGAAAAACGCTTTTGACAACGAGTGAAGAACAACAAGTTGCATTGGACTCAATACTTTTGTCGACCCAACTAGAAGCTCCGGCAACTTTAGCAATTTCGACCTACGGACAACAAGCCCCGGAGATTTTGACAAATCAACAACAAGGTCCAGCCAGTTTGGCCTCAACGGCTCTTCAACAGCAAAATCAGGTACCTGATTTGGTGATAACTTTTCAACCGGAAAATAATTTTGAAGAAATTGTTCCTCATACACTATTGAATTTACCAACCCAAGAAAACTGTGAATATTTTAAACAAGAAATTGTAGGCTCACAAAAATTGCATGAGCTTTTAAAGACAAATAGCAAACACATATATATTATAAAAAGCAAAGAATCTCGAAATCAGAATCAAAAGAAAGATTTAAAAATGTCTGTTGAACAGTACAGCCCTAACCATCCTGCAATGTCATATCCTGATAATCGATATCCGCAGCAATACCAATTAGAGCCAAACAATAGAAATGACCAAATTGAGCAAAACAATCAACAGTTTGAAGACGTGAATCACGATGCAAGTAGCAATGAAAATCAACTGATTACAAACTACGATACTCCTAAAACCCCACCGATACCGCCTGAAACACAACCGTCGCCCCCCACAGAAACAACACGAAAGCATCACATTGGGGGAAAAAAAATTAGAATGAATGAAAGCCCGCGGAGGAATTCAGAAGAGATTTCGGATGAAGAAGAAGATGAAGATGAAGATGAAGATTTTGATGATGATATGGACGAACTACTGTCCCAGCGGATAAATATAGAGGAACTTGAAGACCTCATTGAAGCAGAAAAAGAGCTCGAAGGTCCCGTTGGAGAATTTACTTTAAACAAACAGAGGATAAAAATATTCTACAATTTAGCAAGCGAGATTGATATCAAAAGTGAATGCTTGGTTGACAATTTTAGAGGTATTTGCCATGAGTCTACCAAATTGAATTTACACGAACTTTGGGAAAAAAAAGAAATCCAACCAACTCGTGAATTCAATGGTCTTCCTTATTTTCTTCGCTGGGTAATCACTTTGTTGGTTCATTGCCTCAACAAAAACATCGACAAAAAACATGTGTCAGGTGAAATGAAGAGAATTGTAAGAAATTTTAGTCAAGCATTCAATATAAAAGATTTGATTCCAAGACTAAGATCCTTCATCGAACGCATAAACCGAAAAGCAACAACCGCCTCAAAACAAAAAGGTGATATAATTCAAGATGAAAAGAAAAACAAGTATTTTGTGGATAACTCCAGGCCGTCAGTAAAGTGTTCATTACCACTCCCTCCAACATCACCGATGTTACCGTCTCATAAAGCTATGTATGGACTCGATACAGTTTCTATAATTTCTGGAAGTGAGTCTGATGCTTCGAGTCGATCACGGAGAAAAAGAAGATCCATGATGGAGGAGATTGCGCAAAATTATCCAGTAAGAAACCGGATTCAGAACAAAAATAAAAGTGATTCGTTTGAAGGACCCCGACCAACATCAAATCCAAAATGTCAAGTAAGTAGAAGAGGTTCACCCGACAGGGAAGTAAATCAAGAATTCGACGAGACAAAGGTTTTCATCATTGAACAGTTAGTATCAAATCAAAATGAATACAATCAAAAGCTCATGTCATCCATGAAGCCAAACTTTTATATCGCTGATGCAACTAAACAGATTACAATTAAATTGATAAACAGCACAATTGAAAATAAAAACTTCACTATTCAGTTTGGCAAAATAATCAAGTTGTTTTTGGATATAGTTTCACGCTCAATTTTGGAAACGAGTACTCATGATTTGAAAAACCTATTAAATGGTCTGGAAAGAAGAAACAAACAGCAACAGGATGCATTACTATTATGTGTGCCATTGATCACAGTTTTGAATTTATTTGGCGACGGAATAGTCAGTACGAGATGGATGGATCTATCTAGATTCGTAAATGATTTTGCCAACTCAATTTATGTCAAAATTGCCGAGGTCGCAAAGAGGAGGACTCTAAATCCTGACAATAACATCATGGTCGAGGCGAGATTTCTAAAAAATGCCTTGGAAGAGATAGTCCACAAGGACTATGGGCATTTATTAAATTTGTTCGAACAACTTTCAAGAATCAATGATCTCGCCTTGTACATTGTATTTGGGATTAATGTTTGCAAAAGTTCAGAAGCAATAACGTATACGGACTGCCTGGTGAAAAACATAATACTTACATTCATGAAAACAAACACGTTTCCAACCAATGAAGAACAGGCGGATAAATTAAATAATATCTTTTGGTGTTTACCACTGGCCAGAGTCATGCATCTAAAAGGATTTGGGAAAATTATCAATCTTGAAAGTGAAGTGGAGACCCCATGTTCAATGGAAGAATTTATTAACGAAGCAATGGAGTTGGAAACAGGAAACTAAGATATGAAAGACGGAGAGATTCAGCCTTCAAACCGCCGGTGAGTAATAAAATATTATTTTAACAATAATAAACTTCATTCTCACAGCTAATTGAAAACTTAGGTCAAAAAATTGCTGAACTAAACAAAAAAGCATTTGATAGATTTGAAGTAAAATAATTGAATGTATCAAAAAATTAAGTTCAAAAAAGTAATTAATTTTTCATGGATTGAAATAATTTTAAATGTGCAGTCGTCCATTTTGTTCCAGTCAACAACTAAACACAACCCTAGCATTTTAAATGCACAATGTTTTCTTGGAAATTTACACTGACTTCAAGTTTAAATGTAAAATATCTGTAATCTCTCATCAGGATATCCTATCAAATTTGATTTGTTGCTGAAAGAATCAACCTTACATGAAGACATACTCCAACAAAACGAAAAACTGTAAATTTAAACTCTCAACATGATAATTGAATGATGAAATATTTTTGTGAATAAAAGAATTGTTTGCGTTTGGCAGGCAGTAAGCGGAAAGGATCATTAGCCATGAAAGGAACATTTGACTACAAGATTCTCTTTCATCATTCGGCGTGCAGTCTTCGTATGGCGGTACTTTGGAGGCCAGAAGCACGTGCAACTCAATATATCTTCCAGACCGTCGGGTTCAACAGATGTGAATCACAGTGAAATTTTTACTAATAGGACAAAATATATTTCAAAATTGCTGATTTGGTTTATGCAATGTATTCCAATAACATCAACAATACAGTTAACTGAGGTAGGCCCCTAGCCCAAACACTTTTGATATTAATTTGTTCGCTGAAGTCGTCAACTTTCTCAGCATCTAATTAAGGAAGGCTGAGCTGAACTATGACGATGATAAAATCCCTGCTGAGGATTTGACGATTGAGTGGCACTCAAGTTTGCATCCCTCTCTGTCCAGGGAATCAATCACTAACTTCGAGGACTTTGTATGGTGTATTCATTTTTTTTTGTGATCTGTAAGCCTTTTAATTGAAGAAAAGAGTTAATGCTTTTGCCGCATAGCTACCAGTCACAGAGTACAGTTTAAGTTTTTTTTTAAATTAAACCTTAATATGCCAACACAACATTAGTTTGTAGAGTTTTTTCTAACTTGTTTTTGTAATTCTCGGGCGAGTCTTCTCTAACATTTATAATTTAACTATTTTTATTGCAAATTAAGATTTTGAGACTAATTTCAATCATCTTGGGCTTCTGCTGGCCAATCGATCCATCAGTAGTTAAGCAGTATCGTTGTAGCACAGTCGTTGTGGCACAACAGCCAGCATATATTCCCGACAATATTTTGTTCATTTGTTACAACATCTTGCTCGTTTGTCACAATATCTTACTCGTTTGTGACAATATTTTGTTCGCATAAGTGTTGGAGTATATTTCCATCGTTTTATTTGGAGTAAAATATTTTTTCTATTGTTAACCATAATTTTTATAGCAAATTAAGATTTTGAGACTAATTTATTGAAGAATCAGTGCTAATTTGAAGAAAAGAGTCACTACTACATTAGCCAGCATATTATTCCCTGTTCATTTGTTAAGGCATATTGCTTGCTTGTGACAATATCTAGCTCGTTTATGACAATATTTTGCTCACGTAAGTGTTCAAACACCTTGGACATATCCAGAACTTGGTCCTCAATTGTGATGTAGGGTTGGAGTATACTTCCATTATTTTATTTGGAGTAAAATATTTTGTCTGTTGTTAACATAAAATTAAGATTTTGAGACTAATTTCAATCATCTTGGTCTTCTGCTGGCCAATCGATCCATTAGCTGCAGATGTATATTGCCCGTGATACAATGTACGATAAACAATGTACTGTGATTTTATTTACATAGTGTGTATTCATTTTTCTTTGTTGCTTTCATGATGTTACTTTAACATCCTCTGGGCTCGTTACTTCACCACCTATGTCCATTGGCTCTGGATAATTTCGAGGGCTTTGTATGGTGTATTCATTTTTCTTTTTTGTGATCTGTAGGCCTTTTATAATTGAAGAAAAGAGTTACTGCTTTTACCGTATAGATACCGGTAGTACTGTATACCGTGGTAGATTTTTATTCAGCTATTGCTTGTGATATAATGTATTAAATATTTAATCATATTGGGCTTTTGCTGGCCAATCAATTGAAAATAACATTGACAGTATAAAATAATCAACAGAGCAGATTAGGTGAAGTTGCACAGTAGTTGCTTACTTGAAGAAAAGAGTCACTGCTGACAATTGCTAACTTCATAAGGTTTTTTCCCTGTTTCATCAGACGATGTATACAGATTTATATTGTCCGTCATACAATGTACGATAAACAATGTACGTTGATTTTATTTACATGGTGTGTATTCATTTTTCTTTGTTGTGATCTGTAGGCCTTTTAAATAATTGAAGAAAAGAGTTACTGCTTGAAGACAGTTTACCTTACAAAGGGGTTTTCCACTGTCCCGCCTGACAAATCGGGGATTTTGTTTACAAAGTGTATTCATTTTTCTTTGTTGTTTTCATCACGTTTTCCTAAAAATCACTGAAGAAAAGAGTTACTGCTATACCACAGTTCTTAGTCGCTTGTTTTGTTAAAAATTCAATGAATGAAGGGCTTGTAACTTTTTTCACTGTTACATCTGACAATGTATAAGGGCCATCTTGATGGTAATTATATTTTCTGTGGTACAATGTATGATAAGCATTTTCCACTACAAGTGTTTTTCATTGATACATTTGACAATGTTGCTTATTTGAAGTAAAATAAAAAATATTTTTTGAAACATCAAGTATTTTTTAATTCCACCTGCCATTGTAAATTATAAGTTTGACATAGTGTATGAGCTGAAATGGCTTCTCTGACAAGTGTTGACAATATGAACCTTGCACTGTTCATATCACACCAAAAGAAAATATACAGACGTAACAAATTATTAAAAGATGCGCCACATATTGGGTCTCACACTGTTACACACATATGGCATTGTACAAATGAATATTCATATTGTGACCCAGTTAAGCTGGATCCTATCAGCGAACAAACATATGAAAATGAGGAAAATATAAGTCATGATGATTGGGTAGACAATGTTGAAGAAATAGCCAATATGGCCATTGTCACTGATTGGTATTTTGACAGGACGGGTTGTAATGCAATCAGCTGCAACCCTTATTATCCGGGGAAAGGTATTTGTAAGGGGTTCGATGGGGAAACCGTAGGCCAAAAGGAAGAACCGTTTGCTTTCACAACGGGTTATAATCAGCGAATCGACGCTTGCCAGCCAATTTGCTATGACAAAGATCAAAATAAAGACAATTACGTCGGAATGATGTCTTTATATGCTGGCAAAGATCACATGTGCTATGTTTCCAACCCCGAATTGATAGCATTCTATTTGGACCCAGAGAGAAGAGTGTTTGATAAAAAGGAAGGTATAATTGAAAAGTCGGCGTTTAAAATAGGGTTAGAGTATTTAGGACCGACCGGAGTGCCGGCAGTATTGGCAAGAATAGGTGATGAATATTGCGAACAGTATGGTTTGGATTATGTAGAGGAAAGAGATAATGTAGACAGCTACATGGACGGAAATGCGGTATATGCTTGTTGTAAGGTGGACAAAAATGAAGGAGCATTCACAGCTTTAAGTACTTGGACCGGTGAAACAATCACTAGAGCATATAATTTCGGTCGTAACGCTTTTAAAAGCATGCTAAAAACAACTAATGGGGCGATGAAAAAAAAACCTTCGGTTATCAAAGGGTCTACAACGGTTAACTATCTCACCAACGAAAAGTTATGGAGATCGAATGTGGACAAAACAAAAAAACCGCTGCCGTTTCCATTAAAACTGTCTGATTTGGGTTTGCATAAAAATAACAATGGGCTCATGTGGACAGACGAATATTCATTCATGGATGATGGCCGCAACGATATATATGGTGGGCGTCTTATTGAAAAACCCAGGAGTATAGCCCGACCACCCTGGTCTATCATAAAGTTTAATGATATCAATCTTACAAATAACATAAACGATGACACCGTTAGTGATGTTACAGAGGAATGGGAAAATGAATTGTTACTCGGTCTGAACCGTAATATTGACGAATACAAGAAAATTGTTTTTACATTGGACGGTCTTAAAAACTCGATTGCCGGTTCTTCTTATGAAATAATGACTAACCAAATGATTGCGGGTACCACGGTGGATACTCTGGGCAATGTCTTTAAGACAATCGGTGGACAGACAATGAGAGGCTCTAATATCGTTAAACGTGCTGTAGACTTGATGATGCACCAACGTAACAGTGGTGCTGTAGGTACAAAAAGTATAGGAATGGCATTGACTCAGACCACTATTCGTACCGGAATAGAAAAAAGCGTGGTTACTTCATCAGCCCAACTATTAAAATTCACGTTTAAAGCTTTATCACGTGGAGCTAATGTTTTAACTTTCGTATCAATTTTTGGAGCAGCCATAGATCTATTTTCTGCTTTCATCTATGACCCATACAGTAAATATGAACGTTACACGTCGGACCGGCTTCTACGTGCCATGGCCGAGGCCGAACTAATAACTACTCAACGACTTATCGGCTGCCAACGTCTGTTGTTACAACCTACTGATTGGATAGTAAATACAAGATACTTGGATCCAATGATGGATTCGGTGTATGATATGTTATTGGGTATGACATACATACGAGCACGCCGAGTAAACAGTGACGGTAGTATGATTTATTGGTTCAACGATGGCGGGCTCCGTAGTAATAATGATGGGAAGCTAGAATACTTTGACAAAACAATAATTGAAAAATAATTACGACCAGTCCCTTTGACGACCACCTACACACTGTCGGGAAAACTCCGATAAAAATGTCGGGAAAAACTCCGATAAAAGTGTCTGAAAAAACTCCAACAAAAGTGTCGGAAAAAACTCCGACAAAAGTGTCGGAAAAAACTCCGACAAAAGTGTCGGAAAAAGATCCCAACAAAAGTGTCGGAAGAAATCCCAACAAAAGTTTCGGAAAAAGATCCCGACAAAAGTGTCGGAATAAACTCCGACAAAAGTGTCGGAAGAAATCCCGACAAAATTGTCGGAAAAAGATCCCGACAAAAGTGTCGGAAAAAACTCCGACAAAAGTGTCGGAAGAAATCCCGACAAAAGTGTCGGAAGAAATCCCGACAAAAGTGTGGGAAATAAATCCCGACAAAAGTGTCGGAAAAATCTCCGACAAAAGTGTCGGAAAAAACTCCGACAAAAGTGTCGGAAAAAACTCCGACAAAAGTGTCGGAAGAAATCCCGACAAAAGTGTCGGAAAGAAATCCCGACTAAAGTGTCGGAAGAAATCCCGACAAAATTGTCGGAAGAAATCCCGACAAAAGTGTCGGAAAAAGATCCCGACAAAAGTGTCGGAAAAAACTCCGATTAAAGTGTCGGAAAAAACTCCGACAAAAGTGTCGGAAAAATCTCCGACAAAATTGTCGGAAAAAATCCCGACAAAAGTGTCGGAAGAAATCCCGACAAAAGTATCGGAAAATAACTCCGAAAAAAGTGTCGGAAAAATCTCCGACAAAATTGTCAGAAGAAATTCCGACAAAATTGTCGGAAAAAGCTCCGACAATAGTGCCGGAAGAAATCCCGACAAAAGTGTCGGAAAAAACTCCGACAAAAGTGTCGGAAGAAATCCCGACAAAAGTGTCGGAAGAAATCCCGACAAAAGTGTCGGAAAAAACTCCGACAAAAGTGTCGGAAAGAAATCCCGACAAAAGTGTCGGAAGAAATCCCAAAAAAGTGTCGGAAATAAATTCCGACAAAAGTGTAGGAAAAATCTCCGACAAAAGTGTCGGAAAAAACTCCGACAAAAGTGTCGGAAGAAATCTCGACAAAAGTTTCGGAAAAAGATCCCGACAAAAGTGTCGGAATAAACTCCGACAAAAGTGTCGGAAGAAATCCCGACAAAAGTGTCGGAAAAAGATCCCGACAAAAGTGTCGGAAAAAACTCCGACAAAAGTGTCGGAAGAAATCCCGACAAAAGTGTCGGAAGAAATCCCGACAAGGAAAAAACTCCGACAAAAGTGTCGGAAGAAATCCCGACAAAAGTTTCGGAAAAAGATCCCGACAAAAGTGTCGGAATAAACTCCGACAAAAGTGTCGGAAGAAATCCCGACAAAAGTGTCGGAAAAAGATCCCGACAAAAGTGTCGGAAAAAACTCCGACAAAAGTGTCGGAAAAAGATCCCGACAAAAGTGTCGGAAAAAACTCCGACAAAAGTGTCGGAAGAAATCCCGACAAAAGTGTCGGAAAAAGATCCCGACAAAAGTGTCGGAAAAATTTCAGACAAAAGTGTCGGAAGAAACCCCGACAAAATTGTCGGAAAGAAATCCCGACAAAAGTGTCGGAAGAAATCCCGACAAGGAAAAAACTCCGACAAAAGTGTCGGAAGAAATCCCGACAAAAGTGTCGGAAAAAGATCCCGACAAAAGTGTCGGAAAAAACTCCGACAAAAGTGTCGGAAAAAACTCCGACAAAAGTGTCGGAAGAAATCCTGCCAAAATGTCGGAAAGAAATCCCGACAAAAGTGTCGGAAAAAAACTCCGATAAAAGTGTCGGAAAAATACTCCGATAAAAGTGTCGGAAGAAATCCCGACAAAAGTGTCGGAAAAAACTCCGACAAAAGTGTCGGAACAAACCCCGACAACTTTCCACTGTCCGCTATCACGCAACACTTTACCGACAATATTTTCCTCACCGTCTGTCAAGCCATGACGTACTAGTGCATGGGTCGGGATTCCGAACCACTAAATTTTCATTTTTCAATCGGGAATTCGATGAAGCATTGAACTTTTCCAAGTACAATACAACAAAATATGAATCGGGGTCCCGATTACTTCATGTAAAATAGAGCAAAATATGAATCGGCGTCCCGATTCGTTGTGTGACCGGTAAAAAAAATTATTAAAGTTAATTATTTTGGATTAATATTTTGTAAACATCAAATATATCTTTGTCTTTATTTAGATTGGCTGATTCAAGGTCTCTTCAGCCCCCCCCCTCCCCCACCACACTCCTCCTCTCACCGCTCCACCGGCATGCGCGCGGTTATATAAGGAGGGTCCCCAGCAGGGGAAAGCAGTTAACAGTTGCAGTCCGAGCTCTACCGTGTCGGTTCGAAGTGAGTCGTAACTATCGTGTCAGCCCGTGATTTGGCAATAACTTATCGGTTCTGGATATTTCTACATAATCCTGATAATTGATTGTTTTTTTATTATTTAAAATTCAGTGATGTGTGTAGTGAAGTGCTATATGAAATATTTTTCCAAACATTGCTATGTCGTTTATGGATGTTGATTCGAACGAACTTTTGTATATATTGGATTCTAACTTAACTGGTAGTAGCCATCTTAGACCAGTGTTAAACCATCGACAACAGAAGGTTGCCAATCGTCAGAACTTTGAATTAAAGTTTAAGAGGAAAGCGCTTTTGACGACAAATCTACAAGAACAGCCACAAGAACAACAACAAACTGCAGTGACCTCAACATCTTTGACGACTCCACATCAGGCTCCGGTTACTTTGGACCAATTGTCTTTACAACATCAACTAGAGGATTTTGTGGTGACTCAACCTCCAGAGCAGTGCTCACAAGAAAGCGGAACACAGGTGATATTATCTTCAACCTATCAAGATAACCTAACATACTGCAATCAGCATTACGTAACTTCAACTTCACACTATCAAAAAAACCTAACATATTCAAATCAACAGTGCATAACTTTGGCTGAAGAAGATTTCAATTATTCAAATTTTGGAATAAATACGTCTCAAGATCAACAGGTTAAGACAACATTATTCGAAATAGCAGAAGATTTGGATGTATCTAAAATGACTGATTCAAATTTGAGAACAAATACGTCTTACGATCAAGAGGTTCAGACAACTTCATTCATAGCAGAAGATTTTGATGTATCTAATATGACTGAACAATATAACCCTAATTCTCCTGCCATGTCATCATATCTTAAACGTCAATCTTTGCAAAAAAATCAAAACGAGCAGGGCAATGATGACAACCAAAATGAAAATCAGTACTATCCTTCACCTTCATCATCTAGGTCATATCAATCTATGGCATCTCCGTTACCATCAAATGCATCGGACAATGAATGTGATGGTCTTCCGGAAAATACTACATCAACAACGCCATCAAATTCACCGAATAGAAAAATTGACAGCTTTCCGGAAAAAAACATATCAACAACCCCGCCGAGATTGTCTAAACCGGCGGCATCTCAACGACAGCCATCCACGCTTCCATCGAGCTCATTGGTTACGTCACAAAAATCAAACATGCCCCCACCGATGGAGTCAAAGCATGCTCTGAAAAGATCATCCCAGGATACAACAATACAAAAGCAACATATTCGAGGGAAAAAAGTTAAGTTCAATGAAAAACCGCCAAGGGACACAGAAGAATCAACCGACGTTGAAGAATCGACCGACGATGAAAATCCAAGTACATATGACTTAAATAGACATATTGATAGGTTACTTATTACTCCATCAACAAAAAGTGATTTGGAACGGTTAGTAAAAAAGGGGATGAATAGCAAAAAACAGGAAGATGAGTTTACCCTGACAAAAAAAAGGGTAAAAATATTTTGTAATTTAGCCAAGGAAATTGATACAAAAAACGGAACCATAGTAAAGAATTTTAGGTCACTTGGCCTTCATCCATCGTCAAGCTTACACGAACAGTGGAAAAAAAGAAATATCACACTCCCGCCTTATTTTAACAGTCTCTCTGTGTTTATTCGATGGTTACTTACTTGGCTGGTTCTATGCCTCGACGTAAACACTGACAACAAACAGGTGACAAGAGAACTAAGAAAGATTGTACTGAAATTCACTGACCAGTTCGATGCAAAGGATGTAATTCAAAGTTTGAAATCCTTTGTAAAGAATTTTAATGTAAAGAGTAAAACAACTAAAGGTGATATAATTCAAGATGAAAAACAAAAGAAGAATTTTATGGATAATGCCAGGCCATCAGTAGAGCGTTCATTACCACTCCCTCCAGCATCACCGATACTACCGTCACATAAAGCTATGTATAGACTCGAAACAGCCTCCATAGATTCCGGAAGTGAGTCTGATGCTTCAAGTCGATCGCGGAGAAAAAGAAGATCCATGATGGAGGAGATTGCGCAAAATTATCCAGTGAGAAACCGGATTCAAAACAAAAATAAAAAAGTTTCATTTGAAGGACCTCGATTAACATCAAACCAACAATCGAAAAGTCCAGTAAGTAGAAGTTCGCCGGACAGGGAAGTAAATCAAGAATTTGACGAATCAAAGGTTTTCATCATTGAACAGTTGGTATCAAATCAAAATAAATACAATCAAAAACTCATGACAACCATGAAGCCAAACTTTTATATCGCTGATGCAACTAAACAGATTACAATTAAATTGATAAACAGCACAATCGAAAATAAAAACTTCACTATTCAGTTTGGCAAAATAATCAAGTTTTTTTTGGATATAGTTTCACGCTCAATTTTGGAAACGAGTACTCTTGATTTGAACACCGTCTTAAATGGTCTGGAAAGAAGAACCAAACAGCAACAGGATGCATTACTATTATGTGTGCCATTGATCACGGTTTTTAATTTATTTGGCGACGGAATAGTCAGTACGAGATGGATGGATTTATCTAGATTCGTAAATGGGTTTGCTAACTCAATTTATGTCAAAATTGCCGAGATCGCAAAGAGGAGGACTCTAAATCCTGACACTAACATCATGCTCGAGGCGAGATTTCTAAAAGATGCCTTGGAAGAGATAGTCCACAAGGATTATGGGCATTTATTAAATATGTTCGAACAACTTTCCCGAATAAATGATCTCGCCTTGTACATTGTATTTGGGATTAATGTTTGCAAAAGTTCAGAAGCGATAACGTATACGGACTGCCTGGTCAAAAACATAATACTTACATTCATGAAAACAAACACGTTTCCAACAAATGAAGAACAAGCGAAAAAATTGAATATCTTTTGGTGTTTACCACTGGCCAGAGTCATGCATCTAAACGGCTTTGGAAACATTATCAATTCTGAAAGTGAAGTCAAAACTCCTTGCTCAGTTGAAGACTTTATTAACGAAGGAATGGAGCTGGAGCCGGGAAACTAAGCCATGAAAGACGGAGGGATTCAGCCTTCAAACCGACGGTGAGTAATAAAACACTATTTTCAAAAATATTCAAGCTAATTGAAAACTTATCCTCCTGAGACCCAATGTACCTTTTTTGGGACAAATAAAACATGGGATTTTGAACCTTATTGTTTTCTATAATTTATTCCCTATTGTCAAGGTATTTATCTCGACTTTCAATGTCGACTGTAGGAATGTCGACGAAGAATAAAGTTATAAGTACAGGATGTTAACTGGGTTTAGGCTCATTCAGACATTGATTGGTGTTCAGATTTTGCGTTGTGGAATGTCATTATCTCGACTTTCAATGTCGACTGTAGGAATGTCGTCGTGTCTAAGACACCACACCGTTATGTCTACTGCCCCGTATGTCATAGTGGCGTGAACAGGGACAAAAATGGTTCAAAAAACATTCTGTTAAATTATGTCCGTTCGTCTTTCGTCGGCGGACAAGATTTTGGGCCATAAGGTTCAAAATCGTAACCTTCTCAGAAACATTTGGGTCTGAGGAGGTTATTGAAGAGAATTTAAACTCAAAATATCCTCCTGGAAATTGTTGACTGACCAACTAGTGCAAATGTTTGAATGTGAAATATCTAGATATACCATAAAATTTCACTTCAACAATTATAGTTGGCTTGAAATCTACAAACACAGCTCATTGCGAATAAAGAAATTAATACGTTTTGTTTATGTTTGGCAGTGAGGAGTGAGCACAGAGGATAATTGACCATCAAAGGAAGATTTTACTGCAAGATCTTCTGTAATCCTGAAGAAAAGGTTTCTATGTCATGCGGAAGACGCCGTTTTCAAAAAAGATGGTTATGGTGTATTGTAGAGTAAAATTTTGAATTTATTTTTGTGTTAAAATGTAAATATTTTTTTACAAATAAAGTGTTAATTTCAACCGTGTTGTTTTCCATAATTTATTCCCTATTGTTAAGCTATTACTCTCAACGTTGACTGTTGGATTGTCGACGTGTGGTTGTCAAAAGGACAACACAGCTTGTAGATCACAGTCTTTTTCCATTGTTTGCTGGTGCGGATCAGCAATCAAATCAATCGACAGCATGGCCAAGAATGTGGAAGAATGTCACTCAGTCGTTTATTCATGTTTCAAAGAACCAAAAACCAATCAAATATACAAGATAAAATCCATATGTAACGGTGAAAACACTAAAAGTAAAACTTTAAAAGCTAATAGTATTGAATGTGATGAGTATGAAGATACACTCGTGTCGGTGGCTAAATTATTTACTGTAAATGAAAAATTGTCTCATAAACAATTGCCCGATGCTGTGTTACCTGAAGAAACAGAGGTATTGCTTGTTAGGTTTACTGATTCTATGTTTCCCGCGTCTTTTGGAACATTAGCAATGGTGAATAGTGAAAGTCGTCGTATGCTGACTGTTGAACAGACACATAATCTTATGGAACAAGAATCTTTTGCAGTGGAAATTGATATCTTAAGGAGAGAAATTATATCATTCAGTGGCAAGCCTTTTATACTTGTCTATTCATACGGCCTAGATTCCTTAAAGAAAACATCAGATTTGTTGGATAAAAATAAATGTCCATATGCTGTAACTCCAGAAATGAAGTCATTAGCAGAATTGGTTGTTTACCTCAATATGTTGGTTTTCATTTGGAAAAAACCCCACAGCAAATAAACATTTTTATCTGATCACGAGTCATTTACTCATAGCTTACACCCACTAGCATAGCACTAACATGTATCGCTCGTTGCTAGAAACTATTTTTAGAAACTCCTGTCTTACAGATTTCAAGAGGTTATTTCCTACACCGGGTGTATATTCTATTTCGGTCTTGTAACGTATTGATATTAGTTCAGATAGCTTTAGCAACACAGTTACAAGTGGAATATCTTGAGAAAAATCATCAATAGTATTTTTTACGGCATAATGAATATATTTCAATTCATATTTGTCGGTCCAGTTTTTTTTCGTAAAACATTTGGGTGCCGATTCGCTGGGTCCTGAAAGGAATGGTGCACCCATCGGATACGATAAAATACTTTGTTTTGCATCTTCAATGTAAGAGATTTCGGATGGGGAACCGAAAACCTGTTCGCATTGATAATCACATATTCCCGGCGCTAACTTTTTCTTCACAATGACAAACTTAAGCCATTCGCCCAAAAAACATGACGGATATGTTAATCGATTCGAAGGGGTTTTTGACGATTCCTGAAAAACTTGTAACAAATACTCTGCTCGTCGTTTAAGCAATTCGTTTGCCAAACATAACACATGATACGTGACATGTAGCTTTCTTCTTATCGTAAGTTTAATAACTTTGTCTAGAAATGAAGTAATCGCATTTAACTCTTCAATCGTAGTATGTATACTTTCGGGTTCATTAGTCCATTCTAAACGGGACATTCTGTGCAATGTGTTTTTTTTTTAGACCAAAACGAATTCTGTGATTCGGCATCACCTGTATTTGTTGAAATACCCAAGTCTGAGCACTGAGGTGTAGTGTCCATTAGTACTTTCACAACTCTAACTTATCACTAGCAAAAAATATAAAAAAGGTAAAGAGTGAACAAAGATCAAAGAAAAAAGTGTTTACTGAAAGATTTTAGCATTAACATTGCCAGGCCATGTGATAGGCGACTAACGCGTTTGTATTTCTCATCGAGCACTCGAACTTGCTGTTTTCACCACGGTGGTATACACAGCTCGGCACATCAAAGACCTTACACAGGTCCTTCAGTTTCGGGCAGTCAACCAGAACATCAACATTCGATCGCGTGAGATCCAGTTTTTCTACCAAAATATTCATCTTCCATCTTCCCTTGACGCACACACGCCGGTTGTTTTTGAAAAGATTTCTTGTAAATGTACGTAGCATTTCCTCGTCGATAACACCAGAATACCACAGGATACCGTGTTTGTTCTCAAAAAGGTAATGATTGTCTTCGATTTTCGGCTGAACACCAACCGGAACCTTCACCATGATCCATGCTGTCGGGCCACCCTCACATTTGGCGGAAAATTCCTTGATAACATCTCCTTCGGTGGAATGCAAACATTGAATGTCCACAAACACTGGTTTATCCATAGCCTCTATTGCCGCAACGGCAGTGATGAATTCCCCTACCGGCCCTTCCATGCGCAAACAATCCTTGTCGCCTAACAATCCTGGGAGATCAAAAATAGTGGTTGGTTTTGTTTCCTTCGGTTTTGCTATTCCGGCAGAGGGAGGTAGCCGTGCAAGTAGTAAATCGCTGATCCGACGCATCACAAATGGCACCGGAAGTTCATCTTCAAGATCATGTTCCAAATAATAGAGCAAACGGCATGCCGCGTAAAACGCCGTTTTCGACTCTTTGACACAACTTCGATTGCAGTTGAAAGGTAGCGGCCTCATTTGGCGGCTGTTGACTTTACCCCTGATTACCTGGTGGCAATCCATTCTCTTACGTAACGTCCTACCCGCGCTCATGATTGATCTGATGATTGGTTGTCAGAACACGAATGGAAAATGATAAGGCTGCTAGTGTCGTGAAAATTCTTCTCGACAAACGAAGTAAGATGACAACAGAAATCATGGAAAACGACAGAGCTGTCGTAAAGAGACTTCTCGACGGGTTGGAAGAATCCGGCGAAAAGTTCATAGGTCCCACGGTACACGCCGATGTGGCGAAATGTAAATATCCGGGCGCTTGGATTGATACATTGCGCCGGTACACTCAGTTGTTGAACGATACCGCGACCAGTCATTTGCGTTATATACAATTTTATCTTGACCTCGGTGTTACAATGTTGACAAAGAGGATAATGGCAATAGATATACATCGCATGGTGGGAGCAGATGACAAAAAACCGAGCCCGCTCATGTCGGACATGCGCATTATTCACTCCATAATGTTTAATATGAGCATTTCGCGCATGTTAACATGCATATGCGAATGCGTATTAAAGTGTTCCCCCGTGGCTGATAGTGTGACGGCCGAACAAACTAACAAGCTCTACGAAAGCATAGAGTCAATGTTAAAAGATAAATTTTACAAAAACCCTGAAAACGGTAATTATTATGCCCGTGAAAGAATTGATATAGCACAGATTATACACGATATTGTGGATGACTGGCTACTTCATAGAGCGTTTCCGGAAATTATTCGTGCATCCAATCAGGGGGGAAATATAACCATACCGGAGGGATTAATTAAAACCCGCGTTCTTTCGAATGACCTGTCTTTTTTCGGAGTTTCTCATTGCTATTGGTTATGGTTGCATCTAACGGCTGCCGGCATCAAGACAATGAAAGCGGAGAGTGATTTTCTAACAATGTTTTATGCTTTCGACCTGTTTATATTTTGTGATCACTGTTTATCTCATTTCATACGGCATAGACCTGTTTTTTACCGAAAATACACTTATACGCTGTCTGTACGCACAACTTATTCGGCAACGGAAATAGTATTCAGAATGCACAATATCATTAACAGAGAGACCGATAAGAGCCTTTTCTCGGCTGACGTTTTGTCAGATTATCAAAGTTATTGGGAACGCAACAATCTTTTTGTTGCAGGAAATTAACAAAAAACCAATTATTAGAAACAATTTTATTCATCTCTGATTGGTTCTTTGGGTCTGAAGAGGTTATCTCGACATAATTATACCTTTTATCGATGATGTTCTCTGGAATCTGGAGACCGCGACATAGATATCATCTCTTTTGGTCGACAACAGGTCGACAAAACAATTAGACATGATTGTGTTTCCTTGCATCTGATAAATATTTTCGCATACCATAGGCACCATAGGAAACATGTAAGTGGTTTCTGCTTTGTCAGAAACACTCCCGTAGTTTTCAAACATGTCATCGCGCTGTTTATTCTTCATCCCGTTGAGTCTGTTCTGTGTTAGGCCGGGTGTCACCAGTAAAAAGTGGTCAGTGTGTCTCTGTAGCGTTTTCAAATAAACACCTTGGATGGAAAGATCATAATTGAACGCTATGGCACACAACAAGACCAATTCGCCGTTGCTGATTACTGGCATAGAATCACATTTCAGCGTGTCCGTCATCCTGTACGGCACGCCAATCATCATCGTCTGTTGCACAGGACTGTTTTCTGAAACAGATATGGAAATGCAAAGTTTTTCCAATACCGTTTTGATGTCGAAACATTTCTGTTCTTGCAAAAGTTTCAAACGTTTCGCTTCGTGTTTGACGTTTTCGGCCGTTTCCGGACAGTCGGTTTGTTTATCGTTGTTGTACTTTCCATCCAGCTTAGTGTACACTCCGTTGTACAGTGTTTTTAGAAAAGTGTCCGACAAGAGATTACATTTGTCATTCTTTTTCACCATAAAACTGGGAAACGAATCATAGGCGAACTTTGACGCTCTTTCGTAGACAAACTTCGGCAATTTCTTGTCGTGCAAATTTCCTTCCGTATAGCCTAAATAGATATCTTCATACAGTCTGCTGTAGAAATCTATAAACGGCGTCATATCCATTTCCGGGGGGCTGGTCCAATCCACCTCGACAGTGGACGTATCACGAAGGTCGTCGTCACCCAGATGGCGATCTTCATCATCTACGTCATCTATGGCCGCTTCGCTTGTATTTTCTCCGAAAAGGTCATCTTCGTTTTCCGGCAGTCCCTCGACGTTTTTGAACAGCACTCTACCGGTTTTGCAGCCCTGCCGGAACGGATCATAACGGAACAAGTGGATACCGCGAGAACGGCCAAACGCGACCAATCTGCGTTCAATAGCCTTGATAGAGGCGCGAGTTTGACAAGCGTTTCTCAAATAAACTACCATTTTCGCCAACTGCGGGTCATCCCGACACCGCTGTGAGCCTACCATTTGGTATTCAAACGGTTCTTGTTTCAATCTCGTTTTCAGTTCCTCCCTCACGTCTGACGAGTAAAAACAGTTGTTCGTTGTGACCGCGTTAGGTGGCGGTATTTCCCCGTGTTTGCCTTTGTAATTCATATCGGTATGCGCATCCCAGTCGATGGGGCCGAGTTGAAATCTATCACCTCCCATAATCAATACCGTAGGGGCGGAGAAAAGAAGTTCAACGCAATGTAGCATTTTATGCAGGAGCGGTGGTGATATCATGGTGTATTCATCCAAAAGTATCACCACACTACTTTTATTCTTTTTAATTTTGTCTGAGACAAACAATTCGTCCGGTATGTTCATTTTCCACTGTAACGCCCTCCTTGTATTCGTTTGGCGTGCCTCTTGATAACCGCTCACGTTATAAACGAGTTTTTCCACAGAACACGCGTAACGGCCTCCGGTGGAATTGGATAGGGCCCAAAAATCTGTCGATTTACACTTGGAAAGGTCTACGACCGGCCTAGTTGGAACGAGTTCGCCTTTGTTTAGTTCGTCGTACAAAAAGTCCTGTAAGCGTTTATTTTGTTTAGTCAAATACAAAACGTGCGTGGTTTCCGGGGAATGGTTCATAGCGTAGGCCATAAGACGTGTCTTACCGCATCCACCTAGTCCTTCCATAATTACAGAGCGAAAAAATACATCTTTTTTGCGGTATTCTTCCACTTCGCTTTCAATCTTCTCTATGACATTTTTTTGTTGCTCCGACAGAGTGTTCCACGTCAAGTCGCATCTGTGTGCCAACATAAACGGTTTCGCGGTGACCGCTTCGGTCATATCTCCTAGGTCTACGTCCGATGCGCTTTGTATACACTCATGATATAGATCGAACGTGTCATCGTCCCCTTCACTCTTATCGGGGTGAAATATGATGGCGTACGGTCCATTGGTCTTTTCACCTGTCGGGCTGGGTGGAACAAATGTCATCACGGATGAATCGAAAGGTTCACCGTCGGATCTGAAGAACCGATATCCCTCCACCATCAGGTCTTGTAGCATGATGCTCGAAGTCATTTCATCGATTTTCAATCAAGTAATGAAGTTCAAAAGAAATTTTTTCATGACGTGGACGCTACACCCGTCGAGTGTGGTTTGTCATTGCAGCCGAAACAAAAACTCGGTAACATAGCAAAATTGACTTTTCGCTGATCCATAAAGCTGAGAATCAAAAAGAAAAGTATAATAAGAAAATTGAACATGTCACAACGAGGCGTTATTTTTCATCAACTGGACGACAGGGGTCGGGAATGGGCGATGAATGGTTTTGTACCGCCACTGGTTATGGACTTAAATGTGGATACATTGAAATGGTGTGCGGAACCATTACCGTCCGAATATCCGGACAAAGTGCGCACTTATACGATGACAAACGACCATTATTTACTAAAGACATGCTGGTTAGGCCCGTACGTTAAGATGAGCCGTTGGTTGGATGAGGGTTCAATGCCCATGGTTTATGGACCTATAGCCAGTAGAATGGAAGCCGCCGGTAATATGTTAAAAAACCTGTACGCCTATTTTGATACATACGACGTGCTTTACGCTGCAGATTTCGATCCCAATCTCAGTACCGACCTTACATTCGTTCAGGTCGCCAAACACACCGCGGCCACGTTCAAAATGGAAACACCGACGGATCTTAATGATCCACACCACAAAGTCCAAAGTTGCGTTTTCGCCGAATTAGACACTAACGATGAAGAATTCTACAATCCGATATACGATAACGGTATGGCCGGTTTCGGGTTTCCCGGTCGCACACCAGAGACGGTTACAATCAACTCGCGTATTTTGTCTGATAATTTCTGTGCAGAAGAAAACGCAACGCTGAAAGATACTTTATCTCGTATACCCAGTGAAATGAATGAACGTATTTACAACGCGTACATAAAAATGAAAGAGGAATACGGTAGGTTGCGTCATCTTTACCATAGGAACGGTGTGGTACCGCCGAATCTGCCCGGTGTGATGCAGCCTCAACAAGCAGCACAGGCCGCGCAGGCTGCGAACGCCAATGTCGAGATCCTGGCTGAGAATAATCTACAGAGTCAACAGGAAACGCATGCTACATCCGACGCTACCAACACAGGGCTTGTCGTACGTCTGCCACCGGAAAATGAAAATGAAAATGCGAATAAATCCTTAGAGGAAGAACCACCTTTGCTTTCACTTTTGTACCAAACTACGGAACGCCCATCTTCTGAATTGTTACCGTAAGCCTAAACGATAAGACAGATGTCGAAGGAAACTAGCGACTTTTGCCCCGGTGAAATCCTATATGCATCCTCTTACGGTGGCGTAGAAGATTACACTTTTACAAATTCCATAGCGGTCACATCGACGTGGCTGGAGGCGGTAAAAGAGAGAATCGCGATTATATGTGAAGCAAACCAAACGTTATGGATCGATTTCGAACTGAATAGCACGATGGTAATGTCTGAAGGTGAAGAAAATGAGGAGGTTGACCCTTATTTATTATTCGCCCGCAGATATTGTTATAGGAAATTTTGCGAAACCTATTGCGGATATTTCGGTATGACAGAGATTTTCGGTTTTATCTATAGAATATTTTCGCACAGACACAAGGATCCTCCGGACGAGTATGACTATGCGTATGCCGAGTTTATAGACTCGATATTGGAGGATGTGAGGTTTATTGTTTGCATAAGGCGACACGACCTGCTATCCGGAAAAGAGGAAAAAACAGTGGAGGCCCGATGTAATGTCAATACGACACCGCAAAATGTCCATGATACAGATAAAAACGCAAAGCTAACAGACCGAGACGCGGGATTCAATAAAGATACATTCGGCATGTCTAGCGCAAGCGATGATTATTTCGAAGACGATCTGTTGGATATGGAATTGAACGATGATGCCTATTCCGAAGACGGGCCAGAGCCGCAGTCCCAATCACCATCTCCAATGGCCACGGATTCGGTGGCTAAAAAAGGTCCAGTTAAACAGATATTTTCCGACTACTTTGTCAACAGCCCGATGACCGGCGAAGTAGCGCCTGACACTTCATTGCAAGACGAGGCGGACGCCAATGTCACGGCGATGGCGTCTATGGGTCACGAAAGCATGGTATCACAGCCGACCTTTACGTCACCTGGACAAGATAATTTTTATTATATAGACGACAGTTTACAAACTCTCCAAAGTGGCAATATTATTGGCGATACAAACGATACTTTTCAAACTCCCCAAAGTAAAGATGTTATTGGCGAGGACAAGTTTGAACGTATGCCCATAATGATATTATATGATCCATCGACCGACAGCGAGAGAGTTATAGGCTACGCGGCTGAACCGGCTAAAAAACAATATGAAAGGAATAAAGAAAACACATTCGTTATAGTAGGCCTATTCGATGAACCCGTGCCCAAGGATTCCCTTAATGAGACAACAATAGAGATTACATATGCGGTAGGAACACTCGGGGGAGTTTTATCATTTACCGCTATTGATATTTACAATGGTTGGTTGAAAGCAACCGGTCACCGAGGGTGGGTGAAATTCGAACTGGACGAATTCATTCGAGCAATACGCTCGTTTGACTCGACCGCACGCATTTTGAATCCGAAACAATTGGATTTGCACTCCTTTGATATAGATCTCTCCAGTATCCATCCACACTCGTTTTTAAAGAGACAAAGAAAATTATACCTCCGGTTTTCGAAATACACATAACCTCCTCAGACCCAAACGTTTCTGAGAAGGTTACGATTTTGAACCTTATGGCTCAAAATCTTGTCCGCCGACGAAAGACGAACGGACATAATTTAACAGAATGTTTTTGCACCATTTTTGTCCCTGTTCACGCCACTATGACATACGGGGCAGTAGACATAACGGTGTGGTGTCTTCGACACGACATCAGATGAAATGTTCTGTTCGTTGCAAGAACTGCACCTTTTAGTTGTGTATCTCTCGTCAAACACTATAACCTTGTGTCCTCTTCTCCGTAGAGCGGATATCAGTTTTTCATGTGAAAACTTTCTCCTGGTGCGAAACTTAGCGGTCTTCATGAAGGTAGCGCCGGCTCCGTACACGATCACTTTATCCTCAGGTGTAAAGTACTCCTTAGCGATGTTATCGAAAAACCGTTGAAACCTCGTGTATCGGTCGAACTTTAACCTTCTCATTCTACGTAAAACGTAAATCTCTTGTCGGCGTTTGAACCATTTCAGTTTGAATTCTGTAAACGTCCAGTAATCGAAACTACTCTTGCCAATAACAATATTTTTTTTCCTTTTCTATTCGCTCCCGATCCATTCGGATTTAACGGTCGATATCATTTGTCCACCGTTTTCTTTTCTTCTCACGAAAGTATTCACCGGTGTCGCAGATAACACGGCCTGCAGATAGTGATTGGTAGATGAAATCATTCTGCTCTCTTTTGCGACAAGTAACAAGAGGTAGGATAGCACCCGGATCCACAGACACTATGTCGGCATAATTTTCTTGAAAATCCGTTTTTCTCTTTTTTACCGGACCTCCTTCTCGTTTAGTAATATCCGACTGTTTTGTTTTATTGATGGATAACGATACTTGAATCCCATCCGTCTGTATGCTGTATCCAAAACCGGGAGGACAATTGAAATACCGCTTCCAGTAGATACTAGCGCTGATTTCATTGAACTGTTTCCATGATCCGGGGACATTTTTTGGATCCGTCCTCCGTAACAGTTCATACAATGCAAGACTGTCGTATGTCAAATGAGACGCTCCGTTTCTGAATATCGGAAACAAAACAAACGATTTTCGCCCAGCAGAAGTAAACTCTTTTTGAATGTTGTAGAACAACTGGATGAATTTCCAGTAATCCTTCTTGATTGCTCGATTCGTAACATCACCGTTATTACTGAACCATTCTTCAATTTCTTGATTCTTGACTTTAGACGATGATTGATTTTCGTAGAAAATGTCAAAACAAGTATCGTGGACTTCTTTCTTCGATAACGTTGGAAATTTCATTTTCAAATAGCATTTGATCCTTGAAAATGCGTGAAAACTGATGTTGGTCTGTGTGATGGTTTCATAACGCTTTGCAATATGAACCATCAATTGGTTTCTGCTTTTACAGTCGTAATTCGGTAACGGTCTCATAGCCAAATAACGGTCGATTATATGGTCAGGATCTTGGATTTTGGGATCCGACCCCTTTAAAACGTGCAAAAACCGTAAAGCGTTTATCTTAGGAAAGCAATTGACAAATTCTGCGGCGGACATTTTATCCATGTAAGATTTGTAAAAGACATTTATCAACAGTGACATCTCGATTTGCATCGATGATAACTCTTCTACATCCCTGTTGATCTCTTTCCACAATTCATCCTTTTTCGACGATAACGGACAGAAGAAACTTCCAATACATTTCTTCACGGTGTATATTCGGTCCAAGTCGTTGTTTCCATCGTCTCTGATCCGTTTCTTGTGGGAGGCGCACTTTTTTGAACTGGATCGTTTGTGATCCGTACCTCCGCATGAAGGGCAACATGACATTCCACAACGCAAAATCTGAACACCAATCAATGTCTGAATGAGCCTGAACCCAGTTAACACCCTATACTTAAAACTTTATTTTTCATCGACTATTCTTACAGTCAACATTGAAAGTCGAGATCAATATCTTGACAATAGGGAATAAATTATGGAAAACAATAAGGTTCAAAATCGCTTGTTTTATTTGTCCCCAAAAAAAAGGTACATTGGGTCTCAGGAGGTTATTTTTGTGAAACAAAAATTGTCTAGCTAACACGGTGAGACAATTTGGTCGACGGAAATATAACTTTTATCTGCGGCGGCGAATACCTCGACAGATAACAGAAATCACAAACATCTACCCAAAACACCCTAACACATACCGAAATATCGCGTTTCAATTACTCGGTTGCATGCATAACCGCTGCTCCTTGATCTGTGGATGGTAAAATATTAAGGTCAAAGTTTGCAAACACCCGTTTGCAGCGTTCCAAGCAGTTGTTTCCAGTTTGAGGCGTGACTTTCTTGATCTTGATGAGCGCTGGTTTTTTGCAACAAAAACACATCGGGACGTTTTCCCTATCATCCGCAAAAACCCAAACAAGTATCATCTTCCATTGGTGAGTCATGACCTCCACATACTGGATGTCGAAACACGCAAAGCAAATGAAAACTCTTTTGTTCTTCATTTCTCTGCAACGAAGAACAAAAGGATTGTCATCAAGATCGTCAGGGTTACCATGGACCAGGATCAATTGTCTGATTGCTGGAGGAAAGTTCTCCGTGATTTTACACACGATGTCATGATTAGACAGTTCCTTGACATCACCAATGATTACTTGATAGTAGTCACTTTCCATGATGTAACCCTTCACTGAAGTCGGTAGATTTTCCAGGTCTCGTTCAAACAACTTGATATTGGTCTTGATGTGTTTGACAACTATGTTCTTCAGAGACAATGGATTTTGTTTTTCAAAATCAAAACTTTGACTATTCATCGTGTAGTTGTTATTCAACAAAAAATTCAGTACAACGCATCTAACGACTTTTCAACTCCCTTCACAGCCAGAGTCCCTCTTCACCGAATGGCACAAGATCGACGGTGACAAGTCTAGTTAACGTGTTGAGACAATTTTGTCGACGGAAGATAAACACTTTTGACACGGTTTACACATGAAACAGCATGTGTTGTTGACACAAACTTCCGACGCAAGAAGAACTCGCACAAATTTGTCGAGATAGTTTTTTCGACGGATTCGTCGGAATATTCTTTCAACGAGTTTGAGAAGATAGTTTTCCAATGAATTTGTCGGGACGGATTTTTGAAAATTATTTTCCGACAAAATTCCAACACAAAGAACTCGGAAAAATTTGGCGAGATAGATTTTTCAACGGATCTTTGAAAATTATTTTCCGACAAACTTCTGACGCAAAAAGAACTCGGACAAATTTGTCGAGATAGTTTTTTCGACGGATTCGTCGGAATATTCTTTCAACGAGTTTGAGAAGATAGTTTTCCAATGAATTTGTCGGGACGGATTTTTGAAAATTCTTTTCCGACAAAATTCCAACACAAAGAACTCGGAAAAATTTGGCGAGATAGATTTTTCAACGGATCTTTGAAAATTATTTTCCGACAAACTTCTGACGCAAAAAGAACTCGGACAAATTTGTCGAGATAGTTTTTTCGACGGATTCGTCGGAATATTTTTTTAACGAGTTTGAGAAGATAGTTTTCCAATGAATTTGTCGGGACGGATTTTTGAAAATTCTTTTCCGACAAAATTCCAACACAAAGAACTCGGAAAAATTTGGCGAGATAGATTTTTCAACGGATCTTTGAAAATTATTTTCCGACAAACTTCTGACGCAAAAAGAACTCGGACAAATTTGTCGAGATAGTTTTTTCGACAGATTCGTCGGAATATTCTTTCAACGAGTTTGAGAAGATAGTTTTCCAATGAATTTGTCGGGACGGATTTTTGAAAATTCTTTTCCGACAAAATTCCAACACAAAGAACTCGGAAAAATTTGGCGAGATAGATTTTTCAACGGATCTTTGAAAATTATTTTCCGACAAACTTCTGACGCAAAAAGAACTCGGACAAATTTGTCGAGATAGTTTTTTCGACAGATTCGTCGGAATATTTTTTCAACGAGTTTGAGAAGATAGTTTTCCAATGAATTTGTCGGGACGGATTTTTGAAAATTCTTTTCCGACAAAATTCCAACACAAAGAACTCGGAAAAATTTGGCGAGATGGATTTTTCAACAGATCTTTGAAAATTATTTTCCGACAAACTTCTGACGCAAAAAGAACTCGAACAAATTTGTCGAGATAGTTTTTTCGACGGATTCGTCGGAATATTTTTTCAACGAGTTTGAGAAGATAGTTTTCTAATGAATTTGTCGGGACGGATTTTTGAAAATTCTTTTCCGACAAAATTCCAACACAAAGGACTCGGAAAAATTTGGCGAGATGGATTTTTGAGTGATTTTTGTCGTTTTCGAGAAAATCCGGCATTCTGATTGGTCGGAATTTTTGGCGGGAAAAATACTCAAATCCTATTGGTGGATGAAATTAGGCCACGCCCAAAAGTGGTGGGGGAAATGCTCAGTGTGTGGGTGGCCACCAAAGGGGAAGGTCATGAACAACAAAAAACAACAAATTCCAGACAACAATCAAAAGACCAACAACGCCAAGTGAGAATACTGAAAAAAAATCCCCCCCCCCTCCTTTCTGATAAAATCGCCAACACCTCTTGACTACTGTCAATGTTTCACATCACATGCAGTGAAATATACTTTTGACCGATCTCGTAAATGTACTGTACATGTTTTACTAACCCGTAATCCCTATATTCTTTTTATTCCTAATCCCATCACATGCAGTGAAATATACTTTTGACCGATCTCGTAAATATACTGTACATGTTTTACTAACCCGTAATCCCTATATTCTTTTTATTCCTAATCCTAACTCAGACCCGTGCACCTGCGGTATTTGCTGTTTTTCTTGCCCATGAGTTTTCACCTATAATTGGTATCCATTTTGTGTTTTCATACAACCAATCGTTCGGCCCTACCACACCAGTCTTTATGAGGATAAACAGTATGCCCCAGATAACGAGCACCGCGATTAAGAAATAAACTATATAATATAACCAGTCATAACCGTTATTTTCTGCACGTACAGTAGTGGTCGTTGTACCACCTCCTTGATTCATACTGCGACCAACAGATGTAGAATATACTGTTGAAGTACTCATATTCAAAAGAGACACAGTACCTTCACTTATACACCTGCACGCGGGATTTAAGCGTATAAAACCTTTAGCATTTTTCTCTGAATCGTATACAGGATCGGAGGAGGTAGTATTGATTCGCGTGAACAATAATTGCTGAAAGCGTGTATGTTCTCTAATGTCATTTGTGTTTCGTATTCGCCAGCGAAATATACAAAACATATATGCTTCAATTCAGGATCGACGAAATCTGTCTTGACGATTTTCACACCCGGCCAATAAGAACTGACATCATGGACAGTTTCGCGAAAACGCGAATTTGCCGAATTACGATCCCTGTTAAAGTCAAATCGGTAGTCTTTACCATGTAGAATTTTTATTTCTTTTTGTTCTTCGGCTTTGTCCACGTACCGCATGTATGTTTTCTGATCAATTGAATTTATACCGTCTTCCTGATCATTTATCACATTACGGGTAGGGTCTTCGACGACTCTTAGCAGCACGGAGCAAAACACCGTGCACGTGTAACCTGTGCCGTAGTCCTTATGTTCGAATGTACGACCCCCTCGGGCCAATTCAACAACATTATAACCCAAAGAAACCAAAACGCTAAAATCGATATAGAGAAAGCTGGGCGCTTCGAATAGCGCTTGCCAGAGGTTGTAGGGCCCTCCGACTATTTCCTGTTCTCCCTCGATTAGATCCTTTTCGTCCTCTCGGACAAAGTTTGAACCGGCACGTTCGAAAACGATCAGATCATTTTGTCCGCGAGTATATGCGACCATGCAGTTTTTGTGCGATATGCCGTTCATCAAGGAGGACTGAGTCAAGCGCAGTATTTTCCTTACAGCGTCCTCGTATGTCATGAAACGCATAAATGAGCGCTTGCCGGCCGATTTTACGTCCGTACCAGTCATGAAAATCGGTCGTTGTACAATGATTGCGCGCCCCCCTCGTTTGTCCATAGCTTCGATTAAAGTTTCACTTCCATATCCGCTTAGAACGCGCCAATGCGATCCACTGTGCGCCCTTAACCAACGATGAAAGGTGCATAATTTAACCAGTGGGGATGTATTATCGCTTACGATTCGGCTCCGCCTCGTCTTGGTGGATTTTTCCAAAAACGGTGGGATCGGTACCGCGAGAAACCCGGATATGACCGTCATTCGAGAATCCGGGGTGGATCTTTTATTGTGGTAAACAGCACGGAAAGCAGTGAATGCGGCCATAACCACTTTGGTGACTTCTAAAAATGTCGACCCTTCGATGGTCGCACAATTGATTGGAGTCACCAGTGTGCATAGTCGCCAAACTAACGCAGGCCATTCACACTGGCATAGGCTGGAAACGGCAGCCCGTTTGTATACCAGATCGTTTGTACAGAAATCGTCAGCTCTTAACAGCAATACGTTCGCTGTGAAATAATGTCTCTTTCCTTGCGTGTTAAATGTAAATTGTATACTGTTGTTCAGTCTATTGAACGACGTGAACTCGACACATCCCTCGTACGGGGCGTGACGAATGTCATCATCATCGCTATCGATTTCAGCGGTAATTCCGCTCCCATATTCATATTTTCTACGTTTTCTCGCACGATTCGTGCTGCGCTTATGATTAACGACTATTCCATCGGAGACAGTCACGATATTCGAAATAAATCGTTTCAACTCGGTATCGCTCATGTCCAACGCACGCTGTAAATGACGTTTATCCGTACCGGCCGGCATGGAAGAATCCAAAAGACCGAAATTTGTCAGGTCGTTGTCGAACTGCAGAACATTGCTGCCGAACATGTACGATTTATAGTGTACACGGTCGTTCCCTTCACCACCAAATAGGGCTGCTCTATTGAGAAATCCAAAAGGTGCAATTGCTTTGACCGATTCAGACGTCGTGACGGCGTTATGGCGGAAATTCGCGGTGGACAACGGGCCACCCCCGGACAATGCGTCCAATTCGTATATCCGGTCAAATTCAATTTTTATATCCGTATCATGGTATGCGTCTCTAGTGACAGTGATCACTTGTCGTACGGCATGACGCCACGTGTGGGCGTCGTTGCTATTAAGTTCGGGTGTGGGTAAATAGGTAATATCAGGGTCTGTATGAATATCCGAACCCCGCGATACCGGAATAGTCGACGGATCGCCCATAACACCAAATGTGGAAGTTGAGATTTTACCTCCACAGAATTCTCTAACGCCCCTGGCCCAACCGGGAAATATGCTATGAATATTGTGATAAGGATTAGGATCTCTTGGTACCCCGTCACCATTTAGTACGTCACGTATAAATGTACATGTGTATGTATCGCGTAATTGATTAGAGTAATAAAAGGCCGCCGCTGAACGTGCGGCCACGATCGCATTACCTACAGCTATACCTCTTTTATGTTCCATTTGAACTGTTGGACTTATCACCATGGGGTTTTGTTGTAACCTCCTGAGACCCAATGTACCTTTTTTGGGACAAATAAAACAAGCAATTTTGAACCTTATTGTTTTCCATAATTTATTCCCTATTGTCAAGATATTGATCTCGACTTTCAATGTCGACTGTAGGAATGTCGACGAAAAATAAAATTATAAGTTGACTGGGTGTTAACTGGGTTTAGGGGCTCATTCGTGTTCAGGTTCTGCATTGTGGAATGTCATGTTGCCCTTCATGCGGAGGTACGGATCACAAACGTACCAGTTCAAAAAAGTGCGCCTTCCACAAGAAACGGATCAGAGATGATGGAAAAAATGACTTGGACCGAATATACACAATGAAGAAATGTATCGGACGTTTCTTCTGTCCGTTATCGTTAAAAAAGGATGAATTGTGGAAAGAGATCAACAGGGATGTGGAAGATTTGTCATCAATGCAAATCGAAATGTCACTGTTGATAAATGTCTTCTACAAATCCTACATGGATAGAATGTCCGCTTCAGAATTTGTCAATTGCGTTCCTAAGATAAATGCTTTGCGGTTTTTGCACGCTTTGAAAGGGTCCGATCCCAAAATTTATGATCCTGATCATGTCATTGACCGTTATTTGGCTATGAGGTCGTTTCCGAATTACGACTGTAAAAGCAGAAACCAATTGATAGTTCATATTGCAAAGCGTTATGAAACCATCACACAGACCAACATCAGTTTTCACGCATTTTCAAGGATCAAACGCTATTTGAAAATGAAATTTCCAACGATAACGAAGAAGGAAGTTCACGATACTTGTTTTGACATTTTCTACGAAAATCAATCATCGTCTAACATCAAGAATCAAGAAATTGAAGAATGGTTCAATAATAATGGTAATGTTACGAATCGAGCAATCAACAAAGACTACTGGAAATTCATCCAGTTATTCTACAACATTCAAAAAGAGTTTACTTCTGCTGGGCGAAAATCGTTTGTTTTGTTTCCGATATTCAGAAACGGAGCGTCTCATTTGACATACGACAGTCTTGCATTGTATGAACTGTTACGGAGGACGGATCCAAAAAATGTCCCCGGATCATGGAAACAGTTCAATGAAATCAGCGCTAGTATCTACTGGAAGCGGTATTTCAATTGTCCTCCCGGTTTTGGATACAGCATACAAACGGATGGGATTCAAGTATCTTTATCCATCAATAAAACAAAACAATCGGATATTACTAAACAAGAAGGAGGTCCGGTAAAAAAGAGAAAAACGGATTTTCAACAAGATTATACTGACATCGTGTCTGTGGATCCGGGAGCTATCCTACCTCTTGTTACTTGCCGCAAAAGAGAGCAGAATGATTTCATCTACCAATCACTATCTGCAGGCCGTGTTATCTGCGACACCGGTGAATACTTTCGTGAAAAGAAAAGAAAACGGTGGACAAATGATATCGACCGTGAAATCCGAATGGATCGGGAGCGAATAGAAAAGGAAAAAAATATTGTTATTGGGAAGAGAAGTTTCGATTACTGGACGTTTACAGAATTCAAACTGAAATGGTTCAAACGCCGACAAGAGATTTACGTTTTACGTAGAATGAGAAGGTTGAAGTTCGACCGATACACGAGGTTTCAACGGTTTTTCGACAACATCGCCAAAGAGTACTTTACGCCTGAAGATAAAGTGATCGTGTACGGAGCCGGCGCTACGTTCATGAAGACCGCTAAGTTTCGCACCAGGAGAAAGTTTTCACATGAAAAACTAATATCAGCCCTACGGAGACGAGGACACAAAGTTATAGTGTTTGACGAGAGATACACAACTAAAAGGTGTAGTTCTTGCAACGAACAGAACATCTCATCCGATGTCGTCGTGTCGAAGACACCACACCGTTATGTCTACTGCCCAGTATGTCATAGTGGCGTGAACAGGGACAAAAATGGTGCAAAAAACATTCTGTTGAATTATGTCCGTTCGTCTTTCGTCGGCGGACAAGATTTTGAGCCATAAGGTTCAAAATCGTATCCTTCTCAGGAACACTTGGGACTGAGGATGGTAAAAAATAAATCAAATCATAGACAAAACGACATAATTTATTCGGAAAAGAAATGCTTCAAACGTGCGAGGGGTCACTCTTTGCAGCACAATCACTTTGAGTTTGTTCGGATGGTGGACTGGTTTCCTTTTTGACCTGTGTGAGGTGATCACCGGTGATAGCGTTTAACACTTGACCGCCTCCTCCGTACACTTGAAGTGAGGCCGCGTCTGTTTCATCAAACGAATTTCCATCGGCGATGATCAAACGTCCATTTCTAGTTTCCAGTTGCACTTTCAAACGTCCAAATTGTTGCTCGTGAATTTCATGCAACTTTTTTAAATAATCCAGATCCAAGTTTCCATTCATTTCTTCTGGACGTCTTCGTGAAATTATCCGTTGGTAACATGTTTCCGGATCAGCACGTAAATAGATGGTAATGCCTTGATTCTGTCCCATTAACGGATCTTTTATTGCTTTGCACATTTTGTTCAGAACGTATCGCTCGGCAGGTGACAGATACTCGGAGACTATTGGCGCGAAAATATTTCGAACGCTGTGTGAAGAACGTTCCTTTATCACAGTGAAACCATCGTTTGAATATTCTAATGCTCGCTTGTCCATCTTTGTCATCTGCATCAGTGCGTTGACTTGAAATGTGAACGACCATCTTTCTCGATCCTTGTATAGCATATCCAACAGATTGGCTCCTCCAACATCTTTCCAAGATTCAACTGGCTCAGTAAGGTATACAACGGGTCGTCCCTCATTTCCCATCGTAAAATATAGTGAATCGGCAAACGTTGTTTTGCCAGCACCGATATTACCTTCAATAGTGATAATCATTGTCGCACTTGACTACCGATCCGTGTTGTGGACAGTCTCTAATATAGCGTTGTGTTTGCATAATCCCCACTGGTCAACTCGTCGACAGTCGACACAAAGAGAGAATGAGAGAGTGAGGGGGGGGGGGACCAACGCGGCCGGCAGATCATTTCTTCTTACTTTTATTGGTTTTCTGTTTTCCTGGTTTTGGTTTGTTATTTTCTTTTGCAATCGGCTTTATCAATAATTCGACGTAACTGATTTTCTCTAGTTTCTCCGTGCCCAAATATACCGCCTGGACGGTAAAATCTTTCCACTCGCAACCGGTGCTGTCGGTGACTTTATCGTTCACAAAATCGTAGTTGATGTTTTCCACGACTTCCGGTGTGAAATCATGAAAAACCATTGATGTGGGATTATTACCGTGTTTTTGGATGATCTTCATGCGGGCATACCTCTTCCGTTTACCTTTTTCATTTTCACCAATAATTAAACTCTTTTTCAATTTCCTCTCTTTGCTGGGCCCCTTTGATACTGCAGAGTTTGGAATACGCAAAACAATAAATTTATTGGCGATGTTTTGAGAACCAACTGATTTCTCGACGGCCTGACGCATTTCGGGAGTCATAACGATGCTCAGAGTTCTCACGTCTAATGATGTATCGTCAATCGGAATTTCATCAGGTTTGACAAAACGCTGTTCAATCGGTACTGGATCAACTGTCCTTTTATCGCCGTTTACGATAACGGGTGCATCCTTAGAAGTCGGATGATTGTTATCAATACTGCCTTTCTGGTCGTTTTTATTTTCTTTGGAATTCATATTTTGTGATTGTCGCATAGTTGTCGGTGGGTCCGAGACAATAGCAGTAATGGTACCCCGGATTGTAGGCATTGGGTTTGAGACTGGTTTCACTTCGGGATTGGAAGTGCTATGCGACACGACTTCCCGTGGTGCAGGCACTGGATTTAAAATAGGCTTTGTTTCGGGTTTAGGAGAATTATGTGACACGGTATCACGGACTGTAGGCATCGGGGGTGAAATGTGTTTTATCTCTGGATTTGGAGAGCTAATCATGACTGATGGCGATGGGTTGTATCCATTTTCCTTTAGGGTTTGTTGTTGTTGTTGTTGTTGTTGTTGTTTAGTATTTGTTGAAGACGATGTTGGTGGATAATTGATGTTACTTGCAGGGGGGGCTGGGTGATTATTGTTGTATTGGGTTGCAGATATGGGTGGATTATTTCTGATCGTCGGTGTTGGAGGGACAGGGTGGTTATTGTTGTATTGGTTTGAGGATGTGGATGGATTATTAGGCGGTTGCTGAACAGGCACCCTTTGTTGTGACTGTGATTGGCTCGTTGCCGTACGTTCTTCTAAAATGTCATCCATAAACTTTTTATACTTCTTGTATTCGGCTTCAAGTGCGGACTGTTCAGCCAAATGCACCTGTTGCAATTCGGCATAGTGTTTTTGTTCATTCTCCAACGATTGTTGCAAGTATTTTAAACGATCAGCGTTTTGATTGTTCTCTGACCTTTCTTCCTGTATTTGTAATTGTAACGAGTGAATTCTTTGATCGTATATGTCCCTGTTATTAATCAAAGATTGTTCAATTTGTTTTAATCTACTTTCTAGTTGAGAAACCTGATCCGCCGTACGGTCACCGTTTTCAATGTCAACTTGTATGGGGGGTTGCGGGGAATCAACATCCGAGCGCGAGTTATTATCTTCATTTTCACTAGAATCGGACACGTTGTCATCTAATCCACCTTTTGCAAATGAAGCGTATATAGCGACGAAAAGCGTGGCAAAAATTAAAAGCGGTATTACGTATCCAATAAACATGTTTTTCCCACTTGTCACTTAACATCTTTTTGTTTTGACACTGTCCGTGCCCTGTTTGGAAATTCCAAAATCAATCATCCTCGTCGGCGGTTCGATCAAAACGCTCGCATATCCATCGGTTGCACGATCACAAACCGTAAAACGAATCTTTCCGATCGAAAACCCGATCGAATCGAAAGTTCAACCAACTTCTGAATCTTTGTCTTTCGCACCAGTTTTCGATTTTTTCGTTTTCAAATTCGAGCCACCATCGCGTGTTGAACTCTCCGCACTCCTTTTTGGTGTTTTCAAATTCGAGCCACCATCTTGTGTCGAACCCTTCGACGGGACGACGCGATTAACGTCAGTTGATGCTTTTGTCGATAGCACAGGGTTGGTTTTCGTAGATGGAAACTGTTTTTTCGACGCGTGTTCTGTTTGCGTATTCAGTTCAACGGTCCTTTTAGCTGAAACCGAAGGTGGCATTTTACACTCCGACAACGGCTTTTTGCATAGTGAAATCTTTTGTGTCCTTGCTTTCCTCTTCACAACGCTGGGTTCTTGTAAATCATCGAAATCGTTCCTAGGTTTGTCGTCGATATTACTCAATAGACTGGCAGTCAATGACGCCGTGCACACACTCATCTCACGGGACGAGTATAGCAGATTGCAAGACCCCAATACCATATACAGGGAATTGTTCGGATAAATGTAACTCCTGCCGACCAGATCCCACCCGATGGTCTTCTTGTAAAACAATCGCGATCGAATTATACGTTTTTCCATCGTCGCCGCGTGCGTGTCCATTATTCGAAAAAAATTCGTCATCTCGGTGGTCGAGTCCAACACATATACCATTCTCATGACCGCCCGCTTTTTAATGCCCGAAACAGAGGTATCAACATATCTATAGCTATTTATCAATTGCCTACGTTTGGAAGCATACGCTTGTCTCCGGACCCCTTCATCCTCGTCATCGTAACCCTTTATCCAATCACCTG